>CM035406.1:50515960-50538460 GCA_020310875.1 Ceratopteris richardii | reverse complement strand
GAGCTTGATAAATAACAGGGAAGCTTTTGATAGCTTGGATGCATTCACCTTTCGGAATATTGAAGGTTGAAGATTTGGCAAAGGAGTTAGGACTCATCTGATCAGGAAGCAAGACATCGAAGGGAGAAAGCAACCTCAGCCAACCAAGGACAGGTGCTCAGAGGTGATGACAGAAGCTCATTTTCTTGTTTTTTGGCGGACGTGAGCAGACATTTACACCTAGCAGCTATTGACTCAAAAAGAGGGGACAACAAGGGAGTTAACCTCTCTGGGGTTTTTGAGTGGTTGTTCTTGTTGCCAGGAGCACAAGTCTACCGAGAGTTGGGGGAAAGGGAATCAGATCTAGAAGTGTTGTCCTCTCAGGGTTGAAGGGGAGTCATCAAGCCACAAGAAGAACTTGAGGAGAGCACACGTCCAGTACAGCAGTGGAAGCATATATTCACAAGGAGCGGGTGTTCTCGATGGCTAAAGGATTAAGATTTAATACACAAGGAAAGGAAAGATATTTTGGCTCTACGAGGTATTCGTCTGACAGGAGAAATGCAATTGAAAGTGAAGGAATCGATGACATTTTGCACAATCTGGACATCCACAAGGATGATGGCTTCTACCTGTTCTTGGTGCCCTCCATCTTCGTATTAGGTATATGTGCTCTTCGCATTCGAGCCATATTTTTGTTATGAGTAATAACAAATAAAGGTACCTGATCTGGGAGTCTTCTTGGTAGTAATCATATGCAGGCTTGCTACATTGTTTATCTGTGAACACAGGCTTTTGTATTAGTGCCCTCCATCTTCAGGTCTGTACAACCAAGTTATACATCACAAGTGTGAGTAATAACAAACAACAACCTCATATCGTGGGATTCAGGTTGGGTGTTACCTCGTAGACCTGTGCTATAGTGCCATGTCTGGGAACACATGTATTCCCCAAGCCTTCCAATGTGATGAAGTGCACGAAAAAGAACTCCAATCGTTAGGGATTTTCAAGACTGAATGCTATAAACTTCAGCGGGTTATGTTGTGAATTGGTGTGAAGGTTTGAAGGTGCTTTGATGGGCATTATTTGTGGAGAAGCATTCCAACACAGTTATGAAGCTCTAGCTGAAGGCTATCTGTGGAAAAAGAAAAATATGAAGTAGTTAGCACATCAGTCGTTCTATTCTGTGGGGAAAAACGGCTCCCTGATGGTCATGCAGAGATGTGGTAAGAGTGCACCAGCTTTTGTTGTCCTTCTCATAAAGATTCTAGTCGAGTAGTTATGCTGCTACAATGGTCTAGTCAATGATAAATTCAGATGATTGATGGGTTGGTAGTTTCATGCTTTTGAAAATGTTCACAGGGAAGTGTGCATATGGGGGGGGGTTATTGGAGATGTCCCCTTCTTCCTTGTCTTGCTGAGTCTGCAACCACTTGATGCATAAGGAGAAACCTCTTTTGTTTTTTAATCAAAGCCGTTAGCATGATGGTTCTCCTAACTTCCATGTGATATGTGAATCTGAAAAGCTCACCTTGATGTGCGTTGCCATTTGTTCACATTGTGCTCTCATGGCATGGGTTCCTTGTCAAGATATTATGAATGAATTCGCACATTGGTCGCAAGCCTAAAAGTTTGTCTTGTTCATTCATTGACCATGAACACCTTGGATCTCCTTTACATCTGTCCTAGAGTAGTTTATGGATTCATCTAGTTTCCTAAAAGAATATACGGTTCGAAACATACCGATCTTAGTAATCCTCTTCTCTCAGTACTATTTAACTGATGATTCAAATCTCGAGCGCATACAGCTTAGCACCTTCAGCGATGATACTTAAATTACTAAACGCACACTTTGCACAAACCATAGAGACAGGGAAGTTGCCGTGTTGCCGCATCTCCATTTAAATCCCTTCATACTTTCTTGTATTCTTGTGATAATAGCCTCCACATGGAAACTCTACGTGAACTCCTTGATATGTACGCAAGTGTTGAAGCTCAAGGTCAAGGACAAAGCATGGAAGCACATCAAAGAAGTGGACATAGAAGAAGAGAGAGCAAGTAGGGAGCTCCAAGAAGTGTATGTCAAATTTTCAGAAGAATCCCCTACAAAAATAGTGATTTTCATCACTAGAAACCATTGTAAATACCATTATCTATTTTTAGTAACTCCATTTTGTTCAAGCCGAGGAGTCCTCGAGCTTGAGGAGTATTAGAAGTACCATCGTACCAATTTTCATAATTTCTAGACTTCGTTTGAGCCCTCAAATAAGCCCTGGAACCTAATTTTTAACTAGGCCGGACACTAGGTCTGGACAGGGCCAAAACTAGTCAAAAAACTATAAAAAGAGCTAGAGAGCTCATTTTTGAGGTTAGCTTGTTAGAGAATAGAACTTTTGTAAGAGAACTCTTTTGCAATCTAAGCTTTCCATTGTTCCTCTCTTTGATCTTACTTTGTGCGCGTGTGTGTGTATGTGTGTGCATGTTTGTGTGCTTTCACTCACGCACTTGTGCCTTCACTTGCTCGTGGTCTTCATACCGGTCCTCACGTCTCCGCGGATTGACAAGTAAAGGAGGTGGTGCTTTCGCTTGAGCTACACCAAATTTTGGTGCCGTTGTCGGGGAGAGAGCTTCGAGGACGAGCGTTGTGATGGTAAGATCGTAGATTTGCGACGTTGGAAGGTAAAAAAAAAACTATCATTTCAGTTCATTTTCTGTTTTTTCCTCTTCATCTTCATCATCATCATCATCTCCATCTTCTTCCATCTTCTTCTTCATAGAAATTTCTTGTTTTTTAGTGCATTTTCACCATTTTCATTCCATTTTTCATGCATTATTGTGTGTGAAGGAGTTAGGAGGTGCAAGGGAGAGCAAGCGCTGTATTTTTTTCATGATTTTCTGCTCATACGGAGCTCGCCATAGCCGGCGCTCAGAAATTTGAATTTCCCGCCAAAAAACGCGATTCTGTGATGAAAATCGCGATTCTGTGAAAATTCAAAATTTTTTGAAAAATCACGATTTTCAGTTTCCCGCCTAAAAGTTGGTTGAAAAGAATCGCGATTCTGTGTTTTTCTCAAAAAACACGATTCTCTGCTCAAAATCGCGATTTTCAAAAAACACGATTCTCTGCTCAAAATCGCGATTTTCAAAAAACACGATTCTCTGCTCAAAATCGCGATTCTCACCAATCACGATTTTCAGCAAAAACACGATTTTGTGAAAAACACGATTCTCTGCTCAAAATCGCGATTTTCAAAAAACACGATTCTCTGCTCAAAATCGCGATTCTCACCAATCACGATTTTCAGCAAAAACACGATTTTGTGAAAAACACGATTCTCTGCTCAAAATCGCGATTTTCAAAAAAAAACACGATTCTCTGCTCAAAATTGCGATTCTCACCAATCACGATTTTCAGCAAAAACACGATTTTATGAAAAACACGATTCTCTGCTCAAAATCGCGATTTTCAAGAAAACACGATTCTCTACTCAAAATCGCGATTCTCACCAATCACGATTTTCAGCAAAAAACACGATTTTGTGAAAAAGGCGACTTTCTGCTCAAAATCACGATTCTCATAAATCACGATTTTCAGCAAAAATACGATTTTGAGAAAAACACGATTCTCTATGACAAAATCGCGATTTTCATGCCAAGAACACGATTTTGTGAAAAAGGCGATTCTGTGAAAACACGAATTTTTTGCTCAAAATCGCGATTTTCTAAAAACACGATTTTGTGCTCAACATCGCGATTTTCATATCAAAAACACGATTCTGAAAAAAAACACGATTTTGTGAAAAAACACGATTTTGTAAATCACGATTCTCTGAGTCAAAATCGCGATTTTCAGAAACACGATTTTGTGATCAACATCGCGATTTTCAGAAACACGATTTTGTGATCAACATCGCGATTTTCAGAGACACGATTTTGTGATCAACATCGCGATTTTCAGAAACACGATTTTGTGATCAACATCGCGATTTTCAGAAACACGATTTTGTGATCAACATCGCGATTTTCAGAAACACGATTTTGTGATCAACATCGCGATTTTCAGAAACACGATTTTGTGATCAAAATCGCGATTTTCAAATCACGATTTTCTGCTCAAAATCGCTATTTTCAAGAACACGATTTTGTGCTCAACATCGCGATTTTTTTGACTTCACAGCATCGCGATTTTCAGAAAGTTCACAAAATCGCGATTTTCTCCAAAGGTCCTGTTTGCCTGTTTTAACCCCCAGGAGCCTGAATTGGCATAACTTTTTCATCCAAAGTCCATTTTTTGAGCTCTATAGCTTGTTGGAAAGCTCGTTTCAAATCCTACACGATCTCAACTGTTTTTTTCAAGAATAATGCGTTGATTTTGAGATAGGATAATTTGAAGTTGACCCTCAGGTGGGACTAGGGAACCAAGGGGACTCCAAAGAATTTTGAACCATACCAAGGGGAAATTTTGGACTCTTGACTAAAGCTTATGAACCTGAGATCTGGTAGACACTTAGGTAAGGATAAACAAAGCATTAGATCTTCTGAGGCTAGTGTCAACCATACATCCAAGTCTTGGGCACAACAACTAAGTGGTCATCTTTTACTAAGTTCAGACACAAGTGATTCAGAAATGTCTTTTAGCATGGGAAAACCTGCAGGTGGCTCAGGGACTGCCCATCTACAAACACCGGAAGGTCCCTATAAGACACAGTTGGAATATATTCGGACCAACCAATTAGGTGCTCGCATCTATGAGGATGGTCTGAGGCGATCAGTGGTCCAACTCAAAAATCTAGATCAATCCTTTGGACTTGAACACCCGGTGGTCAAGTTCGAAGAGGGTTCATACATTGATAAGGAAGGAACCATGTATGTGGTTACCAACCAACCAGATAGGACCGATGAGTTCGGAAATATCATTCATGAGAATGAGATAGGAGACCTAGAACAAGGAAATATAGGACAAGGACCCCAGACTCCTAGAGGCAAGTCAGTTTTGACCCGAGTGATCACTCCAGACTGGATCCCTCAAGACAACAAAAGCATAGAACTATTTTTGAATAGAGAAACAGAGGAAGCCTTTTGGAGATTCAAGCCAGAACAACCTAGCCAATTGGGCATAGTCATCATCTACGAGTTCAAGGATTCAGAGATACCAGGCAAAGTTGTCTACCTAGATAACACGTCAGAGAAAATTTTCTTGATAACAGAACATGATAGACATGCATATACTTGGAAGAATGAATTGATTTTCCCTCCACCAAGATCCAATGTTTCCCACGGCCTCCATGGAGTAGGGTCATCCCAAGCTCAGGAAGCCCAGAGAGAAAGAAATAGAGAGAGACCTGAGGTAAGCCTTGCACACACCGTGGGCAGGAATAGATCAGGATATGAAAATGAAAGACCTGAAAGAGAGAGACATCAAGCACATAGGCAACAAAGAGATGAACAGGATTTTCCATTGCCTAGACCCCGGGAGTACCCAAGAACCCTTAAACCCAGTCACGTGATCAAGGCAATGAAGAACTATTTCGATGGGACAGGGGATCCTTATGATCATGTGGCCGAGTGCAAACAAGTGCTGAGAGCCGAACAAATTGAGGACTGGTTCACCCAGTACGAGGCATTTGGTTTGACCCTTAAAGGCACTGCCTTAGCTTGGTTTCAACCATTGAGTAGAAGCAGCTATCGCGATATAGGTCAACTGCTAGACGAATTCATTGTAGAATTTTCCAAGAGTGGTATCAGGCATAACACATCGTCCCTGATCCATAGTTTCAAGCAGACACCCCAAGAAACAGTGCGACTAGCAGGTAGAAGGTTCAGACAGTACCTAGAAAGATGCCCTGCTCCAGAGCTACCCACACCAGCCAAACAAGTGGCTTTGTTTTTAGATGGTTTACTGAGCACAAAGTTAAGATCCTATGTATACTTGAAAGATCCTAGATCCATAGAAGAGTGTGTGCGGACGTGCATAGACATAGAAGATAACTTGGGTGAGGAGTTAGGATTGTCCAAACTCTACAAAGATTCGGATAGTTCTACTAGTCATACTTCAAAGATCTCCACAGAAATAGAAGAGATAGCTGAGCAAGTTGCCAAGAAGCTGGGAGTCCAAAATAAACAAACACAGAGAGTCACTTCATTGAATCGGTGCTATACTTGCGGAGGTGACCACATGGCTAACGTATGCCCAATGCAAAACCAAAACATTAGAGAAAGGAATGCTCCATATTGCACTATTGAGAGAAAATACACAAACCACACGGCTCAAGATTGTCCCTACAATAGGCAGGCTGTTAGACAAAATTATCAGCAACCTTACCCACAAGGTAGGTATCAGAATCAATACCAACAGCCATATTATAGACCACAACAGCAGTATCAGGTACCATATAGGCCACAACCTGTCTTGGGAAACCAACCACCAGCTCCAGCCAACGTGATTCCAGTCAAGTATGCTGTGGGAGAGGAAAATCCAAATAGAGCATTGGTGCCCCTAACCCCATGGACACCAGATAATGATTCTCATGCTCATAGTTCAGACTACTCCCATGAAGGTAGTCCACATGCGTATTACACAGAGTCACCTGAGCATAGTGAGATTTACTCGTATCAATATGAGGCGCCACCTATGGAGAAAAATTGGGAGCTAGAATACTCCAATGTCATGTACACAAATCCTAACCCTAGGCCCCAGTTGAGACAAATGAGACCACAAGCCCCTAGAGGATCTTGTTTCAGATGTCATGGTGACCATTTCATTCGTGACTGTCCCCACCCACCATCTCCGAGCCAAGGACAGGCTATCACAATACAGGCTTTTTGTCCTGATTGTGGCAAAGACCATCTCCCTAGAGATTGTCCAAGAAACCCCTCTAGTGCACCCAAGATTACACCCATTAATGTGGTAGGCTTAGTGGCAGATCCAAGTTCAAGTAGTAGCAATGTGGCTCCTATACAAGCTGTCACTAGAGCACAAGCCTTAAAACAGGATAAACCAGTAGAACAATCAGAGTCGAGTGAATCGGGAGAGCCTAGTAAGAGGAAAACAAGAACATGGAAGGATACCAGAGAGAAGGCCAATCGTAAGTGGAATAAAAAGTTATCGGAACTAGAAGAAAGCTTAAAAGAAGCGAAAACAAAAATAGAAGACATTGCATCTCAAAGCCCCTCGCATGCCGAAACTCCATCCACTCCACCTCATCCCACCCCACCACCCATTGTAAATAGACCGCAACCAGGGTCTGTTCTCGTAGATCCAACCCCAGAAGGTTTGGACATGATGTTCAAGGCCTACCAGGCTCGACTTCAAGAAGGGCCTACAGCTGCAAACCTAGACAAGAGTTACCCTAGAGCAGATTTAGAGATTGAACGAATGAAAATGTGCATGAAAATGGTAGAACAAGCTCAAGCCATACTTGAGACTAGTCAAAAGTTCAATCAGACAAACTCTATCAAATCGGTTTTGCATTTCCAGGGCTTACTAGAACGATTAGAGCAGTTGGTAAACAAACCACAAGTTTCTCTACCTCCACAGGCTCAACCAGTTATTGAAAGAGGAAGCTCACCACCAAGGGGAGCTTATGTTCCTAATTCCACAGATGCTGGAATACCTCCTTCTATTCAACAGTACTCTCAAGAGTTCTTGCGGGAAATACAAGAGGAGAAATGGGCCAAGGAGAAGGGTAATTCCCCTCCTATTCCTGAGATTGATGATCTTCATGATCAATTTCCCCAAGACATTCCATCTATTTACGAAGATGAAGCAGAACAAGAAGACGAAAGATTAGATTTCTAATCTAATACCTTAGAAGAACTGCCTCAATTTCCAGGCCCATGGGAATCTGAATCACTCCAGATTAGAGCTCCCACAATACTAGTAAGAAATGAAGACTCAGTGGTTCCAAGGAACACGGATGTCGTGAAGAACACTAAGGTTCAGTGTCATCTCACTGTAGAAGAGCTGCTCAAAGCAAAACCTGAGTTATGGAATCATGTGAAGGATCAGGTCCCAGAACTTGATTCCAACATGCCAAAAGCAGGCTCCAAGCAAAGGGTACCCGAGATACCTCTAGACAAAATAGGAGACATGTGTGAAGGTGAAGAAGGTAATACTTATCTTCCAATCACCTACCAAGATTACACAACCAAAGCAATCATAGATTCAGGTGCTGGTGTTGCTATTGCGACCACCTCCTTGTGGAAGCAATGGGGCAAACCCACATTAAGACCAACTAGAATGAAGCTCCAAATGGCTGATGGTCATTTTGAAAGACCTCTAGGATTGCTAGAAGGGATCACTCTAACCACTTGTGGTGTAGAGTTTGAGCACACATTTGCTATATGTGACTTTGAGAAAAATAATGTCTATGAGATGATCCTAGGAAGACCCTTCCTACGACAATTGCAAATAGTACAGGATTGGGGAACTAACTCCTTGTACTTACAACACTTAGGGGTTACCACCAAGGTCAATTTGAAGGATTACACCTTCAGAGATGTACCACCCCTACAGTGGAATTCTATCCACAAAGTGAAAGAAGATTCCATCTCTGTGCATTCTGAAAGTTCACCTGATCCATCATGGCTGCATGAAGATACTCATTTGTGGATGTGCAAAGTCGCAAAGGAAGAGGAAAAACGTTTAAAGGCAAGGGAAGAAGGAACTTCACTAGGAGATAGACCAGTTAGAGACCCAGCCTACACACCGATGATCTTTCCAGATGAGGAGTTTGAGCCTCATGGCTGGCCAGAAATCTTAGCCACCATGGACATTGTTGTCAATGAGGAACAGTGGACACCTCATTGTGATGAGGAGGGTTATGATATCTCAGTGTTCATGTGTCAACCCTTGCTAGAAGAATGTGACCCTAGTGATGTCATAGAAGAAGAAGAGAATGACGATGATCTGGAGTCTATTGTGATGGATAGTTGCTTTAACTCAGAGCAGCACTATCTAGAAGATATAGGAGTGTTCACCCAGAAAGAAGAAGAACCTCTCACAAGTATTAAAACAGTAAACTCAAAGGATGGAAGTGAGAGTAGTCAAAAGAAAAAGAAAAGAAAAGCAGTGAAACAAGAAAAGGAGGAATCATTGTTTGAAGTACCAGAAAACTTCAAGAAATATGAAGTTGACGACCGCAAAATTTTGGTACGAATGCCTAAGAGAGAGGCCATCATAGGAGAATCATATGATAATAAAGAAAAGACCAAGAAGATTGTAGTGACCATTGAAGAGAACGAAGAGAGATGCACATATATAGGAGATGACCTAAGTGCAAGAGAAGAAATGGAGCTCATAGCTCTATTAAGGGAATATAGGGATGTGTTTGCATGGCACTATAGAGACTTAAAAGGGGTAGATCCAAGAATTTGCTCTCATACTATCCCCATGACTGCTGATGCTAAGCCAACCAAACAGAAGCCCTACACATATAATGATACCTATGCAGCAAAAATAAAAGAAGAAATTGATAGGTTGATTGAAGCCGGATTCATCTATGAGATTGAGCATACCGAATGGGTGTCCCCCATTGTTGTGGTACCCAAGAAGAACGGGAAGTTGCGAGTGTGTATTAACCTTAAAAAAGTTAATGCCGCTACGATTAGAGATAGTTATCCACTTCCAATCACAGAACACCTTTTGGAGCGTGTTGCAGGCAAGGAAGTTTATAGCTTCCTTGATGGATTTTCAGGTTACAATCAAGTAGCCATTGCCCCAGAAGATCAACACAAAACAGCTTTTGCTACAGAGTGGGGAATCTTTGCATTTCGTGTGATGCCATTTGGGCTCACCAATGCACCTGCAACATTCCAAAGGCTCATGTGTCATGTCTTCAAAGAGTTCTTGCGAAAGAGCTTAGAAGTGTATGTGGATGATTTATGTGCTCATTCCCAAGAAAGAAGGGTTCACATCCCTGAGCTCAGACAAATCTTCAACAAGTGTAGAGAATATCGAGTGTGTCTAAACCCAGAAAAGTGTGTGTTTATGGTGCGTCAAGGTAAAATCTTAGGGCATATTGTTTCTAAGAATGGAATCTCAACAGATGAAGATAAGGTACGAGCCATAGCGGAACTACCAAGGCCAAGGAATGTTAAAGAGGTACAAGCCTTTATGGGCCATTGTGGATATTACCGTAGGTTTATACACATGTACGCGATCATAGCTAGACCCCTTTATGCCTTGTTGTCTAATTTTGAGTGGAACGACGAATGCGAGAATTCTTTCAACGAACTGAAGAAACGTTTGTGCACGGCACCAATACTCACCACTCCTGATTGGAATAAACCATTCCATGTCCATGTGGATGCATCCAATCATGCCATAGGATGTGTGCTAGCACAACCCACAAGTGAAGGAAACTTAGATTTGCCCATAGCATATGCTAGTAGACAGCTCACTGCAGCTGAACGGAACTATACCACAACTGAGCGAGAGGGCTTAGGCATGGTATATGCTGTTAAGAAGTTTAGACACTATTTATTGGCCAACAAGTTCAAGTTTTTCACTGATCATCAAGCTTTGTTATATTTGGTCAATAAACCTTGCAATACTGGACGCTTGGTAAGATGGTTCCTCTTACTAATGGAGTATGACTTTGAAGTTGTTGTCAGGAAAGGTAGAACCCACCTTCGGGCAGATCACCTTTCTCGCATTACTTCAGGAGAGTCACCACAAGGAGTGTCTGATGAACTACCTGATGCTTATCTGTTCAATTTGGAAGTTGTTCCTAATTGGGCAAATAAGTTGGTACCAGTCCTAACCTTCGGCCCTGCAAATAAGAATGTGAAAACATCACAAGAAGAAATTGTAAAATCACAAAAATATCACATATTGGCAGGAAGCATGTACAAACAAGATACTGAGGGTGTATTAGCTTGTTGTGTCGAGGATGATGAACATAGTAGTTGGTTGCAGCAAGCTCATGAGGGATTGCTAGGAAATCACTATTCTAAACAACGAACATTGCAGAATTTGAAACGTTTAGGAGTGTATTGGCCTAGCATGGACAAAGAAATACATGAGTGGATCAAGAATTGTCCAATGTGCAGAGAGAGACCACCAGTGGAGCATGCGACCCTTTATCAAGTATCATTAATTCCAGATTGGAGTGCTCCATTGGTAGAGTTTATGAGAACGGGAAGATTACCCAAAGAGGCCAGTCTAGCAAGAAGACGAAATATGGAGCAAGAGGCTCAAGGCTATGCCTTAGTAGGAGAGAACCTATACCGAAGAGGTAAAGATGGTTACTTAAGACTGTGCGTTCATGAATCAGACTATTTAAGGGTCTTAGAGACTGCACACAGTGGTGTTGCAGGTGGACATTTTGGTCCTGACCGAGTGATTAAGACCATTCTATTCTCAGGACTTTGGTGGCCCACTCTTCATATGGATGCACATACCTATGTGAAGAAATGTGACACATGCCAACGTGCACAATATCCAGTTAGAAAAGACGAGATGCCTTTGAGGCCAATGATGGGAGGGCGTGCATTTTCCAAGTGGGGCATAGACTTCATAGGTCCTATTAATCCCCCAGCTAGAAACTCCCATGCAGAGTACATCATTGTAGCCACAGATTACCTTACAAAGTGGGTAGAAGTCAAAGCCACAACAAAGAATGATGCTCAGACTACGGCTAAGTTCTTATTCGAGAATGTGTTCACGAGATATGGACTACCAATAGAGTTGGTGAGCGATAGAGGCACACACTTCTTGAATGAAGTCATTGAAAATCTTCTCCAAGAATTCTTGGTGATACATAAGAAATCCGCCCCCTATCATCCACAAGCCAACGGACAAGCCGAGAGTACCAATAAGATCCTCTGTAACGTATTGACAAAACTGGTGAATAATAAACGCTCTGATTGGGACAAACAACTTCATCATGCTGTTTGGGCTTATCGAGTTGCCTACAAAACGGTACTAAACGCCACCCCATTTCAGATGGTCTTCGGACAGAACGCTGTGCTACCATTAGATTTCTTAATCCCTGCCTTAAAAGTAGCACAAGAGTATGAGTGGAATGGGCATGAATTGTCCTCTAGGATCTTTGATCTCGAACGCTTGGGTGAAACGAGGCTACGAGCGGCAGCAGGCATCTACGCTGCAAAGAAGAGGCAAAAGGCATACTTTGATGCACACATCAAGGATAAGGGATTGAAAGAGGGAGATCTAGTGTTGGTATACACACTAAAACAACATGCCCGTAAGTTGGAAAAAAGAGGATATGGACCCCTGATCATTAATAGAATTTCCACTAGTGGTGCAGTTCAGTTGGCCACTCTAGAAGGAGATATCTTGCCAAACTATATTAGTGGCTGTAGAGTCAAGCTATATCAAGAACCTCTTACTGAGGATATGCTAATGAGACTCAACACTGCGAAGAAGCGAAAAGAAGAAGAGTTAAGAGTGAGAGAAGAAGCACAGGTAGAGGCCAGAGAGCGTATTAGGCGAAATAAGTTAAGGCGATTAGGCCTAGATGTCAACTCAAAAGCCCCAAAATATCACATGGATATGTGTCAAAAGTCAGGCATTGCGACTTCTCAGGTCATTGACCGAAGACCCTTTGTGACCATAGAGATAGGACAAGGGAAGGGTGCAAGGACGGTGAAAGCATTGATTGACTCAGGTGCAGCAAGTAGTGCAGTTAAACTTTCCTACTGCCAAGACTTGGGGTTGAACATCAATCCCATGGAAGCTTATCTCATAGGATTGGGAGGTGTGGAAACCCCTTGTTTGGGCGAGGTGGAACTTCCCATCTACCTTCAAGATGTTCCAATGAAAGTCAAAGCGCTAGTATGTCAAGATGAGAACCTTACAGAACCACTTGTCTTGGGTCAAGATTGGATCTATGACCATGTAGTTAACTTAAACCTAAGAAGTCAAATTCTTCAACTTTGGGTACATGAACAATGCATTACATTAGAATTAGAGAACTGCATGCTCCTAGATCATGGCACCACACACTCTCTTAGTTCTTCCAAGACTAATCATAGGAAAGAAGATGTTGTATGTGTCAAAAGCTCTATGATGCAGAAGGAGTCAATCGTGGAAGACCAGGTTCGAAGGCGGGTGGATCTTTCTTCTTCTCCAAAGACTCAAGTAGCCACAGTAGTGAGCCCACCACACAAGCAAACACAACTGTTCACGACAACTGCTACATCAAATAGAAAGACACCATTCGATAAAAAAGCGGTTCCGGGCATGAAGCAGATCTGGGTACGCAAAGGAGAGCAACCACCAGCCTTACCCCCACAAATCCCATCCATGCACACTAACCAGGCCAGAAGACGAAGGAAGCAGCTCAGACAAGCTCCATCACAAGATATCCAACAAGTTTGGGTGCCTAAGAAGTTAGCTGCAGCTCAACAAGGGCAATTACAGATGTGGGTACCTAAGAAGATCCTACACCCACAACAACCTTTGTTCTCCCACATGCAAAAGGTTTCAACAAAGAAGCCAACAAGAGAAAAGGGTAAGAACCACGTACAGAGACCAAAGGAAGATCAAATCAGCTCTTCAACATTAGTAGGAAGACATGCAAAAAGGATATGGGTTTGGAAGCCAAAAGTGCAAGTAGCCTCCACCGAACCAAAGCATCAACCACACTGGATACCACAGTTCAGAAAGCATCCAAAGAGAAAGACGCCTGAAGTGACCTCTACAGTGCCAAATGATGTTCTAAAATGGACTCCAATAAGGAGGATCACATCAGTTTGAGACTCAATGGATACCTCCACCAAGGTCGGCATCAACCTCCACAAATAACATCGAAAGCCTCGAACGAGCAACAACCATGTGCTCCTTGCACAACCCTGTCTTTTGCACCATTTAGGTCATGCATTTCCAAAGTATGCAGTAATGTAGGGCCACATTACACGGCCGTGCATAGACACACTTGAGAATCCCATGCACAAGAGCACAGTGACATATGTCGAACATTTCTAATGATACTAACTTTTGTCTTCTTGTTTTGTGATATTGTTCCAAAAAAAAAAAAAAAACGAGGAAGCACTTGTTCCCAGGTTTTGCTCATGGAACATGAATGAGTCATGCTTAGTTGAAGATTGAACCATCGATTACTGGGCATTTATCAGTTTGGATAGAAGTGTGTCTTGGCTAGCAGATGATTTAATTGCTGCCTTATCTCATAGATGTCAAGAACTTAGCATGAGCAGGGCATCCACAACTATGGTTTCCTCTTACTATAGTAGGAGTGAAGAGCTTGAAGGTCCACAACTTGAGTGATGCTTAACTACTGTATGTACAAGAGCATCCAAGGAGATATCTGCAAGGGATAGTTCTGGAGGAGAGGGGATCTGCCATTCAAAAGATCTCATCAGTGGACCATCAACAATGGTCCATCCCAAAGATGAACATCCATCGACCTTCCCCATGGTAAGCATCTTTACTTTGAAAACATCATAGCCATAATAGCGTAGGAAACCTCTTCGTCGGCATACCCTTGAGCACTTAGCTCAAGAGCCCCAATTTTTGCACCATTCTTCTTCCAATGCATTTCCCAAGTAAACATTCATAGGGCTACATTACAAGGCCGTGCACTAGGCACATATTTTCCTCAACCCATGCACGAACACACTTACCCATCACTCAATATGGGTTATGAGTACTTGGCATGACTACTATGAAGATCAACTTTGGAAGATCTAGAAAACATCAACGGAGACTCACAACGACACAGTCATGCTGGCATACAAGGCAGAAGCACATACCAAGAGAATACAACCTGCAAAGACTCACAGTGATAGATGAAGAACGTCGGACGACTTGTGTTCATACAGAAGGGACACTCCCTCTCAAGGCACTACTTGGAACAACCACTACAACAAGGGTCTGTCAGGGACGACAGACTCGAGAGGGGGGGAGTGTTGAAGCTCAAGGTCAAGGACAAAGCATGGAAGCACATCCAAGAAGTGGACATAGAAGAAGAGAGAGCAAGTAGGGAGCTCCAAGAAGTGTATGTCAAATTTTCAGAAGAATCCCCTACAAAAATAGTGATTTTCATCACTAGAAACCATTGTAAATACCATTATCTATTTTTAGTAACTCCATTTTGTTCAAGCCGAGGAGTCCTCGAGCTTGAGGAGTATTAGAAGTACCATCGTACCAATTTTCATAATTTCTAGACTTCGTTTGAGCCCTCAAATAAGCCCTGGAACCTAATTTTTAACTAGGCCGGACACTAGGTCTGGACAGGGCCAAAACTAGTCAAAAAACTATAAAAAGAGCTAGAGAGCTCATTTTTGAGGTTAGCTTGTTAGAGAATAGAACTTTTGTAAGAGAACTCTTTTGCAATCTAAGCTTTCCATTGTTCCTCTCTTTGATCTTACTTCGTGCGCGTGTGTGTGTATGTGTGTGCATGTTTGTGTGCTTTCACTCACGCACTTGTGCCTTCACTTGCTCGTGGTCTTCATACCGGTCCTCACGTCTCCGCGGATTGACAAGTAAAGGAGGTGGTGCTTTCGCTTGAGCTACAGCAAGGTTTGGATTCATTGCATTGCAGGATATTGGGGTTGCGTTTGATTTCTTAGGTAGGAGATACCAGTGAAATTCCCCCAAGTTACTTATTAACTTGGAGAGAGTGAAAGAGGGAGGGTGTGTGTTCTCGGGGGTATACAGATGCATGGGTGTGAGTAAATGGTTGTGCAAGTGAAAGAGAGTGAGAAAGTGAGGGAGAATAAAAGGGGGTGTGTGTGTTCCCGTGACAAGATTTGGGTACATTTGATGATTCGGTCATTTGACTTCAAGTCTTGAGAGGTTGTTGGTATGCTTTGAAGTGGTAGATAGTCTGAGAGTGCGTGCGAGTGTCCATGTGCGAGAGTATATGAGGAAGTGAATGCATGTAGGTTTGGGTTTATATGGCCAAGGAGGTAGAGGATGTCTGTGTACATGGGAATGTGCATGAGTGAGAGGGACCTTGGAAGAGCAAGAGTGCATAAGTACGAGTGTGTACGAGGTTGTTGTTGGGAGCATGAAATTACATGTTGAAGATATAATTGCGACCTTCAAGCAATATGACGCGAATGATTTCCAAGAGTTTGGGCAGAACATAAGTGTATATGTGTATCTTTCCCTTGGGTTAAAGGAACTAACATTTTGGTGCGTCTGCCGGGAATTGGCTTAGCACATCTCATAGAGGTTGCTACGAGTTTGCTTGGTGCCCCAATCGTGTGGCACAGCCAAGTCGATCCCAGATCTTCTTTGACCTTCATTAAAGAAATGGCCCAACAAAAGCCAGCATGTGGTTTGGAGAATGCCAACATGAGGCAACCGAATTTTGGACAAAATAGGAGATGGATAGATTCTCATTCGACCATGAGACATCATGTGAACCGAGGGTGGCGATTTGGCCCGATATCAAATTATGTGAGATGCTGGTGTTGCGAGCAGATTGTGCATATAGCCAAATATTGCCCTCGTGTATGCACCCCGTTGGATTTTGTCCCCACATGTGCGGATTGTGGGAAAAAGAGACTATGCGAGCACTTGTGTGGCTCAAAAGAGGTGACTGACATAAAGGTCGCAACGAATCAATCTGATAGGAGTTTATCCTCTTTGTATGTGGAAGTTGATAAGGGTGAAGTTACTTCGTCGACGGAGACTGCAAGCAAAAGTGAAAGCAAGGACACTCGATCTCATGATCGAGACTTGATAGAACTTGTGAGGAGCTTGGAATGTCAAGTCAATTGGTTGCATGTGGAGCGAGATAATGAGAGGATCAAAATAGAGAAATTAGAGGAAAATCAAGTGAAAATGGCCGAGGTCCTAGGAACTTGGGAAAAGCAAGTACGAGTGTTGAAAAGCGAAAACAAGGAGTGGAAAGAGTAAACAAAAGCTAGAGGGAAGATCTTGTGAGACCTGAGAGTGAAAACGTGGTCTTGGACTTGAGATCCGGCTTGATGGTAGCCAACTGCTTTGGAGTTGCGAGCGAAGAAGAGCCCTCAAGAGACGAGGATGACCTAATGAGGAGAGTTGAAGGAATGGAGCATGAAATCGAGAAGGTACAAAGAATAATCCATAGATACAGTGATCAAGCGGGTAAGGCATGTGAGGAGTTCCACCTAGAGTTAGAAAGAATGAAAAGTGCCCAAGCAGAGAGCGATGAGAAAATGAGACGTGTAGAGAAAGAGAATGTGAAGCTGAGTAGCAAGCTCGGTAGGTGGATGAATCGGAAAGATGACGAGACGCGGGGACAAGTGGAGGATTTGAGAGTAGGGAAATTGGAGGAAGAGCTAAAAGTGGTGTTGGACAGGTTGAGGGCGTTCGGAGCAGAGTTAGAAGAGACGAAGAATGAGTTGTCGAAAAAGGTAGATGATCTAGATGAAGAAAATATGAGTAGGATTTGGGAGGAAAGATCGATTAGAGAGGAAGTCGAGAAGTTGATCGTTCGAGTTGAGAAGAGGGAGGATATTCCCCTCGAATCTGCAAAAAGGGTGAGAGACGATAAAGAGATGGAGCAAATATGGAATCGGTTCCGAAACATTGACTCTGACCTGTTCCAATACCAGAGCGATATTGACTACAACAAGCAAGGATTAAGAGACCTAGCGGTGAGGCTTGAGGCACTAAGAAGTTGAACGGCCAATGGTAGTTTTCCGGGTCATCTATCAGGTCAGGTGGAATCTCTGCAAGGCAGAGGTTGGAGATGAAACAATAGATGAGGCGATGGATGTCGGTGAGGACGGCTTGAGTTTGACTAGGGTTTGATTTGCGGATTGCGAGTCAGAGATGTGAGGACGGATGGACCAAGCGTGTTGTACGCTTAGGACTGAAGTGACATTTCTCGGGGTTTGCAGGTCGACTAGGTAGTTAGTATGTGCGGGCTTTGAGAGGACGGGTTGACCATGGCATTAGTGACTGGATTTTGGCTTGACTAGCAGCAAAGAGGAGAGGTGTCTCATCGGGATGTCCACAGGGAGTTTATATGTGTGTGTCGTGATCGGGATGGTTGGGAAAAGTTCCTTTCTTTTGTCTCCTAATTCTCGAGATGTGGGAATGAAAAAAAAAAAGGAAAATATATATATGTTTGTGTATGTGTGTGTGTGGCTACGCGCCTATGTGGGCCGATAGGTGGGTGGACCCACTTTGGCCGGGTGGTCAAAGCCACGAACCGACATCGGTTTCGCATGGGGCTAGCAGTGTGTGCATCGCGCGCTACGTTGGGTTGGTAGATGGGTGGAACAAACTCGATCGGGTGGTCAATTCCACGAGTTGCATCCAGCTTCGGCGTAGGCCGGCAAGTGTGAGTAAATATGTGGAAAAATGATGAAAAAAGGAAGAGAAAAATGTGGAAAAAAAAAATGAATGAGACAAATTCCTTGCTCGAGGGGGACACAAGAGAGGTGAGAGAGCTTGATGCTCAGATGGGAATATGTGTCTGTGTTGTGGGGATTTGGGAAGATGTGGACTCTTGATGAGGCATGTCGAATCGAAGCTTAAGCTCAACTAGGGTTTCAGCTGTGACGTGTCTGTGGAAGACCTGGACTTGAAGGATCCAAGCGTGCTAGTTGCCTTGTTCATCTGTGAACTCTTAGGAAGTGTGCAGTTTGGCTCTTAGGTGGTATGACAACTTGAGAAGTCCTGAACCGCGTTGATGATGAGTGGTCCTGTCGAGGTGAGCTCGTGTTAGGCTTGAGTGGTCTTTGTCGTGTGTCCATCAATTAAGGAGAGGTGGTGGCGACCAAGCATAGGATCTGATTGATGAACAAAGGAGCACAAAGTAGATGAAAAGGTAAGTGGGAATAGAAAACCCTAGGTGGGAAGGAAATGGGAAATTGGCAAGAGAACTCGGTTAGAAATGAGACAAAGGAATCAGCAAAACGATCGTGTGACCGGGAAAAGTATCGAAAACGGAACTCAGAAATGGTTTTTGATGGTGTGTGTAGAAAGTGTGTTGATATGTGGAGTAGAGATTCGTGACGTGTTAAACGAACAGTCTAGAAGAGTGACGAGAGGGAATGTGGATGGGCTTTTTGCTTGCATGTGTGTTGTGCGTGACGAGAATGCATGTGTGATGCGGAATCATGATGTGTGTGCTGAGTATATATGTGTGATGTGGATGAAGGATATGATTGTCTTTTCATTTTGGTTGTACATATTGTGATTTGATGAAAGAAAGGCTCTAATGTTTTAATGAAGTTTGCAGACAGGTGGACATGTCGATGAAGATGCGAGAGGATGGACAAAGATGGTAAGTGGAATGATTGGATTTTGGTACTAACCGATGATTGTATGAGGGCGATTGCAGGTGCTACATCGAGGAAGAAGAGAATAAACACGCAAGGTAAAGATTCATATTTGATTCAATCATGAGCACATGTTGGATGATTTGAGTGCAGGTGCTAATTGGCTTGTCGAGGACGACTTCACAAATAAGAAGAGGGGAGTATGTTAGCTCAAGAAATGGTTGGTTTTTATGCACTAATGTGTTACTATTTGGCAGTGGAATTTGTTTGATTGCAGGTACTTGAAGAGTTGATCAAATGGTTGACAAAAGGTATTTGCAACTACATGACGACATCTTGCTCAGAGGGGGATGCCCTTAGTGTTTTGAGTTCAGGTTATGGAAATATGGCAAATCAAGTTTACGGGGATCCTGACATGCACTGTGAGACTAGATAGATGTGTATTGATTACATGAAGAAAGGCAGAGATCACTTTTCTCGCCTTGTAACGGGAAGCTTCTCATCCTACTGTAAGAGGAAATGAAGGGATAAGGTTTTTGGGCATAATTTGGAAAGTCAAACAATGGCTGAAATATATAATCGACAATTCCGAATATATTGCTATGGTCTAGAACCAAAGAATACCTTCCAAGGCAATTATGAGACAGATCTTCCGAACTTGTCTTGTTGACCTTCTGATGTATGAATGGTTTCTTCTTTTCTCAAGGTGTGCGGGAAAAGTTCATGATTTGCACATATTATTAACATCCATGGAGAGATTTTCCTGTCATAGCAGTACTAACTGTGGGCTCTCATATTCATCCTCCCCACCACAAAATATAGATTCAACTTAAGTTTCATCTTATTGGTATTGCACTGAGATAGTGTTCAGGAATGAGCTAATGACAGTGACATTTAAAGGTTGTTGATCAAGGTTTGCATTATTATTGATGGATTTCGAAAAGCACTTGCAAACATGCTAATGACATGAGCAAGAACGGATTGCTTACCATGCCTGTCACACATCAGTGGGAAGAAGACGAATTCAGTTTCAGGGTGGGGGACCTAGGGAAGCATGCCATTGGTCAGATGGTGGTAGATGACAAGGGACGTTTCTTTGGCAGAAAGAAGTATTAAGAGGAAGTTTTGTTATTTTTATTTTTTTTCAGGTGACGTTAGAGGAAAAAAAAAAAAGAAAAAACTGCTGGTCTTTATTGCGACGGGGACGGGCTGTTTCTTTGGGGTTGTCTACTTCTGGAGTGGCTGGCTGTTCCGAGGAGACTGCGAGGGGAAAGCGGATAGCTGGGCACTATGGTGGAATGAAGAGGACATCTGGTAGGTATGACGGGAAGTGAAGATGGATCATGAAACCCTCTCGCTAATTTGCAGACAGTAGTCAATTATTAGGGGGGAGATATCTGACGCGAGGAAGGATCAGAGATTAAGAGGGGTTCAAGAGCTGGGACATGGAGCATAATCGAGGAGAAAAGGAGGATCTTCAACATTGAATCTGGTCTTTTCCTCGGGGGACGATGCTTACAATGGGGGGAGGATAGAGAAGAAAAAGCTCATATCAGAGTTGGATAAGGGGAAGATAAGGTGTATGCTCGCTATCAGAAGTCGTTAAGTTCTGCTCCATCAAATGCAAAACTGTTAGAAAATCTGTCGTCAACAGGAGCTATGGAGGTCCACGTGCTGGAAGGAAAATTCAATGCTTGATGAGGACAGAGAGCGGAACTATAGAGCTAAGGGGATCGAACAAGGTTGGTTGCAAAGCTTGCAATCCAATCTGGGAAGTCATGACATGAAAAAATACGAGCTGTTAAGAGAAGGAGGCAGCATCTGTTTTTTAGTTCTTAAAATGGTTGCAGTTATTTCAGTACTAGAGGCTGAGAGGTCACAGGCAATGGCGTAGCCTCTTGGCCTAGAGGGGCCATGGCATAGGAGGAAGAATGCGTGGTCCAAAAGAGGGTGAAGTTCACTTCATTTGGATCTAGGAAGGAAAGGCATAGCCAAACGATAGAAATCTGCACTTTGTATGTAACTTGAAGGAAGAGCTTGATAAATAACAGGGAAGCTTTTGATAGCTTGGATGCATTCACCTTTCGGAATATTGAAATTGAAGATTTGGCAAAGGAGTTAGGACTCATCTGATCAGGAAGCAAGACATGGAAGGGAGAAAGCAACCTCAGCCAACCAAGGACAGGTGCTCAGAGGTGATGACAGAAGCTCATTTTCTTGTTTTTTGGCGGACGTGAGCAGACATTTACACCTAGCAGCTATCAACTCAAAAAGAGGGGACAGGAAGGGAGTTAACCTCTCTGGGGTTTTTGAGTGGTTGTTCTTGTTGCCAGGAGCACAAGTCTACCGAGAGCTGGGGGAAAGGGAATCAGATCCAGAAGTGTTGTCCTCTCAGGGTTGAAGGGGAGTCATCAAGCCGCCAGAAGAACTTGAGGAGAGCACACGTCCAGTACAGCAGTGGAAGCATATATTCACAAGGAGCGGGTGTTCTCGGTGGCTGAAGGATTAAAATTTAATACACAAGGAAAGGAAAGATATTTTGGCTCTACGAGGTATTCGTCTGACAGGAGAAGTGCAATTGAAAGTGAAGGAATCGGTGACATTTTGCACAATCTGGACATCCACAAGGATGATGGCTTCTACCTGTTCTTGGTGCCCTCCATCTTCGTATTAGGTATATGTGCTCTTCGCATTCGAGCCATATTTTTGTTATGAGTACTAACAAATAAAGATACCCGATCTGGGAGTCTTCTTGGTAGTAATCATATGCAGGCTTGCTACAGTGTTTATCTGTGAACACAGGCTTTTGTATTAGTGCCCTCCATCTTCAAGTCTGTACAACCAAGTTATACATCACAAGTGTGAGTAATAACAAACAACAACCTCATATCGTGGGATTCAGGTTGGGTGTTACCTCGTAGACCTCTGCTATAGTGCCATGTCTGGGAACACATGTATTCCCCAAGCCTTCCAGTGTGATGAAGTGCACGAAAAAGAACTCCAATCGTTAGGGATTTTCAGGACTCAATGCTATAAACTTCAGCGGGTTATGTGGTTAAATGGTGTGAAGGTTTGAAGGTGCTTTGATGGGCATTATTTGTGGAGGAGCATTCCAACAAAGTTATGAAGCTCTAGCTGAAGGCTATCTGTGGAAAAAGAAAAATATGAAGTAGTCAACGCATCAGTCGTTGTATTCTGTGGGGAAAAACGGCTCCTTGATGGTCATGCAGAGATGTGGTAAGAGTGCACCAGTTTTTGTTGTCCTTCTCATAAAGATTCTAGTCGAGTAGTTATGCTGCTACAATGGTCTAG
>CM035406.1:50498460-50500960 GCA_020310875.1 Ceratopteris richardii | reverse complement strand
TATGCATACATGAATGCATGTATACATATGCATACATGCATGCATATGCATACAAGCATGCATAGGCATATGCATACAAGCATATGCATACATGAATGCATGTATAGATATGTACATGAATGCATGTATACATATGCATACATGCATGCATATGCATACATGAATGCATATATATGTATACACATACATGCATGCATATGCATACAAGCATATGCATACAAGAATGCATGTATACATATGCATACATGCATGCATATGCATACATACATGCATATGCATACATGCATGCATATGCATACATGAATGCATATATATGTATACACATACATGCATGCATATGCATACAAGCATATGCATACATGAATGCATGTATACATATGCATACATGAATGCATATGCATATGTATACATGAATGCATATGCATATGTATACATGAATGCATATATATGTATACACATACATAAATGCATATATATGTACACACATACATGCATGCATATGCATACAAGCATATGCATACATGAATGCATGTATGCATATGCATACATGAATGCATGTATGCATATGCATACATGAATGCATATGCATATAAGCCTATGCATACATGAATGCATGTATACATATGTATACATGAATGCATATGTATACAAGCATGGATATATATACATTGTAGGGGATGAGATCTTCACATTGCATCAGATGGGATCTCCACGTACACCTTGGGGTGCGCATGATCATGACGACTCCAAAATATATCATATCTGTAATGGAGCTCCAGTTATGGATTCGGCCGGAAAGTCAATGCATCAGCGCATACGACAACTCTGCTCCATCAAATTTGGTCATTCAGTAATGTTAAAATGGACCGAATAGGATAGGGACTCTAAAAATCAAATCACACAATGCATATATGAAGAGTACCGGCCAGCACCTGGAATCCTATTGTGAGTTCCGAGTGGATTCAACATACAGCACGCGAAGTGATGTCACATCGATGATTGGAAGCTCGCGATGCTTTCAAAGCAGGCTTATCGAAGCCTGTATGGCTAGATGTGGAAGAATGGGAATCGATTTAGGATGAGCAGCAACATACTCCTGATCGATATCATCAACAGAGAGATGCGACAGCCACACGTTTAGATACGGTTGGAACATCGCATTTAGGTAGCATATTTATTATAGGAGTTGGCAGTGGGTCGTCCTATGACGCGAACTGAAGAATCATATGGATATCGACATGGACTGACTGCACTGTTACATGACTTAGAGGGACGCGGTGCAATCGTCTCATGGGACAATATTCTTGATTAGGTAAAGTTATATCTTGGTTTCGTGTTTTTTTGTTTTTGTTTATAAATGTCATGTTAATTGGTCTTATTTTATACATATGTTTTGTTGCAGGATTGTAGGTATAAATATTTTTATCAATGCCACAATTTTGTATCACACTCGCATATGGCAATGATGTAACATAATTTTGTATTCGATTCCTATATGGAAGTGTTTTGTCACATTGCCACAATTTTGTATTACACTCCTATGTGGCAATGATGTACCATAATTTTGTATTAGATTCCTATATGAAAGTGCTTTGTCACATTTTGTATTCGATTCCTATATAGAAGTGCTTTGCCACACTTTTGTACATTTTTCATTTATGGAATATACAACTTTCTGTACATGATTCATTGTTCATTTTTGCTCATATAAGTTTCTGTTTTGGTTGCCATTAGAGTACATAACACATGTACTCAGTTGGGCAGAGTGTATTGTCTTTTGCTAAACAACATCATGCTGAAGCAAAAGACAACACACTCTACCCAAAAAAAATTATGCAGATAGGGTCGTCGGTATACGCGCCAGTAGCTCTAGTATGGTCGTCGGTATACGCGTCGGTACACCCAGTGCGGGCGTCAGTATAAGCATCGGTAATACCGATGCTTATACCGACGGCCATACCGACGCTTATACCGACGGCCATACCGACGCTTATACCGGCGCCCATACCGGGGCTTTCTTTCCGTCGCGTATACCGACTCTAACATCGACGTCGCGAAGAAATCACGCCCGTTCATTTGCCTCGGTAGCAGCCTCGGTATACCCTCGATATGTTGTAGTGCATCAATCTATCTATATATCTATCTATCTATCTATCTACCTTGCTATCTACCTATCTATCTAACTAACTATGTATCTATCTATCTATCTATCTATCTATCTATCTATCTATCTATCTATCTATCTATCTATCTATCTATCTATCTATCTATCTATCTATCTATCTATCTATCTATCTATCTATCTATCTATCTATCTATCTATCTATGTTTCTATCTATCTATCTATCTATCTCTCTATCTCTCTCTCTATCTATCTATCTATCTATCTATCTATCTATCTATCTATCTATCTATCTATCTATCTATCTATCTATCTATCTGTCTATCTATCTATCTATCTATCTATCTATCTATCTATCTATCTATCTATCTATCTATC
>CM035406.1:49895960-50463460 GCA_020310875.1 Ceratopteris richardii | reverse complement strand
TTCCTCTTGCTGACCAGCACTACCCCTCTGTTATGTTTGTCATCCCTCATATACGTTTGTTCGTTAGGATGGCCAATGTAGTAGTGGAGGATATCTGTTTCTAGTTCATGTTCTCGTACTCTTAGTCCTTTTGCAAGGTCAAATTGTAGTGCATCCCAATGGATAGCACTGGGGATCTTTGGGTATGATGTGGTATAAGTATGCATGTGCAAATAAATGAAGTAGATGTGTGGGTTTAGGAACCAACACTTTGGAGTGATACTCCTAGAAAACTATAGTAAACATATCCTCGAAAGTTTGCTTATAGCAAGATGGGAGGTATTGGATGCAAGCATGCCAGGCGTAAGACACATACATGCTGGGGTAGTTCTCATATTGTACACAAGATCATAGTTACCATTTGTAAAGCCAGGAAGGGCAATATGCGAGGCTTATGCATTGCAAAAGGTTTTGAAGACAATTTGCATCATTTCAAGAATCTTCAACATCATTTGCAACATGACATCTTGCATAGGTTTTAATCAAGGGATCTAGTGACATATAGTTGCCATCATGTAAGATATAGATGGTGGTCCTACAGTGGTGCGATGTATGGATAGTTGATCCATTCCTTGTAGTGTGCATTATTCTATACTTTGATGGCAAAAGTTTTCCACGATCTGTGCTTGAGGACTTGTGCATAACATGCATTGTACAGAAGATGAAGAGGCACATTTCCATGTGAATAGAATTTTAGGGTAAATTTCTAGAAGAGTTTTTTGCTAGGTTGATTGAAAACTGTTACCTTTCTGTGCTGCTAGTGGTAAATCCTCGTGCTAGAATTGCATAGAAAAAGTGTGGGTTTTCCCAATGACTCATTGAATCTCTACATTTAAATAGGAAAGAATCACAAATTATGGTCGATACGGTAGTTCTGAGGTGATGATCAATTGTCAATGGGGCAAATTTTTGAAATAAGCTGATTGGAGCACTATTTCTTCTATAGCTTGCATGGCATGCATCTAAACCACTATGAGGTCTTCATGAGTGAGCCCAATGTATTTTACTTACTTAAGCCATGGGGGACACGGGGCTTTGAATGTCTCTTGTCCTTAATCTTTGATCCTGCTTCTTGGAACAAGTTGAGGCTTGTAGCCATCTTCAAAGTTTTGCTCTACTAGAATGGAGATGTTTTCTTCTTCTATCGGTGCCTCAGGTGGGGATGGAGGCCTCTCATATTGTAAAAGATTCATTCATAATTCCATAATCTTCTATTGTAAGGCCATCAAGTTGGTTGATTCAATTGTTAATTGCTATGATGATGATATGTTGGAAGTGATGGCTGGATGCAATCAGAAGATCAAGCTGGTGCTGCAAATCCTGCTTCACACCTGCCCTCCTTTCTCTTCAGATATACTTAGGAGACTCCTTGGGCTTCCAAATGACACCAAGAAGCTATATATGTGCTTTACAAATTAATTGTGAAACAACCAAATCAAAACAGATGATTTTGAACCTTCACAAGTCCAAAAAACTTTCTATTCCTGTAATGATACCTGCTCAGACTTAAGCTCAGTGTGACCAGCACACTTACAATTGGATTAATTCCTTTTGGGAGTATTAAATTAACTTAACAAGCTACCATTAGCAAGTTAAATCACTCCAATTGATAAACTATGCACTGAGAATGATCTTTAGCAAAATCAGAGACACCCCCGACTTTTTAGGATCTACACAGAAAAATACCAGAGACTGCTTCGACCGTGATTTCTCCCAATTGGCTGAATGGAATAACTTGAAACTTTGTAGTGTTGTAGAATGCTTTGATTTGGTTCCAATGGGCTTTGAATCATCCAATTTGGTTCAGTAGATCTTGAGATATGCCCTGTTGAAGTTGACAGACTTGGAGGTAGTCACTCAGAGAAAACAGAGACTATGAATGTATGTATATTGATTAACTATAATGATTGTACATTCCCATTGGCATGTAGTGTGATGCTCAATGGTACTCAGAGGTGTAGGCTAAAGTATAGCTCACACACACTCAATAATTTGCTCAGAATTGCCTCGGGAAGTGAGCAACTGACTCGCGACTTTTTACATAGCCTTTTTATAAGAGTTTTGAAGGAATTTGAATTTGAATTCAAATTAAAGCTCCCTTGAATCTCTCCTCTAGACTTAGGGAGATATTCCCTCAACTAAATCACCTACCTTTTCCACGACTCTAGTCTAGTAGGTGTAATTGCATAAGTGATTAAGTCATATTGACTTTTACATTGGATAAAAAGTAATAACCAATTAAGCATTGGTTTCTATGGTTCAAATATATCCTTCTAGGGTTCAATCTTTAGCATTCCAAGGTTCCAATTGTCCAAGCCTTATGTTGAGTCTTCAAGGTACAAAACAATGCCAAGTGTGAAGGCTTGATTTACACCAACAGCTCCCCCTCAAGCCAAACACTTTGGCTCAAGTCTTCATCTCTAGTCTTCAATGATTTCCTGCAATCCAATCATGGATTTAAATCTGCATAGCTTGCTTCCATCCAGAGCTTTAGTAAGCAAATCTGCACATTATATGTTAGTAGACACATATGATAATTGGATTTCCTTGCTAAGTAATTTCTCCCTCACATAGTGGTAATGAACCTCTATGTGTTTTGTCCTAGCATGATAAATTGGATTAGCTGCTAGGTGAAGAGAACTTGTGTTATCACCAAATATGATTGGTGGCCTTGTGTATAGGCCCAATTCTGAATATAATAGCTTCAACCATATGGCTTCTTGAGTGGCATTGGCTAGCCCTCTGTACTCTGCCTCAGTAGATGATAGAGCTACTGTGGGTTGTTTCTTGGATGACCAAGAAATTGGTTTATCACCTGCAAAGCATATGTAACCAGATGTACTCCTCCTGTCATCCTTGCAACCTGCCCAATCTGCATCTGAGTATACCTTAATGTCAATGTCTGATGAATATGGAAAGTACAACCCATGATTTTGTGTTCCCTTTAGGTACTTTACTATCTTCTTGGCTGCCTCCAAATGTGGTACTCTTGGTTTATGCATAAATTGGCTAAGTACACTAACACCATATGATATATCAATCCTGGTTAAGGTAGCATAATTAAGACTACCTACCAAACTTTGGTAACCTGTAATATCCTTGAGTTCTTCTCCTTCATGTGCACTGAGTTTGTGGTTGACCTCCATAGGAATGTTTGAGACTTTAGCTTCCTGCAAATTAAACTTCTTGACCATGTCCTGAATGTACTTCTTCTGAGTAATAAATATACCTGAGTTTGTGTAGACCAATTCAAGTCCTAGGAAGTACTTCAATAATCCAAGATCATTGATCTTGAATTCCTTCATCATTTGACCTTTGATGTGTCTAATTCCTTGAACATCATTTCCTGTAATAATGATGTCATCAACATAGACACACAAGTACATTACCTCTGAATTGTTCTTCTTTATAAACAATGAAGTATCTGCTTTACTCATCACAAATCCTTGATCTAGGAGATAAGTTGTCAACCTGTAATTCCATGCTCTAGGTGCCTGCTTTAATCCATACAGAGCCTTCTTCAATTTACAAACATGATTTACCTTATTAGGATCCTCATAGCCAGGTGGTTGTGACATGTAGACCTCTTCAGATATCCATCCATTCAAGAATGCATTCTTCACATCCAATTGGTACATGTTCCAATTCTTGGATGCAGCTACACTCACCATAACTCTGATAGTTGGCATCTTGGCCACAGGAGAAAATGTCTCCTCATAATCAATGCCTTGGGTTTGTGCAAAACCCTTGGCTACCAACCTAGCTTTATACCTGTTTATTGTGCCATCTGAGTTCCTCTTGAGTTTGTAGATCCATCTGGATCCTATCACCTTCATGGAGTCCTTCTTGGGTACCAAGTCCCAAGTATCACTCTCCTTGAGAGCCTCCATTTCTTCATCCATTGCTTCCTTCCATTCTGGTTTAGTAATTGCTTCTTCAAATGTACCTGGTTCTTCATTCAAGATATCCTTTGCAAGATATACAGAGTGCTTGGTTACAAGTGAAGTATCATACCCATACCTAATTGGTTTCTTCTTTTCTCTTTGAGATCTCCTCATAGCTTGAGTTGAGGATTCTGGATTGTCTTCTAGTTGCTTCATCTTCATCTTCCCTTTGGATTTCCAAGCCTTGAATTCTTCAATGTTTATGGTGTCTTCATCATCTGAGCTTGTGTCCTCTTTCTGAGTTGGTTCTTGCCTGATAAGCTTTGGAAAGTCTTCTTCCATATCATAAGGTAGGCTAACTTTCCTGCACTCATTTTCATACCATGAATCATTTTCATCAAATATGACATCTCTGCTTACCTTGAAGCCTTTGTTTAAGGGGTTATAGAACCTGTATCCTTTCTGATTCAAATCATAACCAATGAAGATACACTTTTCAGCCTTAGGGTCTAGCTTTCCCCTTACCTGTGAGGGAATATGCACATATGCAACACACCCAAAGATTTTGCAATGATCCAGAGATGGTCTCTTACCATGCCAAGCCTCATAGGGTGTCATTCCATCAAGTGTCTTTGATGGCAACCTGTTGATTAAGTATGTGGCAGTAGATACACTCTCTGCCCAAAGATAATTTGGTAGTTTTTTCTCATTAAGCATAGACCTAGCTGTCTCTACAATGAGTCTATTCCTCCTTTCAGCTACCCCATTTGGTTCAGGTGAGTACCTTGTAGTAATCTCCCTCTTGATGCCTCTTTCCTGCAAGAAGTCTTCAAAGTCATTTGAGAAGTATTCTCCACCACCATCTGACCTTAGCCTCTTCAAATGTCTACCTGTTTGATTTTCAACTAATGCAAGATACCTTTTGAAACAATTAAATACTTCATCCTTATGTTTCATGAAGTATAAGACAGTCCACCTGCTATAGTCATCAATAAAGGACACATAGTACCTTGATCCAGATATGGATGGCTCCTTGCTAGGTCCCCAAACATCTGTATGTACCAATTCCAAGTAATCTTCATGCATAAAACCTTTCTTGGTATATGGCAATCTGTGTGACTTACCAAATTGACAAGCCCCACACTTGTATATCATGTGTTGCTTGGATACATTAGGTATCCCAAGCACACATTGATCCCTGCTCATTTGTTTTATGGTCCTCTCTCCAATGTGACCTAATCTCTTGTGCCAAATTTCCAATTCTGATAGGGTTTGGTCTTTATAGTTGTACAAAGCAACACTCTTAGTGTCTTCAAGTTCAAAGGTAAACAATCTACCTGATTTTTCTCCCTTGGCTATCCTTCTGAATCCATGTCTTGGATCCTCCACATATGCACCATGTTGAGCTTGTTTTGACATTGCCTACTTTAACAACTGAATGTTTAGTGTCATCACCTGTCTGCACTTGGTGCTTGCCTTTGGGTTCTTCCAAATCAGAGAGTAAGGCAACATTTCCAGCTACATGGTTAGAGCAACCTGAATCAATATAGAACAAATGATCATCATTGATACCTGATTTAGATGTCATGTTCATAATCAACAAGGAATCATCTTGATCCTCTGCATAATTGTTGTAATCCTTTCTGTTCCTGTATCCACCTTGATAATTGCCATTGTGATTATAGCTATTGTTGTAATTATTGTTGTAGCCATGGTAGCCTTGAGATTGATTGAATCTGCCTCTGCCTTGAGAGTATCCTCCTCTTTGGTAACCTCTTCCTCTTTGGTTCTTGTAGTTTTTGTAGCATTCATCTGTAGTATGGTTAGACAAGCCACAAATATTGCATGGAGATTGATTGTAGGGTCTCCCCCTACCTGACTTACCTCCTCTGCCCCTACCTCTAGATGATCTACCTCTCCCTGCATAGTTTGCTTGGGAGGTAGAGCCTTCTTCATCAACCTTCTTGCTTTTACCCTTGTCTTTAGTCTTCTTATCAGTATATAGGGCAGAGGGATTGTTACCTTTTGATTGCTCTCCATTCTTTGTGATCTTTGCTTCATGTGTAAAGAGTTGTCCAATCAGAGTTGTTAGATCAGGTGCTTGGATGTCCATGTACAAGTCCATTGCTGTGGTAAAGCTCTCCCACTTGTCATCTGCCTTTAGTCCATTGATCACTTGTCTGACTATTTGCTCTTCCTCAATTTCTTCTCCAACACTTGCAAGTTGATCTGCAATGTCTTTGACTTTGGTGACAAAATCTGAGACACATTGTTTTGATTGCTTCCTAAGAGTTGTAAACTCAATCCATAGCTGATTCTTTCTGGCCCTTGTGCTTGATGAAAAGTATGTTGACAAGGTTTCCCAAGTCTCTTGGGAAGTCTTACAATTCCTTACATGAGGTAGAAGGAAATCAGAAATAGAGTTTAGAAGATATGACCTTGCCAAAGCATCTTTAGCACACCATTGGTTGAGCCTCTCATGTTCATCCTTTGTAGGTAGGCCTCTGGTTTTGAATGAGGGCAATTCCTCATCTCCTGATATGTATCCATACAAGCTTCTCCCTTGTAGATAGGTCTTCATTCTCAATGACCAAGCCTGGTAATTATTTCTATCCAATTTGTCAATGAAGGAAGGGAAACCATCACCCATAATTACCTTATTTGCTCTGATACCACTGTTGGAAGTGATGGCTGGATGCAATCAGAAGATCAAGCTGGTGCTGCAAATCCTGCTTCACACCTGCCCTCCTTTCTCTTCAGATATACTTAGGAGACTCCTTGGCCTTCCAAATGACACCAAGAAGCTATATATGTGCTTTACAAATTAATTGTGAAACAACCAAATCAAAACAGATGATTTTGAACCTTCACAAGTCCAAAAAACTTTCTATTCCTGTAATGATACCTGCTCAGTCTTAAGCTCAGTGTGACCAGCACACTTACAATTGGATTAATTCCTTCTGGGAGTATTAAATTAACTTAACAAGCTACCATTAGCAAGTTAAATCACTCCAATTGATAAACTATGCACTGAGAATGATCTTTAGCAAAATCAGAGACACCCCCGACTTTTTAGGATCTACACAGAAAAATACCAGAGACTGCTTCAACCGTGATTTCTCCCAATTGGCTGAATGGAATAACTTGAAACTTTGTAGTGTTGTAGAATGCTTTGAGTTGGTTCCAATGGGCTTTGAATCATCCAATTTGGTTCAGTAGATATTGAGATATGCCCTGTTGAAGTTGACAGACTTGGAGGTAGTCACTCAGAGAAAACAGAGACTATGAATGTATGTATATTGATTAACTATAATGATTGTACATTCCCATTGGCATGTAGTGTGATGCTCAATGGTACTCAGAGGTGTAGGCTAAAGTATAGCTCACACACACTCAATAATTTGCTCAGAATTGCCTCGGGAAGTGAGCAACTGACTCGCGACTTTTTACATAGCCTTTTTATAAGAGTTTTGAAGGAATTTGAATTTGAATTCAAATTAAAGCTCCCTTGAATCTCTCCTCTAGACTTAGGGAGATATTCCCTCAACTAAATCACCTACCTTTTCCACGACTCTAGTCTAGTAGGTGTAATTGCATAAGTGATTAAGTCATATTGACTTTTACATTGGATAAAAAGTAATAACCAATTAAGCATTGGTTTCTATGGTTCAAATATATCCTTCTAGGGTTCAATCTTTAGCCTTCCAAGGTTCCAATTGTCCAAGCCTTATGTTGAGTCTTCAAGGTACAAAACAATGCCAAGTGTGAAGGCTTGATTTACACCAACATGATACACGCAGAGTTGTTGCAATTGTGGTTAGTTCTTGAGAGTGTTGGAGTTGGGTAACCTATTTGGATAGTTGTTCATGTGCCTCAAGTAATTTTGCATAATCTTCTAGAATGATTCAAATATTTTTAGAAGGAACAATATGAAATTTAGAGGGACTAATGGATTCCCCTGATATATTCTCTATGGCCGACTCTAGGTTCTTTTGATTTTGCTATTGTAGTCTCTTATTCTCCTCATGTGCAACCGCTAAATGTCTTCATCATAAAGCCATGTTGCATTGGATTTTTGTATTACATTCCATTTGTGACCATAGGAGATCCTCTGCTTCCTTACCTGATTCTTGGATCTTGGACTCAACTTCTGTGTGGGACTATTGTAAGAGCTCATATTGATGTTGAAACTCTGTGATGTCCTTTTCGAGGATAGACACGTGCTTGGTTGAGTTCTTCTGGCATCTAATACACACATCTCAATATAGTGGCACAATGAATGATTGTGTCTAATGCATGATTAACCTACATGGATGCAATGGGTATATTGATGGAGAGTGTTAATCTCCAAAAGAACAACCTATTCTTGAAATTAGAGCACCTCTATATCAAGAATAAGTCTAGACTCCTCTTAATTTAGAGAACAATCACTAACTTATCAAGAAATTAACTATTCTGAAAAACTCAACTTCTCAGAAAAGTCTGTTGCAGATTAATCTCTGATTGACTAACCATTTGTGTAAAGTTTTTGACAAAACTTTGTAGGATGTTGTTGGAAGCAGCCAGAGGCACAGACGACACGGAAGCATGTAACGACAAAGCAGGGAGCCAGTCGAATCGTTTTTCAAATAATTATGTTTTCAAATACTTTCCAAAAACCTCCAACAGTGATTTTTATCACTATTGTAACATATGTAACATAGAAAACCCCATTTTGTAATCCATAGCTCCATTTTGTGCAAGCCGAGGAGTCCTCGAGCTTGAGGAGCTTAGATAGAACAAGCGTATCAATTTTCGTTATTTTTAGACATCGTTTACCCTTCCAAATAGCATCTAGGACCTAATTTTTAACTATGCCGGTCACTAGATGTGAAACCGGTCAAAACTAGTCTAGAAACTATAAAAAGAGCTAGAGAGCTCATTTTTGAGGTGAGCTTGTTGGAGTTTAGAGTTCTTTTGAGCTTGTAATAGTGTTCTTGAGTAATAGAGTTGATTTCTCACCTTCCATTGTGTCTTGCTTGTCTCTTCGTAGTGTGTGTGTATGTGTGTGTGCATTTCTATGCTTCTCACCTTCACTCTCACTTCATCTCATATTCACGATCTTCATATCACTCCTATCTCTTCCGCGGATTGACATTAAGGAGGTGGAGCTTCTTAACGTGGTTCTCACCATTGTGCTAGAGCAGCACCAAATTTGACGCCGTTGCCGGGGATCGAGTCTAGGACGAATGTGTGATGGTAAGAGTATAGCAAGAAGTGGCGTTGGAAGGTAAAAATTTCAGTTTTTGTTGTTGTTTTTACTTAGTTTTTAGTGTTTTTCACCTCCCCCACACTCCATCTTCATCACCACATCATCATCTTCATCTCCAAAAAAATCAGAAAATTCACCATATCCACCCATTCTCCTCATTTCCCCTCATTTGTGCATGCGAGAGAGTGAGAGAGAGCTTTTGTGCTTGTGTGTACTTTGGTTTTCTTGAGTTTTCTTGCAGGTACAGAGCTCCAGTGCATCAGGAAGGCTGCAAAAAGGTAAAAACTTCAATTTCTGTCAAAAATTTCCGTCTGTGTCAGACCATCGCGATGGTCTGCAAAGTTCGGAATTTGGAGAAGGCGACCACACCAGCGTGAAGAGCACACCTGCGCCTACAGGAATCCATAGCTGCATTCACAAAATTTGCATTTTGGTGGACCATCGCGACGGTCTCTGACCATCGCGATTGTGTCACACCATCGCGATTGGCTCACGCCATCGCGACGGCTTGGCCGGACCATCGCGACGGTCTCTGACCATCGCGATTGTGTCACGCCATCGCGATTGGCTCACGCCATCGTGCCGACGGTGCCACGTGGCAATCTAGACCATCGCGACGGTGCACTTCAGACCATCGCGACGACACCCTCACACCATCGCGACACTTCAAAAATTCAGACCATCGCGACTGGCTCACGCCATCGCGCTCAGACCATCGCGATTGGCTCACGCCATCGCGCTCAGACCATCGCGACGGTTCACTTTGGACCATCGCGATTGTCCACGTTGACCGTTGACTGACGCCATCGCGATTGTGCAAATCCAGACCATCGCGACGGTGCACTTTCACGCCATCGCGACGGTGCACTTTCACGCCATCGCGACGGTGCACTTTCAGGCCATCGCGACGGTGCACTTCAGACCATCGCGATTGTGCAATTTCACGCCATCGCGATTGTGCACTTTCACACCATCGCGATTGTCCGCCAGTTCACGCCATCGCGACGGTGCACCCTCACGCCATCGCGACGGTGCACCCTCACGCCATCGCGACGGTCCCAGACCATCGCGATTGTCTCAGACCATCGCGATTGTGCACCCCCATCGCAAATTTTAGGGTTTCAATTTTTGGCCAATTTTGGGGCTATTTTTGGGAAATTTTTGGGTGATTAGACTCATAGGAGACCCCTTAGCTCATATTTGGAGAAAAACCTGTTTGTCAATTTTTACCCCCCAAGGCCTGAACGGTCATAACTTTTTCATCCGAAGTCTATTTTTAGATAAGCTATTTTGAGGTTGACCTAGTTGGGACTAGAAAGCCAGGGGGCAAACATTGAAAAGTTGGGCAAAAGGGAAGGGACTTAAAAGGTGTATATACTCAAGTGCTTGATCATCCAACTGTGAATTGGTCTAATATTGAATTTTTCTAGGTCTAGCAAGGGCAATCAAAGACAACCAACGCAAGGCAGTGAAGGGCATAAAGCTTGGGAAGCGCGGCTTCTTGGGCATCAGAGCAACCAGAAAAGCTGACTTGAGGTTGGAAGATTACTCAACCCCCTCAGTCAATTCTTAGCTTAGGCTAAACGGTAGCTCTTGTGGATTAACGACGATAGGAACGCCTCAAGTTCAAGAGAATTAAAGTTATCAAGTCCAAGACTAAAGTAAAGGTGTGTGACACGAAAACCTAAAGGAAAGAACCTAAGTCTGACGGAACGAGAACTCAAAATTATCACGGAAAGTCGAATTCCTGACGCATACATTAAGACAGAATCTAAAGAAATTTAAAAAGAATAAAGATAGTAATGACAAAGAATCATTGACGATCTGAGCGTGTACTAAGTGTGCAAGGAACAAAATTAATGAACCTTAGATCGGGCAAACATATAGGTAAGTCAGACCGACGAAGCCTTAGATCATCAGAGGCAAGTGTAAGAACTACTGCACGATCGTGGGCTCAACAATTGAACACTAGTTATCCCTACGAGAGCTCAGATACTAGCGAATCAGAAATGGCATTTAGCACAGACAGACCAGAAGGAGGGTCGAATGTAGCCTACTTAGAAAAACCAGGACCCTATAGAACGCAACTAGAGTTTCTCCGAACCAACCGATTAGGTGCTCGCATCTATGAGGATGGTTTGCGAAGGCAAGTGGTGCAAATGCACAACCCTGATCAACCCATTGGATTGGAACATCTAGTGGTGAAATTCGAGAGAGACGCGTACATAGACAAGGAAGGAACAATGTACATATTAAGTACGCAACCAAACAATACCGACGAGTTTGGCGTGATTCAACCAGAGACGGAAGCAAAATCTCAAGGAAAAGAACCATTATAAGAGCCTAGAACACCTAGAGGGAAATCTGTACTGACACGAGTACTAATCCCGGAATGGATCCCTCAGGACAACAGAAGCATAGAGTTGTTTGTAAATAAAGAAACTGATGAAGCCTTTTGGAGATACAAGACCGAAATACTTGGTGAGGTAGGTATCATCACTATATACGAGTTCAAGGACCCGGATACACCTGGAAAGGTTGTATACCTGGATGAGACTTCGGAAAGAGTCTTTGTGGTGCCTGACCGCGCTAAAAACACATACACATGGAGAGGTGAATTGGTATTCCCTCCATCTAGAACGAACATGAATACAAGTCAACAAGGGGCAGGAACATCCTCAGCCCATGGAAATCAAAGAGAGGGAAATAAAGAGAGACCGGAAGTAAGCTTCACTCATCCCATAGGGAGAGATAGAACAACCACGAACACTAATAGAGCGGATAGACAAAGAGATCATGGAATACCAGGTGGTAGAGATGATTTTCCTCTACCTAGACCACGTGAACACACAAGAATATTGAGACCCACACAGTTAGTAAAATCAATGAAGAATTACTTTGATGGGACAGGAGATCCCTATGACCACGTCGCAGAATTCAAGCAAGTACTAAAAGCCGAACAAGTTGAAGACATGTTCACGCAATACAACGCTTTTGGACTAACGTTAAAGAATACCGCTTTAACTTGGTTCCAACCTCTGCAACAAAGGCAATTTAGAGACATCCATCACTTTTTAGAGTCATTCATCACCGAATTCTCTAAAAGTGAGATTAGACATGACACGTCTTCGTTGATTCATAGCTTTAAACAGACCCCTCAGGAAACCGTAAGACTGGCAGGACGTAGGTTTAGACAATATGTTGAACGATGTCCAATGCAAGAGCTACCCTCACAAGCCAAGCAAGTGTCATTGTTTTTAGATGGCTTGTTGAGCTCTAAACTACGCTCCTATGTGTACCTAAAAGAACCCAGAACGCTAGAGCAATGTGTAAGAATTTGTATAGACATTGAGGACAACTTAGGAGACGAGTTGGAACTCTCAAAGGTCTATAAGGACTCAGACTGTTCATCTCTAGCATCCACAAAATTGTCTAGCTCAAAAGAAGACCTAGCAGAAAAGTGGCCCAAAAACTAGGAGTTTCTAGTAAACCTAGGGTGCTAACAAACAAGCGTTGTTACACCTGTGGTGGTGACCATATGGCAAATGTGTGTCCCAATACAACACAACCTCAAGCCAACCCTAGTGGCCAATACTGCACGATTGAGAGAAGATACACGAATCATACGGCTCAGGACTGCCCGTACAACAAACAGACAGTGAGACAGAACTACCCGCAAGCATACCCGCAGCTAGGCAGGTATCAAGGCCAATACAATGCTCAGCCATATTACTATAGGCCTCCTCAGAACTACCCATACCAGGCTCAACAGAGACCTCAACCTATCTTAGCTCAGCAGCCACCCCCACCAGCAAATGTCATCTCAGTCAAATACGCTGCTGCAGAAGAGAACCTAAGTAGGGCTTTAGTGCCTTCTTCACCTTTGATCACAGAAAGTGACCCGAACTCGAACAGTTTTGACTCCACTCATGTAGATAGTCCACCCGCATATTACACAGAGTCACCAGAACATGTGGAGACATATCATTACGATAGCCCACCAGTGGAACCTAGTTGGGAGCCCGACTATGCTAATGTGATGTACACGAACCCAAATCCACGGCCCCAAGTAAGACAACAGAGACCACAGGGCCCTAGAGGACCATGCTTTAGGTGCCAAGGAGATCATTTCATAAAGGATTGTCCACATCCTCTGATAGCAGGACAATCACAGTACTATAACATACAAGGCTTTTGTGCTGATTGTGGCAAAGAGCACATAATCAAAGAGTGTCCTAAAAACCCTGTTAATGCTTCGAATGTGACACCGATCAATGTGATAGGTATTGTAAATAACGCAGATGGATCCAACCCTACATACGTGCCTATCCAAGCTATAACAAGAGCCCAGACGCTCTTACAGAACCAACATCTTAATCAGGAGAAAGTAGCCGGAACCAGTGAAGTTGCAGAATCTAGCAGTAAAAAGACAAAATCTTGGAAAGATTCTAGAGAAAGAATTAAGAGAAAATGGAGTAAAAAGATAACTGAGTTGGAAGGAAGTTTAAAGGAATCTAGAGCCAAAATCCTAGAATTGACTTCACAAGACTTGAATCAAGAGAATCCAGCTCAAAAATCAGGATCAGTTTTAGCGGAACCCATACCAGAAAATCTAGACATGATGTTTCGTGCATATCAGGCCAGATTAAAAGAGGGACCTCAGATAGCGGAAACGAGCAAAAACTACCCTCGAGCTGATCTAGAAATTGAGAGAACTAAACTTTGCATGAAGATGGTAGAACTAGCACAAGCTTTGTTCGAAGCCTCTAGATATCTTAATTGGAATAACATGGCAAAACCGGAATTACATTTCCAAGGACTAATGGAGAGGCTAGAATACTTGATAGAGTGCAAAGAGAAAAAGGATCAGCATAGGAACCCTATTGTCCCAGAGACACAGGAAAGGAATGCACCATCCCTGTCTCAAGTACCCAACTCGGAAAGTCAAGACAATTTGTCTTCCATACATAGGTACTCACATGAATTTTTGAGAGAGATCCAAGAAGAGAAATGGAGAAAAGAACAAGGAACTCATCCTCCTATTCAAGAAATAGATGACTTGCAGGAGCAATTTCCCCAAGACATTCCCTCTATTTACGATGAGGTAGAGGAGGAACCACTAAGTGAAAACACAAGATTTGGATCTAATTCTTTACAAGAATTACCTCAGTTCACAGGACCTTGGGAAGCAAAGTCTATTAGTATGAGAGCACCCACGATAATAGTGAGGAATGAAGAATCAGTAATCCCTAGAAACACGGAAGTGATCAAGAATACCAAAGTACAATGTAATCTCACTCTGGAGGAGTTATTGAAGGTAAAACCAAAATTGTGGAAACATGTAGCAAATCAATTCCCCGAGCTTGCTACTACTCCCTCACAAATAGGATCACAAAATAAGGTACCAGAGATACCCGTAGAAAAGATTGGAGATGTAAGCGAAGGAGAGGAAGGTAACACTTATCTTCCGATAACCCATCAGGGCTACACCACGAAAGCCATCTTAGATTCAGGAGCCGGAGTAGCCATCGCTACCACCGCTTTATGGAAACGTTGGGGTAAGCCCGCATTAAGACCCACCAGGATGAAGCTACAAATGGTTGATGGACACATAGAAAAACCATTAGGCTTACTAGAAGGCATATCTCTCACCACTTGTGGTGTAGAATTTGAGCATACCTTTGCCATTTGTGACTTTGCAAAAAACCATGCTTATGAGATGATATTGGGACGACCATTCATGCGTCAGTTGCAAATTGTACAAGATTGGGGAACTAATTCTTTGTACTTGCAACATTTAGGGGTGACTACCAAAGTCAATCTTAAAGACTATTCACATCGAGATGTACCCCCAATACAATGGAATACCATCCATAAGACACCAGTCGAGATGGAATCCGTGCACTCATTAGAATCAGATCCTTCTTGGTTGCCTGAGGATACTCATTTATGGATGTGTAAAGTAGCCAAACAAGAGGAAGAACGATTAGAAGCAAGGACCTTAGGTGCAGAACAAAATCCACGAACCCTTCAGGATCCAGCTTACGCACCTGTAGTATTCCCTGACGAAGAGTTTGAACCCCATGGTTGGGCAGAAATCCTAGCAACCATGGATGTAGCCATCAATGAAGAACAATGGACACCCCACTGTGACGAGGATGGCTATGACATATGAGTTTTCACGATAGAGCCAATCATGTGCGATGCAATTTTAGAAGAGTGTGAACCTAACACTGATGCATTTGAGGATGCAAGCGATTTTGATTTAGAATCAATTATCATGGACCCACCCTTTGCATCAGAGGAAGAATATTTCTACGAAGTAGACACTCACACTCAGAGACACGAGGAAATTATGAATGACGTGAGGTTAGCCACTCAAGTGACTACTAAGAGTGAAGGCAAGAAAAGAAAGAAGAAAGAAACCATGTCAGAAAAAGAAGAATCTTTGTTTGAAGTACCCGAGAAATTCAAGAAATATGAAATCGAAGATAGAAGAATCATGGTACGAATGCCCAATAGAAAGGCGAATGATGGACAAGTATATGATAACCGAGAGAAAACTAAGAAAATAATAGTTGCTATCGAAGGAGAAGAAGAGAAATGTACATACATAGGGCATGATTTGACAACTGAAGAAGAAGAAGAGCTAGTTGCCCTATTGCGCGAATATAGAGATGTGTTTGCTTGGAGTTATAAAGATTTGAAAGGAGTAGATCCAGATATATGTTCTCATAGAATCCCTATGACTCCAGATGCAAAACCTACGAAACAGAAATCGTACACGTATAATGATAACTACGCTGCGAAGATTAAAGAGGAGATAGATCGCTTGATAGAAGCAGGATTCATTTACGAAATTGAGCATACCGAATGGGTATCCCCCATTGTGGTTGTGCCCAAGAAGAATGGAAAATTGCGTGTGTGTATTAACCTTAAAAAAGTTAATGCCGCAACGATTAGAGATAGTTATCCTCTTCCTATCACGGAACATCTATTGGAAAGAGTTGCGGGCAAGGAAGTTTATAGCTTTCTTGATGGATTTTCAGGCTATAATCAAGTAGCCATTGCTCCAGAAGATCAACACAAGACGGCATTTGCCACTGAATGGGGCATATTTGCATTTCGTGTGATGCCATTTGGCTTAACAAATGCACCCGCCACTTTCCAGCGACTCATGTGTCATGTTTTTAAGGAATTCTTACGCAAGAGTTTGGAAGTTTATGTCGATGACATATGTGCTCATTCTAATATCAGGCAGACGCATATTCCCGAGTTAAGACAAGTATTTGACAAATGTCGAGAATATCAGGTTTGTTTGAACCCAGAAAAATGCATTTTCATGGTCAGACAAGGCAAAATTCTAGGACACATTGTGTCAGAAAATGGAATCTCTACGGATGAAGAAAAGGTGAAGGTAATTGCAGATTTACCTAGACCAACTAATGTGAAAGAGGTACATGCATTTATGGGCCATTGTGGTTATTATAGGAGATTCATACACATGTATGCAATCATAGCCAAGCCTTTGTACTCTCTTTTAACCAACTTCGAATGGACAAATGAATGTGAAAATTCATTCAATGAACTTAAACGACGCTTGTGCTCAGCACCTATATTGACAACCCCAGATTGGAGTAAGCCATTCCATGTACATGTGGATGCATCCAATTACGCCATAGGATGTGTGTTAGCACAACCCACGAATGAAGGTAACATAGATCTCCCCATAGCTTACGCGAGCAGACAATTGAACGCAGCAGAAAGAAATTACACCACGACGGAACGAGAAGGATTAGGGATGATCTACGCAGTAAAGAAGTTTAGGCACTATTTGTTGGCCAATAAGTTCAAGTTCTTTACAGATCATCAAGCACTATTGTACTTAGTCAACAAGCCATGTAACACGGGACGACTGATACGTTGGTTTCTATTACTCATGGAGTATGATTTTGAAGTCGTAGTCAGGAAAGGAAAGACACATCTCAGAGCTGACCACCTTTCAAGATTAACCTCAGGAGAAGCCCCTCAAGGAGTAGCGGATGATCTACCAGATGCATACTTGTTTAACCTTGAGATAGCACCAGAATGGGCTAAGCCTATAGTCCCTATTCTCACGTACGGACCCAAGAATCCGAGGATAAAGATCAAAGAGGGAGAGATTACCAAGTCTCAAAGATACCAAATAATGGCAGGAAGCATATATAAACAGGATAATCAAAAGATTCTTGCTTGTTGTGTAGATGAATCAGAACATGCGAATTGGTTGCAATTAGCACACGTAGGTGCATTAAAGCAACATCATTCAAAACATCGAACATTACAGACTCTGCATAGATTAGGAGTATATTGGCCTACGATGGAAGCAGATGTCTACAAGTTGTGTAAAGAATGCCATGTTTGTTGTGAAAGACCACCAGTAGAGCATGCTACATTATATCACGTGTCTCTCACACCAGACTGGAGTGAACAGTTAGTGACATACTTGAGGACGAAGACATTCCCTCAAGGAATGACATTAGCTCGACAACGCAGTCTAGAGCAGGAGGCTCACGACTATTCACTTATTGGCGATAACCTATACAAAAGAGGACGAGATGGATATCTAAGACAATGTGTTCATGAAAGTGATTATCTGAGCATACTAGAGACTACACACCAAGGTGTTGCAGGAGGTCATTTTGGACCCGATAGGATAATCAAAGCCATCCTCTTTGCAGGATTATGGTGGCCCACTCTTCACATGGATGCTCATACCTATGTAAAGAGATGTGATGTGTGCCAAAGAACTCAGTTTCCTACTCGCAGAGATGAAATGCCATTGAAACCCATGATGGGCAGACGTGCATTTTCAAAGTGGGGTATAGACTTTGTAGGACCCATTAACCCCCCTGCAAAAGGTACACATGCTGAATACATTATTGTTGCCACAGATTATCTTACGAAATGGGTAGAGGCAAAAGCCACAAAAAAGAATGATGCACACACAACTGCAAAATTCTTATTTGAGAATGTCTTTACAAGATATGGATTGCCTATAGAGTTAGTGAGCGATCGAGGCACTCACTTTCTAAACCAAGTCATTGAATATTTGTTACAAGATTTTATGGTGATTCACAAGAAATCCGCACCATATCATCCTCAGGCCAATGGTCAGGCTGAAAGCACTAATAAGATCCTTTGTAACGTACTGACGAAACTCGTGAACAACAAACGTTCAGATTGGGACAAACAGTTACACCACGCTGTTTGGGCATATCGAGTGGCCTACAAGACCGTACTCAATGCAACTCCCTTTCAGATGGTTTTTGGTCAGAATGCAGTGCTTCCTTTGGACTTCTTGATACCGACCCTTAAGGTTGCACAAGAACATCAGTGGACCGGCCATGAATTATCAGCGAGAATAATGGAATTGGAAAGATTAGGAGAAACCAGGCTAAAGGCAGCAGCAGGAATATATGCAGCGAAGAAGCGACAGAAAACATATTTTGATGCACATGTGAAAGATAAAGGCTTAAAAGAAGGAGATTTAGTTCTAGTATATACGCTAAAGCAACACGCACGTAAGTTAGAAAAGCGAGGTTATGGACCTATGATCATTAACAGACTCTCAACAAGTGGAGCAGTACAGTTAGCCACTTTAGAAGGAGATATAATGCCTAATTACATTAGTGGCTGTGGAGTCAAGTTATATCAGGAACCTCTTACTGAGGATATGCTTAGACGACTCACGTTAGCAAAGAAGCGTAAGGAGGAAGAAAATAGAATACGAGCGGAAGCTCAGGCAGAAGCAATAGAACGCATTAAACGTATGAAGTTAAGAAGACAAGGACTAGGGAAAGAACGTTATAACCATCTGGAAACTACACCCAGATATCCCATGGCCATGTTTCAAGTAAAGTCAACCACTCATCCTACTATAGTGGACACGAGACCATTCATTACAGTCAGGTTAGAGCACGGCAACCCTTGCCAAGAGCTCAGGGCTTTAATTGACTCAGGTGCTGCGACTAGTGCGATTAGATGGTCCCACTATAAGGATTGGCAAACTAGAAGGGGCAGCTACCCAACCGCTAGGGCATTTGAACACAATCAGCGGTCAGGTGGGTTGCATCAGCAGCCAAATGAGCACAACACCCTGCGGTGCTCATCCTTCCAAACTTGCTGCGGACTGACCTAGATTAAAGATAAATAACGAATCACTTCCTAATGGGCAGGTCACGCAAGTGTTGGATCTCCCTTCTTTTCCAAAGTAGAGCGTCCAATGGACCTCTCAAACCCAACCACAAACGAGTCAACCACAACAGAAGAACCCAGACCGACGACATCACCAGACAAGGCAAAGAAAGCAGCAGTATCAACATCACAGAACAAGTGGCACGAAACAAATATGGGTGCCAAAAGGACAGCAACCACAGGCTATTGGCAACACTGGAGACGAGAACAGGACAAAGTTTCAACAGAAGCAGAGTCAGCATCCAAAGTCCCCTCAATCTTCTTCTACAAGTACAACTACTCGACAGATTTGGATCGCCAAAAAGTATCTTATCAATCGACCCGCACCCATGCAGATTTGGGTACCCAAGCAATGTATTATAGCCCAACCCTCTAGCCATGTAATATATACCCCTCAAAAATCGTTTCATCCTTCGATACCACCAAACCCGATACCGCTTTTTGTCCCTCAGCAGAAACATACCACCCACTCCAAGACTCTTAGGAAATGGATACCTAAACGTATCCAAACGTCTTCTTGTACCCCATTATCTAACAATTCTCCCACCCCGTTTAAACTCCACCCTTGTAATAATTCACCCTCAACCAAACCTTGTATAAATTCATACACCAAAACCCCACATCATGCATAATAAAAGCTCATCAAGAAATGTATGCATAATCTGAACCATGTAGGCGTCTAGAGACCTGCATTAGTTTTGCAAATAATCATTGCATCAATCGCTTCACGACACTTGGCTACACGGGTTACACATCGGTTATGGAAAGGGATTGCAGTCTCACCTTAATGGGATCATAATTAATTTCCATACTAATGTGTTAATCTTTTGTAGCAGATCTTTTCCATTAGCTCATCAGTCATCATGCAAACCGAAGCAGGACCATCAGAAGCTGGCCCCAGTGCACCGATGGCCACTATTGGAGAATTACTAGCAGAATCTTATCCTACGGTGCAACCACCAGAGTTTCAAGGTTTTCCAGGACCCATGCCAATCGATGATCCTCCTAGAGGATACACCGAGAAGATTCATCGTAAATCTCATTGGTTTCAAGGCCTAGCAGGACCATTAGCAGACGCTGATTTCATATTTGAGGCCAATTTGGCATTTGATCTTCGCACATGGACCAAGTACCAGTTCTTTTCAAGAGAATTTGAAGGACTGCAGAATACACAAGATTTAACGCACGTTTGGGCACGAGCGGGATTTACAGAATACTTTAGTGACCCTCTACCTAAACCTGATTTTTACAGATGCTTTTACTTGGTAACCACCTTAACGGCTTCAGAGAACAAGGATCTACCCGGCACATTCATGTTACCATCCTTGGTAAATGATCCTCCATTTAGAAGGTTCTATTTGTCTAAAGATTTGATTCGCGCAGCTCTAAAAATACATGGAACACACACTCCAACGGAGAAAGAACGGCTAGTCCCAGAGCAGATGAAACGTGGTGACGTAACTAAGTGGGAGGACATTTTCAGCTATAACCCCTGAGCTCTCTAAGCCATTACGGATATGCATGCAGCACTTTGCTTTCCCAGCTCAGGATCGTTTTACCATGCCCCACAAGAGAATCTGGTTTGGATTATACTTAGCATGTACTGGACCGCAAATGGTTGATCTAGCCAGCTGAATCATTGATCAGCTCTATTTGGCACAACATAGGTGGGAGCGAAAGAAGGTAATCAATGGATGCTGCGCCCTCACCAGGATCATATATATGTGCTTGGCATATGATTTACCCATAGAGCGCGCCATGACTAGTGAGGAACTGAAAGCATTTAAAGGCACCACTAGGAAGGCTAGAAAGTCTAGCAAAGGCAGAGCCGGAAAGCGGATGAGAGGTACTATCCCGTGCCTACAAGTCCCAGAATCACCCTCGCCACAACCATCTCCAGAGCAGTCACCAATAGTAGCCACTCCCACGGTACCACCAATTCGTATACGGTTATCGAGACCAGTTACGCCGGAGGGCACCACAAGTACTGTTGCACCTCAAATAGCCACAACCACAGAACCTATCACCACAGCAGCTGAACTTCCCACCACTATTGGTGCGGAAGCTTTCTCTTTTCCAATACCGCATTTAGAACCAGGACAAGCAGAGCCACTGGACCAAACTTTTGATTTTGAGATGCCTGATGCATTCTCCAATGAGTTCCAGTTTTCAGAAGGACAATTGTTTTCTCAAGAATTTGAAAGGCCTAGCTACCCTACCACACCCAGGGATCAGCCACAAGGACAGGTCGTGTCCAGCTCTGATGACGAAAGAACAGCAACCGATGACGACGAAGGAGACGACGAAGCTAGCCAGGGAACACATGAATCCCAAGAGCATGAACAGACATATGGCCAAGGCCAACAAACAGACACACATGGTGATACAAGTACCCATGAAGATGAAACTTACGAAGCAGCCGCTTACACACTGGCTATCAAGAAGTTGTATAGAACTATGGAAAAAGTTTGGGCATGCAAAAAGCTGACAGAGGAAGAGAGTCAAACAATAATAGAACAAGAACTTGTCACAGGCAGATTCGAAGACGCATACATCAAAGGATTCAAAGAATTAGTCAAATCAGTAGGCTCCAACGAAGCCCTCAGGTACTTGCAAAGAAAGCCACTACCACAGTTTGACCCCCGCAGAGTACGACTACTTTCAAAGCCCTGCGAATACATTCGTGTACCAACCGGAGCCCAATCTTTAGAACAAGCCAGGGAGGCAGGCCTCATCCCCGAAAGTTCATTGGCCGTAGAAACCATCATTGTAGATTCCCCACCCCGCGCTACAACTGTACCTACCTCAGCAGTCACTGAAGTACCGACCACCCCAACCGCACCTCTCTCACCACCCGTCCATCCAGCCTCCCCTCTTCACCCTCCTTCCCCCAGACCAACATCTTCATTCGCCGGTGGTGTTGCAGAAATTGTCTTTACGACCACTAACCCCACAATTCCCGCGCCCATTAGCCCTAGTCTACCCCCTCCCACACCCACCTTTCTATCCAACCCATTCCTTCATCAATCTTTTCCATCTTTCCCCTCAACTGCAAGACCCCTTTTCCCATTCCCACCACCATTAACCTTCTCCCCCGTCTCACCTCCCCGACCCACGGTAACACCTCTTTCCCCTTTCCACCAAGCTGCTCCAGCCAGCCCCCCTGTAAATTACCCCTTAACCTTTGTAAATCCCGTATTTACACCAGCACGAGCACCCACGATCACACCCATATTCACAGTCGCCGCACTAGATACGTCCATTGACATGGACATCTCACCACCCGCTGCACCATCACTCACTTCACTCCCGGCACAAACATTTTTAGGCACATCACAATTTTCAACAATCACTACATCATCCACCTTCCCATCCCCATTCCCCGTTCCCGTTGCATCTACACCAACTGCATCTTCATTTAGCACCCCGTTAATAATATCACCCACTGTAGATAATGCATTCCGACAGATGTTCATGTGTATGACGCAAGTAAGAGATGAGTTCACATCTCTTGGTGATAATTATCAGCAGCTGCAGAGGACAACCAATGACTTACAGTCGCAGCTTAATTTATTGTCTATTGAGAATGCCTCTCTGAACACCCGATACCAGGAATTAAGCGAGGCATATCACAAATTGGAACTAAAAGGAGAAGAGAAGACCAAGGAAGCCACTGCTGACCTGGATAATTTATTAAGAGCCCAGACAGTCCGGAATGCAACGCTAACACGAAACATGGGCTTACTACGAAGACACCTAGCAGCCGCCAAGGAAGAAAACCAGCGCTTACAGGATCAGAACCGAGAAAACTTAGAAGCAGCGCTCGATCACCCAGACCAACCACTCAGTCCTAGCAGGTTCAAAGCCATTCCTTCAGACTCGATGAGGATGCTGCTAGACGATCATGTAAGATTACTAGATGAATACGACCGCATGAACGAGGAGTTACAGAAACTCAAAGAAGATCACAAATTACTCCAGTTACGAGAACCGGCACACCAAGACATACCAGCACCTGTGGACCCCTCTCCTGACCTCCTAGAGGAACTCAACTCATTACGGGCCCAGGTATCGAACCTCGAATCAAGGATTGCAGTATATGAAGCACCACCCAGGCCAGATTCCCCACCTGAGCTTCGAGCTGAGGAAGAAACGGTCACCATCCCGGTGGAGGAAACGTTTGAAGAAGCGTACGAGCCACAACCCATCCCAGGCGGACGCGTCACGGCCGAAGGTCAGATGACGTACAAACTTCCGACCCCCGCGTGGATGAAGACTATTGAGGAACTTGGAACAACGCACTCAGCGAGAGTAGAGGCACAATTACATGCCATGGCGATGATAGAAGAAAAGATATTACAGTCTCCATTCTTTGCTCATTTGGCCCCGCGACGATACATATCTAGGCATGAGCTATAGTATAAACCGTATTTCATGTTAATGGCCGAATACCAGTTAGCCATTGAGAAAGAGACAGGTAAGAAACCATCACATGCAACTCAATTCGAGGCGGTGGATCTACCACCAGATGCACAGAAAGGAAGGATCTATCAACCAGAGTGGCGAAAAAATTTACTACAGCAGTATCTAGAGATGATGAGTACATGGGTAAAGGCACCTTTGCATTTGAAGTACAATCCATGTTGGGGACCAATGCCACGACGCCGCTCCTGGACTGCCTTTGCTATTAAGGTACAAAACAATAAGCAGTGCCAAGACTGGTTGAATTACCCCTATTTTAAGCCACCCATTGAGTTACCAACTGTTGGCTACATGATGGCTATTCGCCACTGGCTCCCTAGATTAAAGCATATGGATGATATAGCGGCGCATATGACTGTCAAAATCTTTGACATGATGCAAATGATTTTTATAAGTCTTCCGACGCGTCAAGGCACCACATGTCAACACCCCGGGCTTTGAGCATGGCAATTTTGACCTGGTATATGATATGAGTACAACGCCATCGCTACGGGTGTGTTATGCCTGGCACTGCAGAATAAAGTACCTACCGGCGTGCTACAAGCAGACGTTCGAAGAGATGTTCACAACCGGCTTCTGGGAATACCATTCAGAGGTATTCATAAGCAGGCCTACACATTTACTACAATTATTTTCCTGTGAACGAATGGTCTATTCCACACACTATCAGCTCCCGCCACCGGAAGAACCGCAACCAATCGACTGGGAGAAACTCGAGGCCGACCTGGCCCGAGGCATTCGTATCTCCGAGCACACCCTCGCTCAAGACCTCCTACAGAAATATATCCAGCAGACCTCACAGCAAGGTTCTGTCAGGGACGACAGAAGCGAGAGGGAGGGGGGTGTTGGAAGCAGCCAGAGGCACAGATGACACGGAAGCATGTAACGACAAAGCAGGGAGCCAGTCGAATCGTTTTTCAAATAATTATGTTTTCAAATACTTTCCAAAAACCTCCAACAATGATTTTTATCACTATTGTAACATATGTAACATAGAAAACCCCATTTTGTAATCCATAGCTCCATTTTGTGCAAGCCGAGGAGTCCTCGAGCTTGAGGAGTTTAGGTAGAACAAGCGTATCAATTTTTGTTATTTTTAGACATCGTTTACCCTTCCAAATAGCATCTAGGACCTAATTTTTAACTATGCCGGTCACTAGATGTGAAACCGGTCAAAACTAGTCTAGAAACTATAAAAAGAGCTAGAGAGCTCATTTTTGAGGTGAGCTTGTTGGAGTTTAGAGTTCTTTTGAGCTTGTAATAGTGTTCTTGAGTAATAGAGTTGATTTGTCACCTTCCATTGTGTCTTGCTTGTCTCTTCGTAGTGTGTGTGTATGTGTGTGTGCATTTCTATGCTTCTCACCTTCACTCTCACTTCATCTCATATTCACGATCTTCATATCACTCCTATCTCTTCCGCAGATTGACATTAAGGAGGTGGAGCTTCTTAACGTGGTTCTCACCATTGTGCTAGAGCAACAGATGTGTTGCCTTAAGGTTGCGCACCTTCTCCAACTTAAATCTCCTCAAATGATTGATTACACTTTGAGAAATGACTTAAACACTTTACCTATGTGTAACACTGCTTCTCTGCAGTAGCGACTTTGACACCTGTAACGTCTTAGCTTTGGTTCTCCCAATGTCGAACCCGTTTGATCAAATTCTTTTAGCAGTAGATAGCTTATCTCTCAACTTAGATTTTGAGCTATCATATGTGTAAAACTTTACACTGTGCACTGAGCACTACTCATTTCATTGAACTCGAAATCAGCGCCTATTTCAGGAGACTGTGAACATTCTTTACATATGAATGTTCCTACACACAATTCTCTTAACCTGATCATAATTAGATTCTCAAACTCTAGCCATAGATTGATTAACTATGGACTTAGATATTTCCAAAAGGAATTCACAAAAGATCTACTATACGAGGAGAAAACACAGAAACATCGGGCACAACTTTTCTTCTAATTCTCAGAAATTTACAACTGAGTGATGAGAGAGACTTCTTCTCTTCCTATGAACTCTATTGAGTCTTACAACTTACAAATGCACTATTCTCATACTCTCCTATTGTCTCCTCTCTTGCCCCGACATTTTTCCAAGGTATTTATAGGCAAATATGTACAAGCTTATAACTAAACAAAAGTATAAGTGATCTATGTCTTCACTAATGTACATATGTGTACATGTCTTTCACTCTGTTAATGTATCCATCTTCTATGCTTCAAGAATTGTTCTTATCTCCATTCTTTTTCTTTCAAATCTTCAATTGGTGATTGGTCTGCACCAACAGCTCCCCCTCAATCATCAATTGAGGTTTCTCTTATCTTCTTTATGCCTGCCATGTCTTTAAACTTCTGTAACTTTGGTCCATCCAAGCTCTTTGTAAGCATATTAGCTATCTGATCTTTTGTTGAAGTATGTATAACTTCAATCTCTTTATCCATCACCTTCTCTCTTAGAAAGTGATACTGTATCTCAATGTGTTTGGTCCTGGCATGAAAAACAGGATCAGCAGCTAGATATAATGAACTCATGTTATCACCATAAATGATAGGTATGCTCTGTATAGTGTCAAAACTCTTCATGAGAGTCTTAAGCCATATCACTTCTTTTGCAGCTTCAACCATGCCTTTGTACTCTGCTTCTGTAGATGACAAAGCAACTGTATGTTGCTTCTTTGAGCACCAAGAGATTAACTTATCTCCCACATAACACATGTATCCATAGGTTGACCTTCTATCATCTGGATTACCTGCCCAATCTGCATCACTATATATTTTGATATTTGTATCTGATGTAAATCCATAATACAAACCTTCTTTGAGTGTACCCTTAATGTACCTCAACACTCTTTGACCTGCAATCCAATGTTCTTTTCTAGGACAATGCATGAATTGAGACAAAACCCCAACTGCATATGATAAATCAGGTCTAGTTAATGTAGCATAGATAAGACTACCAACCAAACTCTGATATTGCTTCATGTCCTTGAATTCTTCACCTCCAAATCTGCTTAATTTGTGATTCACCTCCATTGGAGTAGGCGCTACCCTGCAATCATTCATTTTAAACTTGATTAACAAGTTTCTCAAGTACCTTTCTTGAGTCACATACACTCCATGTTGAGTGTATGAAATCTCCATGCCCAAGAAATATGACAAATCTCCCAAGTCACTGATTTTGAACTCTTTCTCCATTTGCTTCTTTAAGCTTTGAATGCCTTTCTCATCTGTACCTGTAAGAATGATGTCATCAACATATATGCACATGTAAATAAACCCATCATCACTTGCTTTGACAAGCAAGCTACTATCTGCTTTTGATACTTGAAATCGAAGTTCTTTTAGGAACTTTACAAGTCTATAGTTCCATGCCCTTGGGGCCTGCTTCAAGCCATATAAAGCTCTCTTGAGCTTACACACATAATCTGGATATCTTCCATCTCTGAATCCTTGAGGTTGCTCCATGAAAACTTCATCTGAAATGTAGCCATTCAAAAAAGCATTCTTCACATCTAATTGACACAATTTCCAACCTTTACATGCAACAATTGCTATAAGTGTCCTGATGGTTGTCATCTTTGCCACAACACTATAAGTCTCATCATAATCAATACCATATGTCTGAGCAAACCCTTTCACAACAGGTCTAGCTTTGTACCTAGACACATTTCCATCTGCAAATCTTTTTGTCTTATAAACCCACTTACATCCAATGATCTTCTGGCTATTTGGCTTTGGAGCCAAATCCCATGTTTGATTCTCCATCAATGCATCATATTCTTCCTGCATAGTTTTCTCCCAATTTTCTTTACCTTTTGCCTCTTCATATGTAGAAGGGTCTTCATCTGCTTTAACCATGTATGCATAATCCTTAGTAGTCAAAAATGAAGTATCATAGCTATACCTTGTAGGTTGCCATTTGTTCCTTGTAGACCTCCTAAGTTCTCCACTTCTTGAGGTTTCTGGTTCTTCACATTCAGGATCAAATCTTGGTGTTTCTTCCACTTCAACCTGCACTTCATTATTCTCTTGCTCATCAAATATCTGAACCTTTGATTTACCTTTCCTTTGGCTCACAATTTCTTCATCATCTGTATTAATATTGATAGTACCTGCATACCAAGTACCTTGCTCATCAAATGTAACATCTTTTGATACAAGAAAATGTTTTGTGGATGGATTCCACAACCTGTATCCCATCTGCTTATCATCATAACCAATAAACACATATTTTTCAGCTTTAGGTTCCAATTTGTGCCTTAATTGTGATGGCACATATGCATAGGCCAAACATCCAAATACTTTGCAATGGTCTAGTGTAGGTCTCTTACCCCACCATGCCTCATAAGGTGTCATACCCTGCAATGCTTTACAAGGTAGCCTATTGACCAAATAAGTAGCTGTATTTACAGCCTCAGCCCACAAATAATTTGGGCAATTTTTCTCCTTCATTTGCAATCTCAACAAGAGTCCTATTCCTCCTTTCTGCTACACCATTTTGTTGAGGAGAGTACCTGCAAGTAACCTCTCTTTTTATACCTGCATTCCACAAGTAATCACTGAACTCATTAGAGAAATACTCTCCCCCTCCATCTGACCTTAGTCTTTTCAACTTATGTCCTGTAATTCTCTTTGCATACATATGATAATGTTTGAAAGTATTGAATACTTCTGACTTATCTTTGATCACATAAATAGTGATCCATCTGGTAGCATCATCAACATAAATCACATAATACCTTGAACCATTGATACTGAAGTCCTTTGATGGTCCCCACACATCTGTGTGTACCAACTCAAGTTTCTCTGAATACATAAACCCATGCTTGGAATAGGGTTGCTTATGAGCCTTACCTAATTGACATGCCTCACATCTGTATGTCATATGTTGACCTGCAACATTAGGCAATCCAAGCACTGAACCATTATTAATCATGTCTTTAATACCTCTTTCATTGAAATGTCCAAGCCTCTTGTGCCAAAGATCTAACTCAGAGATCTTATGTCCTCCATAAGTAAACAAGGCATGACCAACATTACCTTGAATCTTCAATGTGAACAACCTTCCTTCTTTCTTTCCTGAAACAATTTGTTTATACCCATTGCTAGGGTCTTCCACAAACACTCCTTCATTAGTGAACCTTACTTCATAACCTTTTTCCACAATTTGTCCTACACTTATCAAATTCTTAGGAATTGTAGGAACATACAAGACCTTACTCAATAAGGTGCTTCCATCCTTGGCCTTCACTGATCCAATTGACTTCACATTGTGCTTTGTATTGTCACCTGTTTGAACAACATGATTAGATACCTTATTCTCCAAATCAGTCATCAAGGCTATATTACCACTCAGGTGATTGCTACACCCTGAGTCAATGTAGAAGACTCTTTGATCTTCATTCTACCTTTCACAAGTTGCATTCATTATCAATGTTGAATCTTCCTTTTGATCTGAAGCATAATTGTAGTAGGTATTGTTATATTGTTGACTTTGGAAACCTCTACCTGCATTTCTTCCAAAGTAACCCCTACTACCTCTACCTCTGAAATTACCTCTTTGATTTCTGCCTCCTCTTCCTCTTGAATTATAGTTCTGATTGTATCCTCCATTACTTTGAGTGTTATGCCAACAATCATTGGTAAATGATTTTTCTTACCACAAATCCAGCAAGCTTTGGATCCATCTTTATTATTCCTGCCTCTTCCTCTACCTTTGCCACCTCCTCTTCCTCTTAGGAAGTTGGCTTGACTAGTTGTGCCTTCATCTTCACCTGATTGTTGCTTTCCTTTGTTAGCTTTCTTCTTGTCCTTTGAGTACATTGCATGACCTGTACTTTTGTCACCATCTCCTTTAACATTCTGCTCAAATGTTAGCATATGACCTAGCAACTGATTTAAATCAGGAGTGAAATGATCAAGTGATAATTCTGTAGACAAAATGAATGGCTTCCATTTGTCATCACCTCTCAAACCTGTAAGGATTTGCCTTACCAATTTATCCTCCTCAATATCTTCATCAACAGCTCCTAATGCATCTGCAATGTCTTTCATCCTTGTTACATAATCTGAAATGGATTGAGAGGCCTTCTTCTTGAAAGTAGTAAACTCTGCCCATAGGGATGCCTTCCTTGACTTTGTAGTGTTTTGGAAATGCTCCTCCAAAGCATTCCATATCTCACATTAGGAAAAAAGGTGAGCCCTGCATGGGCCTTGTAAGGATCCCTAATTTTTAGGGATTAAGAAGCTGAGTCAAGAGGTTTCAAGGGACTTCGAAAACAGCTCGTGGTTTTCGTCAGTAAAATAATTTATGATGGAATTTTTTATGTGAGTTTTAAAAATGAGAGTTTCTTGGCCTTTGGATTCTTAAATCGAATGGATGAAATTAAAAGCAATCTACAACTAGAGAGAGAGAGTATTAAATGCGTGAAATCGAGCGCAGTCTGACAGAATTTTTTTTTCACTCTCTCTGCAGAAATTTCGGCGCTTGGATTGGGACTAATCGGACGCCGTTCCGCGATTGGGGCTGAGCCACATACTGCAGTTAATCTAAGCCATAGGATTTGGCCTCCATCGAACGGACGGCCGCATGTCAAGCTGATCAAATATTCCCTCTCATCCGTATCCACACGATGAGCCTTGGATCCGACGGTGCCTATCGAAAGACGCCTTTTGGTCATCTAAATCCCTCCTCTGCCATTCGATGAAATGGAGATCCAATGGAGGAGATTTTAGGCGCTCATGTTAGTCTCATTTCAAACAGAACCGTCCGATGGAGATTATATCTAAGGGCCAATATTAGATGGCGCATTTTTCTAAACCATTCTCAAAAGAAACCCATGAATTTTAAGTGGTTTTCTCATGTTTGACCACACAAAAACAAGGGAAGGCCATGCCTAGCCTATGTGATCTAGGCACTAGACTGTGGCCACCACCCTCATCTCATTGGTCCATCCTTAATCACTTGTGAAGCTAAAAGGCCCATGCAGAGTTCACCTTTTTTCCTAATGACTTGCACTTTCAAGACCTCTAATATGAGGTAGCAAGTAGTCATTGACTGCCATATAGATAATGCTCCTAGCTTGAGCATCTTTCTTCATCCAATTCTTCAAATCTGTTAATTCCTCCCTAGTTGGAACACTAGGATCTCTGAATTGTGGTTTTTCTTCTTCACCTGTAATGTAAGCTATCAAATCTTTGCTCATTAGATGAGCTTCCATCCTCATTGACCATGCAGGATAGTTTTCTCTATCCAACTTCTCTATTTGAAGAGAATCTCCCATCCTTCTTCACCTGTATATTGAATTCTTCAACCTTTATAAAGTATAAGGTTACCTTTACTTCGAATGACACTCCTTTCGTCCTTCTTGATGTCGTATGATCTCTTCCTCAAGCTTTTCCTTCAGGCTTTCACCTTTTAATCCTTCAGATGTTGAATTCTTTGCAACTGCAGTAGTCGGGATCCTCCTTTTCTTCAATTCTGATGCTTCCTGCTCTGATACCACTGATGGAGAGTGTTAATCTCCAAAAGAACAACCTATTCTTGAAATTAGAGCACCTCTATATCAAGAATAAGTCTAGACTCCTCTTAATTTAGAGAACAATCACTAACTTATCAAGAAATTAACTATTATGAAAAACTCAACTTCTCAGAAAAGTCTGCTGTAGATTAATCTATGATTGACTAACCATTTGTGTAAAGTTTTTGACAAAACTTTGTAGGATGTGTCGCCTTAAGGTTGCGCACCTTATCCAACTTAAATCTCCTCAAATGATTGAGTACACTTTGAGAAATGACTTAAACACTTTACCTATGTGTAACACTGCTTCTCTGCAGTAGCGACTTTGACACCTGTAACTTCTTAGCTTTGGTTCTCCCAATGTCGAACCCGTTTGATCAAATCCTTTTAGCAGTAGATAGATTATCTCTCAACTTAGATTTTGAGCTATCATATGTGTAAAACGTTACACTGTGCACTGAGCACTACTCATTTCATTGAACTCGAAATCTGCGCCTATTTCAAGAGACTGTGAACATTCTTTACATATGAATGTTCCTACACACAATTCTCTTAACCTGATCACAATTAGATTCTCAAACTCTAGCCATAGATTGATTAACTATGGACTTAGATATTTCCAAAAGGAATTCACAAAAGATCTACTATACGAGGAGAAAACACAGAAACATCGGGCGCAACTTTTCTTCTAATTCTCAGAAATTTACAACTGAGTGATGAGAGAGACTTCTTCTCTTTCTATGAACTCTATTGAGTCTTACAACTTACAAATGCACTATTCTCATACTCTCCTATTGTCTCCTCTCTTGCCCCGACATTTTTCCAAGGTATTTATAGGCAAATATGTACAAGCTTATAACTAAACAAAAGTATAAGTGATCTATGTCTTCACTAATGTACATATGTGTACATGTCTTTCACTCTGTGAATGTATCCATCTTCTATGCTTCAAGAATTGTTCTTATCTCCATTCTTTGTCTTTCAAATCGTCAATTGGTGATTGGTCTGCACCAACATATATGTGGTAATGTAGGGGGTTGGGAAATGGGGATGCGGGTGGGTTGACCAATCATGACTTGGTGGGTGGTGTTGACATATTATTGGTTTTAAGATTTGGCTGGTGGATGTGGTGGTGAACAATGGGTTGAGAAAGGATGAGAAAAGTGACGAGTGGGACATGGATTCACGAAAGGTGAATTCAGGTTGTTCGGTGGTGACAGTTGTAGTGGGTTGCGTAGGGCGAATAGGAGATGAGGGGGCAGATAAAATGGTGGTGTCTTTGATGAGAAGAAATGGTGTCAACATCTGTCGTTAGGATGACATTCTCTAGGTTCGATGTTGTGGTGGCTAGGGAGGTAACCTCAATATGAATAGTTTTACCTGGTCTGGAGCATGCATGTAACCTTTGTTGATCGTATTGTATAGGAGCAAGTTGCATAATTGTGTGAACAGCCTTAATAATGCCACATGTTTCTGTTAGTAGGTTGAATGAATCTATGAACAAGGGTTCGGCATCTTCTTTCGTTAGCATTTGATTGAATAGTACTTGACTTGCATGTGATGAGAGCCTACTTCTTTCTTGTATCTGTGTTATAATATCATACAATCTTTAGAGTATTGCCATGTATACTAGAGCTTTAGTTTCCTCCTCCTCATATTCGTGTTTCAGTTCTTCTTGGCCTTCTTGTGTTCATTGTTGTTGTGTTTGTCATTCATCTTCTTCCCAATGTACGTGATGTTCTCCTCTTGATTGTCCCATCATTTGCGTGGAGGTGCTAGGACCCTCTGTGTTTGAAAAGAACTTGACATCTAAAAGTTGAGTGGTCTATAAGAAAGACTCAAAGTCAAAATTTTCCACCCCTTCAAGATCTTTGGTAGAGGTGAATTCAAACTCTTATTGTAGAGGTGGAGCAAAAGGTGCCACTTGTGTAGTTCCTTCAAAACCCGATCGAGAAATTTGAATAGTGGATAGTGGCACTGTGCCCTCTCTTGTTGGTGAGATATCTACTCTCATGACACCGTCTCATGGTTGGACACATGGGATAATTGTTGGAACATCAAGCTTACACTATGCTTGAGGTGGATTTGATCTACATCAAAGGCTATCACGTCGAAAGAATATCCATTGGAGACTTCTTTTTCTTATGCTCATTTATTGTATTTTTTGAGAGATTTTTTATGGTTCATTTACCATTGTAAAAGCCTTGAGATTTACAAATGTAAAGGTAGAAAGATAAAGCCCAAATCCCACAAATTTGTGGTGGTTGAAGTTGCATTCAATCAAGCAATCAATCACCTAAAAGTAGATCAAACTAGATCTTCACTTTTCCTAGATTGTAGGAAAGTGAATTGATTCCCTCCAACAACCCTTCCCACCTTCATTTGAATTCAAACTTCACTTGTAGAAGTCATGGCACACTCCTAGGTCTATATAAAGACTTGAAATCACTTGTACATTACATGGAAGCAATATACATACACTTGTGACCATCATTATCTTGCTCCTTCAACTCTCTCCATCATCTTCTTCACCAACAGTAATCTTGTAGAGGCTACTACTCTCTCTCCAAAGCTCCAAATTGCGTGAAAGATGGCTCATTAGAAAGGTATTAGTGTCTAGTTTTATGTTTATAAATTTTCATAGCATTTGGTTCAGTAAATGGGGAGCAATCGGAGTGTTTCTGTCTCGGAGTCAATCTCTATGTATTCCTGAAAAATAGGAAGTACCACCGGTGAATGTCTCATTCATTCCTATAGCATATTTTGCTTATTCCTTATACTTTTGTGCATTCTATACACTCAAATCTATGTGTATCACTCCCATAAAATGATTTTTTCTAATTGTAATCACGCTCGTCGCTATGGGCATTTGAAGTTCATTGTCTCTTCCATAGATAGTAAGTTTTTTGAGCTAGTCAATTGGCGAACCTATCTGTTTTGTATCGACTCATTCTCCTTGATGCTCCAAAGTACATAGTGCATTTCTTTGCACTTATTGCATGTATATAAGGTCTATTTGAGTCTCCATAAGCTCAAGGGCTAGTCTTGTGCTGGTTGACTAGACCAAACTTCATCGCGTCAAAACACATTTTTCTACCTTCTACAAGCTTCTCCAAGTTCTTTCAGTGGTATCAGAGCTAGATCAAGATGGGTGACGGCTTTCCCTCAATGATCGAGAAGCTTGATTGACACAACTACGCGGCTTGGCAAATCAGAATGGAGGCCTTTTTGCAAGGTAAAAATCTTTATGGAATTGTAGCACGTGATGAAGCTATGCCTATTCCAAGATCCAAAGGAGGACCTACACAAGAGGAGACAGATAAGCTCACACTTTGGTGTGCAAGGGATGCTCAAGCAAGGTCATACATACTAAAATCTATCTCTGACTTTCTATTACCACATATTAGAGGATGCAAGCATCTCAAGAGACTTGGGATGCCCTCGAGACTTTCTTTTTTGCTAGTACCAAAGCAAGAAAGAATCATCTTTGGAACGAGTTCAACCAAATGAAGAAGACACCTAAACAAACCATCACAGAGTTTGTTACCAAGGTCAAGGAGGTTGTGGATCAGTTAGCATCCATTGGAGAACTGATTGAAGAAGAGGTCATCATGAAGCAAATTCTCAATGGCATTCGAAGTGATAAGCAATGGCAATCCTTCACGACGGCTTATGATCTCATCATGGATGTGCAAACTCGAGAATTCAACATCTTTCTTGGACAACTCTTCAATCAAGAAGCCAACAATAGCATAAAAGAAGGTAACTCTTATCATGGTAATTCAACTAGTGCTCTATATGCAGATAAGAAGGATAAGAAGCAGAAAGGCAAGAAGAAGGAAGAAGATGAAGAAGAGACGTCCCAAGCCAACTTTGCAAGCAAGAGCAAGTAGAAAGGGAAGAAGAAAGGACCAAAGCAAGACAAAGCCAAAGGTCGGAATGTTCAACCTTGTGCCATATGCGATAAGACCAACCACACCACTCAAAATTGATGGTTCAATGGGAAGACCCAGAAAGGAATTGGAAGAGGTGGATATGGCAGCAATAGAGGCAGAGGTGGACACAACTTCAACAATAATAATAAAAGCTATAATAGAAGGGACTACAACAATTATTCAGAAGATCAACCACATGAAGACTCATTGCTTCTTATGAATCTAAGCCACAAAGAAGGTAAAGAAGATGATCATTTGTTCTACATAGATTCAAGATGTTCGAATCATGTTGCAGGCAACATTGCTCTTCTATCTGATTTGGGAAGTCCAAAGCATAGACATGAAGTGCAAACAGGGGATGACACAAAGCACAATGTGGAGAAGATTGGTAATGTCAAAGCTTCCAATGGCAAGACAAACATTCTGACTAAGGTTCTCTATGTACCCACTATCACTAAAAACCTAATAAGTGTAGGCCAAATAGTTGCAAAAGGATTGCAAGTTAGGTTCACCCAACATGGAGCTTTTGTGGAAGATCCATGTCAAGGCTTCAAAAAGATAGATCGAGGTGAGAAGCATGGTAGACTCTTTACTTTTGAAGTAGGAGAAACCAGAAACATAGCTCTATTCAACTTTGGGTCTCAAACCCTAAGTGAGCTTGAAGTGTGGCATAAGAGACTTGCTCATGTGAATGAAAGAACCTTGAAGTGTTCTTCTTCAAAGAGTTTGATGAGTTCTTGTAGGACAAAGGTATCAAAAGGGAAGTGACTACTAGGTACTCTCCTCAACTAAATGGAATTGCAGAGAGGAGAAACAAGACACTAGTTGGATCAGCCCGAACAATGCTTGAAGAGAAGACGTTGCCACATTATCTATGGGCAGAAGCTATTTCAATTGCTGTGTACCTTGTCAATAGACTACTATCTAAACCACTTCAAGGTATGACTCCTTATGAAGCATGGCATGGAAGAAAACCTAGTCTTGGACATTGCAAGGTTTTTGGTTGTTTAGCTTATGTTCATGTACCATGACAAATAAGAGGTAAGCTAGATGAAAGGGCAACAAAGGTAGTGTTTATTGGATATGATTCAACTCAGATGGGTTACAAGTTCTTTAATCCTTCAACCAAGCAATTCACTATAAGTAGAGATGTTGTGTTTGAAGAACACAGGTCTTGGTATGATGAAGACAAACAAAAGATAACACTTTCATATGATCTTGATTCTGACTCTTATCAGTTAAGAAGCAAGCATGATACAAAGGTCCAGGATCCAAGAAGTGATACAGACGATGAGATTACAAGCTATGGAAGTCAAGAGGCAAAGCAAAGATGCAAGAGGTTGGAGAATGCTCCAAACAAGCACCTAGAAGATCATCAAGAGAGAAGAAACAACCAAAAAGTATGGATATGATTCCACATTTGTTACAAAGCATTCAATATACTTGGCAAAAGACTCTATTTCAGAGGAACCCTCAACCTATGAAGAGGCAAAGGAAAACCCTAATTGGGAAAAGGCCATGAAAGAAGAGATAGATGCATTGAAGGAAATTGACACTTGGGATTTGGTTCCAATGTCGCCAACTCAAAAGGTAATTGGTTGCATATGGGTATATAAAGTCAAAAGAAACTCAGTTGGATCAGTTTGCAGGTACAAGGCAAGATTAGTTGCCAAAGGATGCTCACAAACTCATGGTATAGACTATGAAGAAACATTCTCATTAGTTGCAAAGATGATTACAATCAGGACATTGATAAGTGTAGCTGCTGCAAGGAATTGGAGACTCCTTCAACTTGATGTGAAAAATGCATTGTTAAATGGTTGGATAAGTGAAGAGGTATACATGTCACAACCACCAGGTTTTGAAAACCGTAATCATCGATCTTATGTTTGCAGACTTAAGAAAGCATTGTATGGATTGAAACAAGCTCCAAGAGCTTGGAATTACAGGTTAGTTACATATCTTTAAGATCAAGGGTTCAAAGCTAGTAGCTCAGATCCTTCTCTATTCATTAGAAGGGATCACAATGAGGTTATCTATCTATGTTTATATATAGATGATATTATTGTGACAGGTGATGGTCTAAATGGCATTCAAAGGATCAAGAGACACATGCAAGAGGAGTTCAAAATCAATGACCTAGGTGAGCTCACATATTTCCTAGGTATGCAGGTGATATACACAAATGAAGGAATGTATTTGACTCAAAGAAGATACATTTAGGATCTTCTTCTCAAGTTAAAAATGGAGAACACTAACTCCTCTACAAGAGTAGAGGATTGCTCACTCTTGTGCTTCCAAATATGCTTCACTCCAAGAGGTACCCTATTTTGCATCGGTTGCTGAGCATGCAACTTGGTTGTCTATTTCATTTGCTTCCTAGGTCGCCTTGCTTGTTTTCCTTAGACCGTCTTTGGAAAAGAAGAGAGATCCATATTGGCTTCTACAACTCCTTCATGAGTGGCCTCTTTCTACACCATAGAACTTTGGACAAGAAGAGCATTATTATCTTCATATGTGCCCTTGGAAGGACCAAGAGTTGGTGCCTTTCCTAATTCCTTGAGTGGTTGATTTGCTAATTCAATGGTGATCTTTGTCAATAGTGGATTCGTTTTGAAGCTCTCGACAAGATGCATCCAATGGTAGTACTCTTGTCCGATTCTGACAACTCTAATTCAAGAATATGGGCAAAAACAAAGCTATGCAAATCACCTAGATTCACCACACACCTCCTCACACCTCACACACACTGCACACTTCAAAAAAGCCATGAATTCAGTAGACAACACTTCCATGCACTCATTTCAAGCTACAAACACACAGGCAAGCTCACAAGCAAGGAGACATAGGAGGAAGAAGAAGAAAATTGGAAGATTCAGAGCTCTCTTACTCACAACGGCAAAAATTCTTTACAAAGTGTCATCAAATGACTTATATACATGTGCCTTAAAAAATGGTCCTTTCACACAAGAGACCGGCACTTTATTGTAGAAACCCTAATTTCCTTCTATTTACAAGGATTATGATACATTGCTTGGGATTTATGCATCTAGAGGACTCCTCTAGTGCATTTACATGGCTTTCAAGAGATTTGCATAAGCATTTGAAGAAGAAAAATTGTGCCCATAATTTTGGAAATTTTGGGGCTCCTCTTTAGTGCTGTATTTTCTCTACAACACTCTCCCCCTCTTTGTTTCTGTCATCCCTTGACAAGATTTGCTTCATGTCTTTGTTTGCTATGTTAATTCGGGATGGCAAGCACACATTCAGTGGCTAAGAATGTGATATTCTTAGTCACGCATTTTTGTTCCTCAGCCTCTCCCTCTTTCTAGCTTTTGGTCTTTGGATATTGCTTTGTCTTCACAACTCTGACCCTATTGTTTTGCTTTGGCATGTTTACTTCTTTACATTGCATGCACTTAGTGGATGCCTTAGAGGGTCAGGTGCACACCACCAGTGGATGAGGAAGCTGTGTGCAACCTCCCATGAAAAGTCCTGGCTATAGTTCTTTATTTCCACTCTTGAGGACCTAGTCCTTTTGCATTGTAGCCTGATGCATGCCCCTGTGGGGCTTTGGGTAGAGTGTGATACTTCTTATTGCACATTCTTTCATTTTAATTTTTGTCTTCTTCTTCTTTTGTTGGATTCCCCTGTCTCTGCTACCACACGTCCCCTCTCCTGAACTCTATCATCGCTGACATTTAGCAGATGGGCTTCATGTATCATGGAATGCTCCCATTGTTCGGACTTGACACCATCGTGTGGTGGTTGGTGATGGTCAGCAAAAAAAACTGAGTTCGTAGGCGACTAATCTTGCATTCAAATTCACGGACATCTTTAGGAAGATTTTTGAATCAATCTCAAAAAATTCAGTGAAGAAGGCTTCTTCAAAAGTTCGCATATATGTACTAGGCAAAAACATGAGTCATGAATAATAGGCCATAATGGTTAATCTACTTGGCATAATAGAAAAGTCAAATACTAAAATTTCTGTGCCTTGATTGATGCCAATAAAATTAAAAAATGTGTACTCTGCATGTTTGAATACTTTGAGTATAGTTAGAATCATGCTGAGTATTTTGTTAGTCACTTTGATAGTGAGGTCAAGAACTTTTGCATACTAAGATAACCAAAATTCTATTATTTTGATCATGTACTCTTCCATAGGCAAATAATTGTGGGGTGGGCTCGGTAGTAATGGAAAATTGAGGCACTACTTATTTAGTTTACCTTGACTTTGTAATTCCCAAAATTTTGGCTAGTATCATGGACATGGCATAGGACAAAATGCAGGGTTAACTTGTAATAAATATGGTGCCTCCTGCGAGTGCACCCACAATGTTGGATTTCTTTCCAAATTTTTTCTCCTCCATATAGGATTGGTAGTGTCAAATTGTTCTTGAGTGTATTGAAAGGTTTTTGATTTAAAGTTTAGCTGCTCATTTGGATCCTTTTCCTATGGTCTTCTTAATATACTTCTGAGTTTGTTCTTTCATAATTCCATACGAGAGTTTGAAGGGCTTCATGATTGCCTCTAAATCTTTGCTCTTGATTTTAGCTTCCTTCATGAATTTTATGACTTCATTTTCAAAATTCTCGGTAAGTCGAGACACTAGTAGTGCTTGCTCTTTTTGAATTAACTCTACAATATACAGCATTGGGTGATCATCATACTCCTCCATACCTGGTTCCATCATTGGTGAATGAACAATTGGGGGAGAAAGTTCTGCCTTTGCTTCACAGATAGTTATGACTTGATCAACATCTTCGTTGCATTGCTCCATGTACTTGTGTACTACCTCATCCCATTTGAGCTCCCAATTTAGCTTCCGCTTTATATGTGTCATCTACCTCTACTTGTTTTCTCTATTCTTGGGTCAGTTGATCTTCCAATACTGACAACTTGGCCTGCAACTGTTGTATGCTGGTGTCATCAGTGCTTTCCAATGGTTGATTTAATAGAATGGAATTCATTATTTATTTATTTCTCATATGCTGGTTATCAGCCTTGTCCATATATAGTTTTATCTGACTTTCTAGGAGCTTTTTGCAATTGAGCATCCTCATTTTCTCAGCTTCATACATTGCATGTTGCTTTTGCAATTTCACCATTTCATCTTGGAGTACCGACACAGATGTGGTTAATTCCTATACATTGCCTTTTAGCAAGGCATTCTCTTCCTGTATACGACAACACTCTTGTGCCTTTCCTTCCAAATCTGCTGTCTTTTGAACAAGTTCTTTTTGCAATGCTATGTTGTTAACAGAAAGTTCTTCACTTAGTTTTTGAAATCGATTTGTTGCCTTGAATAGTTCTATTTTTTCATTTTCCTCATCCATCAAGATGCTTTGAGCTATCATGGTAGTGTCTATTATGGTTTTGACAACATGTTTTAGCTGATTTACATCGACATTTAGCCAAGTTTTTGAGATAGCTGGCTCTTCTCCTATTTGTACATCTTTACCTTGTGCCACATGTAATGTGTCTTGGTGTGGTTGCTTTATGTGGAGTTGATTATGTGGTTCACCTTCCTCCGTGGGGTTGGTAGAATCTTCCATTGCTTGATCTTCATAAGGCTGCTTATGAGAGTCAACCACCACGTCCAATGGTGAGGGTTCAGCCACAACCTATATAGCTAATATAGGTCCTTCTTCTTCTTACATCTCGGTTGTGTCAGGTTCCATCTTTGGATGTATAATCGTCCTGTGTTTGGGCAGTGAAGCTTCCTTGAGGGACATTTTTGTTTGCTCGTTTAATTGTATTATATGTTCTTCCACTACCGATGCTTCATGCAAAGGTTGAGACTGTGCTCTTTGTTCTTTTTCCTTTTCAGCTGATTGCTGGACTTGGTTAAGATCCTCCCATCTCCCATGTGTTCGTCAGTTTGTATATCTGTATTAAGTGTGGCATGATCATGTGATGACTCATTCTCCGAGCTAGAATCATCAAGTCCCAATTCTTTATATCTGTCTTGGTGAGATACATTTCTTTCTCCTTATGTTGATCTTTGTGTTCCCGCTGTCGGAGTGAAAGTCACAGTCGGTGGATCAGGGCGACCACCAAAAATACGGCGCACGCCGGGTGCTTGGAGCAATCTCAGGTACAAAGAGACTCAAAGAGCAACGCAAACTCAAGAGAATCAGAACTTTTACATAAATTCCTTTTCATTCCATATGACCTTTGAAATTGTTGTTCACAATGTAGTATATAAACTGCCCTTAAGCCGTGTTCATTTCAACTGTACAGAGAGACATCAATAGCTATATAACTGTGAAGCAATCAAAACAAAATGCTTGGAGCATGCTCAGGCAAAGTGGCCATTCAAAGAAGAATAGATCAGATAATTTCGCAAAGAGAAACCATTAGAAAATCCTAATCATCATGTTTTGTCAATTTCAAATGGAATAAACCTTTAATTTCGAATTCCAAGCTCATCATTTGTCACGGCATCAGCTTATACTGCGATACTTTAGAACATTATAAAAGAAGGACAGATAATATGCTAATGTGCGCATCCTCCAATTAATTGATTTGGTATGCTATAGATTACACAAAAGATCCATAATTCCAGTTTACCGAAAGAATCCAAATTCCTTGGACAAGCATATCTAAATTAAAAAATGCACATGGGGTACAGTGTTTGATATCAACGAGCATCCTGATCTGTAGAATATCAAAACAGTCTTGCAGAATTAATGATTGTATAATAGACATATCATCGTTAATTGCTCACCTTTGTTTTTTAATGAAAGTCTTCGATTCGAAAACCTTGGAATATGCATGTGTTTCCGTCAAGGCTCTAAGCACTGATACGTAAATTTCTATTCATATTTATATTACTAAGTATATTATTATTTATACTCTTAAACTACCTTGAATGTAAAGCGCACATGTTCCTGAAACATCGAAGCACTTAAAGCGGAAAACACTACTGTGCACGTTACATTTGATGGTCAGGTAAAGCATTGAAAATGTCGTTCAGCTGTTGAATATGGTCTTATTGGTCGAAGACATCAGAACTACTGAGCACAAGTCATCAGCAAACCACAGTAAAAGACATATCTAGAATCACCAATTAGCAGCAGCATAAAAGGTAAACATACTCAGATTTGAATCCTTTCATCAGATCAAACATGGATATCAAAACATGGATCAGATAACTAACCATATTGCATGCATATCAATTGTATATGCAAGCGTTCTTGGTACTCGTAATGAACATCATTTGTTTTTAAGAAAAAAAACAAATCACGTTTTGGCCTCCTTACGCGCACATTCTTCTAATGCATGCGGCTGCTTCTGTCTTCTTCAGATCACCCAGTCTTCTTGTATGTTTTTATCACAAACTCCAAGTTATGCAGAGCATTAGAACTGATATCGAGTAAACTTTACATCGTCTGTCTCAAGATGCAAATCCTTCACATGATTTTGTTTGAGTAGCTCCTCTATCTACACCTTTGTCAGATTATAAGCATTATGACCTTCAACCAGAAATTGATCATCAGCATAGGAACTGCCGACTGTGAATTGCCTATCGTTTCGGAAGAATTGTTCGTTGCGCCTTTCTTCTCCTGGCTTCTGGTGCGATCCTCTTCAGTAGAACAAAAAACTCCTCCTTTTGTCTCCCCCGTCTTCTGTTAAGAACACCCTCCTTTTTATGACATAACTTCTCGAGTTCCCCACGATTTCCTCTTGTCCTCTTAAATTTTGCGCATGTATACTATCCTGACTGTCTTCTTATGCGCATGTCCTCCTCTGATCAATCATGCCTCCAGAGTTAGAGTCAATGAGCCCCTTCACGAACAGCCCCATGTTGTATATCACTAGACAAAGTCCATGGAACTGATGCATTGATCGCAAAGTAAGGAGCAGCCATCATCAAACATTGTCATCATCTTCAACAAACCTTCTAGACGGCCCCACCAAAATTGGCCTTCGATTCTGATATCTGTCACCCATCCAAGAGATGATTTCCAGTTCTCCTCCACTTCGCTCTCCATGCGCCAACTGAAGTCACCTTTCTTTTTGCATGATAGTGCGCACGTCCTATGCGCCCACCTTTCTCTTCATTGCATGCCTTGTTCTCCATTCCTTTGTTCCATGCGTTCCTTTCTTTATCCAAAAGCTACCTGTCCGCTGCATGTCCTCCTTTTGTTTTGATAGAATTGAAACTCTATAATTAGAGTTTGCCAAAAAACAAAATACGTAGAACTAATGTGCTTCATGACATGTCCTCCCTTTGGATAATATTCATATACTATTAGCTCATTTTTAATTGCTCTGCCAACTCAAAAGGTGTAAAGCTCTTGCATTGCTCACTTCAATGTTAGCACCATGATTTAAAAGAACATAACAAATTCCAGATTTCCTACTCGAAGTAGAGACAAAAATTCTCTACGACAGTCACTGCTTGAAACTGCTACTAACTCAGAGAATATGATACATCATTCTCATGCCCTCTTTGGTTGGAGTTTGAAAAATACTTAAGATCTTTCTGTTGATAATTTGCACTCATCCTCGTGATCTGACATTTCTAGCATCCAAATCGGGAGAGAGAATCTCTCCGACACTCACCCCCACCAAACCTGTGCATCCTCCGGATGCACCAATCTGAGAACCTGCTTTCTGCTTAATAATAAAATCAATTCCATAGCAGAATATGTGCATGGGTTTTAAAGTCAAAGTGCCTTATGCACGGCTGCGTAATTAGCCCTATTTATATGCACACTTTGAATATGCATGTATAAATTAATGGTGCAATCAATAAAGAGAATGGCTTCTGATGGTGAGGCTCGTGCACTCACTCACATACATAACAATGTGATTATACATTCATCCTTACAGTCACTCATATGTGCATGGGCAATACTCAATCTGTGCCTAAATGCATGGTCATGTAGTGTGACCCTATTATGCTTACTTTTGATGCATTAGGAAAACATATGGTGCATAAATAGGTAATTGGTTGTCGATGTAGAGGCTTTCTATCTCCTATACTTAGAACTTTCTCACAGATTTCATAATGCATTGTTACAATTTGATAATGGTGCAAATGAACGTGCACCTAAGGGCAAACTCAATATGTGTTCATACATAATTTGATGCATACTTGAAATGCACGCTTAAATAAATGGTGCAAAACTGGAAGTAAAAGGTTTTCATATTCTACTCTTGCAGAAAATTTTGGTTGTCCATAAATTCCCATTCTTCATCTTGAACCTGAAAAATATCTTGAAAACAAACTCGTGAAAAACATAAGTATTAGCATATTTAAACCAAAATATATCAATTCAAAACTTTTAGATAATCCATCTATAAAAAACTCGTGAAAAACATAAGTATTAGCATATTTGGAACTTCCATCAATTCGTCCTTTCTTGCTTGATCTGCATCAAATCGCTCAAAACATTGATTAGAAAAGCCATATTTGATTCATTAATGAAATTCATAATTTTTCTTTTATAAAAAAAGAAAATAAAACAAATCCATATACATACCTTTTTGATGAGGAAGTAGGTTGTAACTCCCATATAAATACCTTTTTGATGAGGAAGTAGGTTGTAACTCCCATATAAATACCTTTTTGATGAGGAAGTAGGTTGTAACTCCCATATAAATACCTTTTTGATAAGGAAGTAGGTTGTAACTCCCATATAAATACCTTTTTGATGAGGAAGTAGGTTGTAACTCCCATATAAATATTCTTCATGGATAGAAAACATTCACAAAAATTCAGAAACTGTTATTCATTATAAAAAAGAATGTGGACTATTTCTCGGTTTGAACGTGTCATCTGTGTGCAATAATAATTTTATAAAAAACTTCTCATCAAATTCCTTTTTCATAAGAAAACCAAAACAATTTGAATCATCTTTTCTTGTCAAATAGATTAATCATTTCTTAGTTTAAACATTTCTTAATTTAATCATTTCTTCTATTTTTCAATGGTACATTCTTAGTTTTCTTGTTAAGTTTTGAGGGTTTTGATTGTTTTGAATTTATATTCATTTTGTTTTCGATTTGTTTAATTATATGATCAAGAAGTTGCTTGTCTATTTCATTTGTTTGTTTGTTTTGATTCATAATACTTTGTTTGGTCTCTTCTTGTTTAATTCCTTCTTCTTTAATTTGATTATATTCATGTTTGTGAAATTGATTTTGAAGTTGTTTAAGCTTGACTTGATCAAACAAATTCTCATTAGAAAGAAGCATTGGATCAAGTGAAATCTGTACATTATTAAGTTTCCTTGCTCCTACTTGTATTTCATGCTCAAAATCACCTAGATCAATTTCCAATTGCTCTTCTATAATCGATTTTTGATCTTCTTCCTTTAGTTTTATCATTTTGATTTCTTCTTTCAGCTCTTGTTTTTGGTTTGATGTCCTCTCCCTTATTTCTTCTTTTGTTTGAATGTTCATATGTATGATAGGCTTCCATACTTTTTTACTTTCACATGGATTAGATTTAGTTTGAATCTCCTTAAATAGTTCTTTCATTCCACCCCTTCCTAGATTTAATTTTAAAGGTGATCGATTCTGATAATTACAAATTTTCCTTTCAAGTTCAACCACTAGTTTCCGTTTTCGTGCATCTTCATACGACTTGCAATTCCAAAATGCATGGCCATATTGATCGCACCAAAAACACTGCAAAGGTTTCATTCGAATCCTATTTGATGGTCTTAATGAATGTCTACAACTAGATTTACTAAAATCATTAGCATGTGTTATAGATGAAGGATCTAGAAACAAACTTTCGCTCATGCCTTCCTTTTCATGCTCACATTTAGCTAGCTCTAAATCTTGTATTCGTTTAGATAATATTTCATAATTCTGGTTCATTTCTTGAAACTCAGCATTCATTTCCTCTTTCCAAGTTCTAAGACTAGTTCTTAATACTTGTAAAGTCTCTGGCATAGCTTTAAACGTATCATTTAAAGTCAAAATCATGCTAAATGTCTTTTGTAGAGCTTCACTAGCCTTGTTTTCCCTTTCTATGCATTTATCTTCCCATTTTCTCAAATGTTGATCTATCAATGCGTTCACATATGCTTCATCAATAACAATACTCGTTGAATTATGCTCTTGTAAATGAATTTCAACAGCTTCTTTACATTGATTTATATTTTTCATGTTTTTACGTTGCTTTTTGCCCATAACTCACACTTGAATATCAAAGAAGCACCTCATAAACGAAAAACAAGCTATGAGGTTACATCAAACATACATTACTTGGCATTAATTTGCGAAAAAAGTCTAGAAACATGTACCTGAGCTGCAAGGCCGTTTTTTCACGTCGGGTTCAAAGTGTCGGAGTGAAAGTCACAGTCGGTGGATCAGGGCGACCGCCAAAAATACGGCGCACGCCGGGTGCTTGGAGCAATCTCAGGTACAAAGAGACTCAAAGAGCAACGCAAACTCAAGAGAATCAGAACTTTTACATAAATTCCTTTTCATTCCATATGACCTTTGAAATTGTTGTTCACAATGTAGTATATAAACTGCCCTTAAGCCGTGTTCGTTTCAACTGTACAGAGAGACATCAATAGCTATATAACTGTGAAGCAATCAAAACAAAATGCTTGGAGCATGCTCAGGCAAAGTGGCCATTCAAAGAAGAATAGATCAGATAATTTCGCAAAGAGAAACCATTAGAAAATCCTAATCATCATGTTTTGTCAATTTCAAATGGAATAAACCTTTAATTTCGAATTCCAAGCTCATCATTTGTCACGGCATCAGCTTATACTGCGATACTTTAGAACATTATAAAAGAAGGACAGATAATATGCTAATGTGCGCATCCTCCAATTAATTGATTTGGTATGCTATAGATTACACAAAAGATCCATAATTCCAGTTTACCGAAAGAATCCAAATTCCTTGGACAAGCATATCTAAATTAAAAAATGCACATGGGGTACAGTGTTTGATATCAACGAGCATCCTGATCTGTAGAATATCAAAACAGTCTTGCAGAATTAATGATTGTATAATAGACATATCATCGTTAATTGCTCACCTTTGTTTTTTAATGAAAGTCTTCGATTCAAAAACCTTGGAATATGCATGTGTTTCCGTCAAGGCTCTAAGCACTGATACGTAAATTTCTATTCATATTTATATTACTAAGTATATTATTATTTATACTCTTAAACTACCTTGAATGTAAAGCGCACATGTTCCTGAAACATCGAAGCACTTAAAGCGGAAAACACTACTGTGCACGTTACATTTGATGGTCAGGTAAAGCATTGAAAATGTCGTTCAGCTGTTGAATATGGTCTTATTGGTCGAAGACATCAGAACTACTGAGCACAAGTCATCAGCAAACCACAGTAAAAGACATATCTAGAATCACCAATTAGCAGCAGCATAAAAGGTAAACATACTCAGATTTGAATCCTTTCATCAGATCAAACATGGATATCAAAACATGGATCAGATAACTAACCATATTGCGTGCATATCAATTGTATATGCAAGCGTTCTTGGTACTCGTAATGAACATCATTTGTTTTTAAGAAAAAAAACAAATCACGTTTTGGCCTCCTTACGCGCACATTCTTCTAATGCATGCGGCTGCTTCTGTCTTCTTCAGATCACCCAGTCTTCTTGTATGTTTTTATCACAAACTCCAAGTTATGCAGAGCATTAGAACTGATATCGAGTAAACTTTACATCGTCTGTCTCAAGATGCAAATCCTTCACATGATTTTGTTTGAGTAGCTCCTCTATCTACACCTTTGTCAGATTATAAGCATTATGACCTTCAACCAGAAATTGATCATCAGCATAGGAACTGCCGACTGTGAATTGCCTATCGTTTCGGAAGAATTGTTCGTTGCGCCTTTCTTCTCCTGGCTTCTGGTGCGATCCTCTTCAGCAGAACAAAAAACTCCTCCTTTTGTCTCCCCCGTCTTCTGTTAAGAACACCCTCCTTTTTATGATATAACTTCTCGAGTTCCCCACGATTTCCTCTTGTCCTCTTAAATTTTGCGCATGTATACTATCCTGACTGTCTTCTTATGCGCATGTCCTCCTCTGATCAATCATGCCTCCAGAGTTAGAGTCAATGAGCCCCTTCACGAACAGCCCCATGTTGTATATCACTAGACAAAGTCCATGGAACTGATGCATCGATCGCAAAGTAAGGAGCAGCCATCATCAAACATTGTCATCATCTTCAACAAACCTTCTAGACGGCCCCACCAAAATTGGCCTTCGATTCTGATATCTGTCACCCATCCAAGAGATGATTTCCAGTTCTCCTCCACTTCGCTCTCCATGCGCCAACTGAAGTCACCTTTCTTTTTGCATGATAGTGCGCACGTCCTATGCGCCCACCTTTCTCTTCATTGCATGCCTTGTTCTCCATTCCTTTGTTCCATGCGTTCCTTTCTTTATCCAAAAGCTACCTGTCCGCTGCATGTCCTCCTTTTGTTTTGATAGAATTGAAACTCTATAATTAGAGTTTGCCAAAAAACAAAATACGTAGAACTAATGTGCTTCATGACATGTCCTCCCTTTGGATAATATTCATATACTATTAGCTCATTTTTAATTGCTCTGCCAAATCAAAAGGTGTAAAGCTCTTGCATTGCTCACTTCAATGTTAGCACCATGATTTAAAAGAACATAACAAATTCCAGATTTCCTACTCGAAGTAGAGATAAAAATTCTCTACGACAGTCACTGCTTGAAACTGCTACTAACTCAGAGAATATGATACATCATTCTCATGCCCTCTTTGGTTGGAGTTTGAAAAATACTTAAGATCTTTCTGTTGATAATTTGCACTCATCCTCGTGATCTGACATTTCTAGCATCCAAATCGGGAGAGAGAATCTCTCTGACACCGCTTGATGGTATTGGTGCCCTTGTACCGTAAGGTTGATTTGTCCTCTCATGTGGACATGTCTGGCTTCTAGTGCTATAGAGAGGTCTCTTCTTGTAATAGTGGGTGTGGTAGTTATGAGCACCTTCGGAAGTTCATGTGTTCTTTTAGATTGCGGTGTTTGTGATGCTTCCGCCACACGAGCTCGTTTTGCACCCCTCATAGTTGGTTTGGAGCTTGTACCAACTTCCTCCACTAGGGTTACACCCTTCTTCTTCTTTGACACTGTAGCTGCTTTTACATACCTTGCCATTTCAGCCATCGAGATCAGAAGCCATAAACACTCCTTCATGTTCAATGCTTGATAGATAAGCAGTGTTAGAGTTGAACTTCCATTTAAAAAATTTTAGTGGCCCCCCTGCTTTTTGGCTTCAAAGGTTTGCCCTTGAATGTAGGGTGTCATATTAACCTGATTCCCAATTTTCCTGACAGCATGAGATAACAGTTGTACTATAACTTTTTGTAGAGCTATGTATCTATGCATGTTTGGGAAACAAGAGTGTTGATGCACCAATCTGACTTCCTCTTCAATTTCTATTCTATTGATGTCAAAGGAAGTTCTTTTCTTTGCCTCATGGCATTCATCCTTTTGATATGTAATACCATCCACTATCCAGCCAAATGCTGATTTAATTAGTTCATGCGTGAATCAGATAGTTTGAGATTCCCCATTGCGATCTAATACCATAGCTTCAGGGACCAAGGGTTTATCAAGAGCTAGATGTAACGTATTCATTACTTGTGTGCATCGTTGAAAGTCCGGTTTGTAGATAGGGAGCTTTAAGTAAGCCTCAATTCTAGCTTGAGTCCATACATTTACTACTTCGAGCATCTCATGCATGATTTTGAAATCTTGGGTCATCACTGGGAATTGATGTTCTTGGTCCATGATCCTTATAGTTACAAGAAACAAGTGCTTACTTGCTGGGTTATCATCTCTAAACCAATGTCCCCTTGCCTTAACAGTAGATTCCAAGGGAAACTCCAATACTTCTGCTTCATGTGTAGCTTTAGAATCAGTTGATGCATTCTTTGTAGCTTCAAAACTTGATGAAGCCATATGTTCTGGAAGTATTCAATGATTAGTATCAAATATGAAGTAAGTTGTAGTGGTGTGTTGATCGTTTGCTCTGTGTGTCGCATCCCCACTCACAAGTGTGTAAGGAACATAATACCTTGGACTACATTTATTTTCTTAAGCTGCAATGAAAATAGAAAACATTAAGGATATAGCCGAAGCAATTGGTGCTTATTATTTATGGTACATGGTGATCCTATTCCCCAGGTGGGAAATGTGCTCACATGGTAGTACAATGATACTTTGATGCCTCATGGATGGCCTTGTAATGTGGCCCTAGTATGCTTACTCTAGGTGCATAGAACTCATTATGAGTGCAAGCGGGATGTCCTGTCCGAATCATTCGTGATGCTCTCTCGGACTTTGGTATCCACATGTTCCTAGTTTTGATGCTTTGAATGTCCTTCTGGAAACTTTTGATGTTTGTTGAAAATATTCAGTTTTGTTGCATTTCCACTTGCCATGCATATCGACTAGTAGTAGAAACTCCTTCTTGTTTCTGTCGCAACATCTGCTTCATTGGAGTCATGTGTCTTTTGAAGAGTTGTCTGTGATGCCATTGATTCCATTGTACTTTGGTTGATTGTTCCCTAGTAAGCTTGATAGCTATCTTGGGTATCCATATTCGATTTCTTGATGATTGAGCTGCCTTCAATATTTTTAGTATCCAGATTTGCAATATGGTTGTGGACCTATCTATAACTAAAGATTCAAGTTGGTGCCTTCTTTGAATGGATTCCTTTTGGGTCTCCTTGTATTGCGGCCGATAGATGTCTAACTGATCTTTATGCAACCATATTCTTTACACACCCATATTTGTCGCATCCTTCTTCTCACAGTTGTTTGTATTGGTGTTAAGTTTGTGTCTGGTTGTATGATTCCTTGTAGCCGATTTGCAGTAAGACCCTCACTTGTTCTCTCTGGTTGGTTGGGTAAAGATGAAGGGTTGAGTTGGGAGTCATGAGTAAGAAGAGAAGGGGTTTCAGGATTCGAGATAGATGTGGACATGTGGATATCACGGTTCAAGGTTGGTGGAGGTTCACATGCAGACACACATTCAACACTGTAACATTTCACGCTAATCATCTTTAGAGGTTTTTCATCTAATAGACTAAAGACCTCTCTGTGTCCAATCTTCATGGATATATAACCTAAGGCTAACTGGATAGTCACTTCGAATTCATATATCCAATGTTGACCTAACACCAACTCTTCCATTAGATCTTCATCTTGGCATACTAAAAACTTTTGATGCATTGAGTTGTTACCTGTCATGGACAAAGGAAACCATCTTGAATATCAGATTCCATGTGAATCCTATATCTCATGATTGGTCTAGAATTTGGGGAAACTAATGCTTCCATTGCATCCAGAACATGCCAAAACCCTAAGATCGACTGTCTTCTTGCTTGATTTTGACATCAAGAGACCATGCTTCAAATTGTTGACATCATCGATGACATCATCAATTCGTAACCGCCCTAGAACCGCCCTTGGAAAACCTATATAAGAAGGGGTTGGCCACATTCATAATCAGTCTTGCCAATACCAGTCTTGGGAGCTCAAGGAGTCGTGGCCACCAAGTAAGTACTCTCCAAGTTCCAATTCCTGTTCTTGTCTTGTTCCTTGTTCTAGTCTTGTCTAGTCTTGTATCCTGGACATCTTGTCTTGTCCTCTTGTGATCTCGTAGTATGAGATCTTGTAGAGTTCTTTCTTGTATTTAGTTCATCTCCCAGAAGGGAGTTCTTGTAATCTAGAGATCTTGTTTCATACTTACAATTCCGGGTTGTGGAATCTCCTGTATCATCTCTAGTCGAGTTGTTCATACCTATCAGTCCCGGTTTGTGGGACATCTTGTATTAGTCACGTATTCTTGTATCATTTCCCCTTCATGGGTGATCTTGTAATAAGAAGTGAATCTTGTCTACTATAGTCAGAGAGCACAATCTAGTGCTCCCCTGACATTTTGGCAAGACTCGCTTCTATCCAAGACCAGGCATCATGGAGAACGCTTATGAATAGATTGTAGCATCACTTCAGAGTCTCCAACAACATGTTGAGGACCTAACTCATCGATAGATACAAGTCGAGATGGGACATCCAGTGCATGTTGGTGCACTCCTCCAAGAATTACAAGAATGAATCGGGAGTCTTCAAGAAAATCAAGGGCATATTCAAGTGAATCAATGACCTAGTACCCAAGATTTGCATGCCAGAAAAGTTCGATGGGGATCGCACAAAGTTTTGTGGATTTCTCCAGCAAGTTAAATTGTACATCCATATGCAACCTGATAGATACCCTCACGAGGCATCCAAGGTCAGGTTTATTGGAACTTTGCTCTGTGGCCAAGCAGTATCATGGTTTGCCCCAATCTTGGAGAAGAACATGGCAGTACTTCAAGACTATGAAGGGTTTCTTGGAGAACTCTCCACCACATTTGGAGATGCAGACACAAGTCGAGTAGCAGAAATAAAACTTTGGAAGTTATGTCAAGGTAACCGCCCTGCCTCTACCTATGCATCTGAATTTAGGCAGTTGATATGTGATCTCACTTGGCATGAAGATTATTTCATAAGCCAATTTAGATGGGGTTTAAGAGATGATGTGAAGGAACTTTTTGTTGGAGATAGACGTCTGCGGAAGCACGCGAACAACACAAGGAAGAAGAAGAAGCTTGGAGCACAAACACACAATACTGAATGTATTACTAGAGAATGTACAAAGATAAGTAGCCCATTAGGGCAATAGGCGTATATACAAGCCGGGGGAAAAAAACCTCCTAAAGAGGGAAAAAAGTGCCCCGGTATTCCTAGAGTGTTCACACACATCACTACCTAAATATATCAACAAATCCCCCCTGGGAGTGATGCGGTGAACAAGGAGCTGGCACTCATGTATAAGGAAGTGCCAAGCTATGTGGAAATCACTCCACGAAAGGAAGTAAGCCCAAAGCTTTGCGGAAAGCTTCAAACTTCTCCCTAGGCTGAGCCTTCGTGAAAAGGTCTGCAATGTTCTCCTGCGTGGGCACATATGCCAAGCTGATCTCCCCAGGAGAGAACCTCTCCCTAACATAGTGATAATGCACCTCAATGTGCTTAGTGCGAGCATGGAACACAGGGTTCCTCACAACTGCCAATGCGCTCTGACTGTCAGTGAAGATGGTGGTGGCAGAAGACTGGCCAACACCCAAATCAGCCATAAGGCGTCCGAGCCACACACACTCAACAACCGCTGTGAAAGCTGCCCTATACTTAGCCTCACAACTGGAAGTGGCCATAGTAGGCTGCCTCTTGCTCAACCAAGATATACATGAGCTACCAAGCATGAAGCAAAAGCCACTGGTGGACACACGAGTGTCATAGCAACCAGCCCAATCTGAGTAAGAAAAAGCATGCAAATCTAGCGGTAGTGATCCCCCCTTGGGATAAAACAACCCAAGTAGCCGAGTACCACTCAAGTAGCGAAAGATGCGCTTAACCGCTTTCCAATGCATGACTCCTGGGCAATGCATAAACCTGCTCATCTGTGAGACAGCAAACTGAATATCTGGCCGAGTAATGCATAAGTAAATCAAGCAACCAACAGCCTGCTGATAGAGAACAGCATCAAATGCATCTCCAACATCATGAAGACTCAATCGTAAACCTGTCTCCATAGGAGTGGCAATAGGCTTACAGTCTTCAAGGCCAAAACGCTGCAATAATATGTCAATATATTTCGTTTGACACAAAGCCATTCCACCATCAACGTGCATAAACTGAATGCCCAAATAGTGATGCAAATGCCCCAAATCACACATCTCAAATGAGGCATGCAAATCAGCCTTAAAATCAGCAATATGTGTCTCAATAGGACCAGTGAGCAGCATGTCGTCAACATAGACAACAATGATCAGAAGCACATCATTAGCACGCTTAACATATAAGGTGCTTTCAGTTGGACTGTTCTCAAAACCATGTGCAATCAGATAGGCATGTATCTTCTCATACCAAGCACATGGTGCTTGCTTTAAACCATATAATGCCTTCTTTAACCTGCACACCTGGTTTTCATGCCCTTTCTGCACAAAGCCACGGGGCTGAAAAACATACACTTCTTCATGCAAGTCACCATTCACAAATGCTATTTTAATGTCCAACTGATGTACATTCCAACCATGATGGGTTGCAAGTGCACAAATGCTCCGAACAGTAGTCATACGACATGTAGGTGCAAAGGTCTCATCAAAATCAATGCCTCTTTCCTGTGCATAACCCTTTGCAACAAGCCTAGCCTTATACCTGTCAACTGTACCATCAGGTTTACACTTCAGCTTGTATACCCACTTAGTGCCAATGGCCTTCTTGCCAGGAGGCAAGTCACATAAAGACCATGTACCATTCTTCATTATAGCATCATATTCAGATTGCATAGCAGCCATCCAATTTTCTGAATTTTGTGCTTCATCAAAAGAAACAGGCTCATTCTCATCACAGAGACTAGATGCAGCCATAGCATAGCAATCTTATTCAAAGGAGGCACCATGAGAGCCTGAACGAGTACGATATGACAAAGGTGCATCTAATTTGCTGTCACACAAAGTCTGCACCAGCCATTTTGGCATAGTTTTTGCCTGCTCAATATCAACTCTCTCATCAACAAGTGCATCATGTAAATCTGCATCAGAAATGGAATGATCTGCATCATCATATGAAACCTGCAAAGGCTAAAAAGTTGCCTCATTAGGACCATCACTAGACTGTCCACCTGTAAAAAGAGGCATCAAAGTATCATACATGTCTTTGGAGCTAACAGATGTCTCCTTAGTACATGAAAGCAATGGCTGAATAGCATCTTCCACAAAGACAACATCACGGCTAACCAGAATGCGTTTAGTCTATGGATGATACAGACGATAGCCTTTACTTTCAGAACTGTACCCAACAAAAATACATTTTACTGCCTTATCATCCAATTTTCTACGATGTTGTTCAGGCACTAATGCATATGCCAAACAACCAAAAACACGCAAATGAGCAACAGATGGCTTGCGGTCATGCCAAGCCTCATATGGAGTGATAGACTGCAACGCTTTAGTGGGACACCTGTTCAGTACATATGCTGCACACATGACAGCCTCAAGCCAGAAACTATGTGGTAAAGCCTGACTTTTGACCATGCACCTCGCCATCTCCATGAGTGACCTGTTCTTTCTTTCAGCAACTCCATTTTGTTGAGGTGTATACGGCACTATATACTGGTGTTTTATCCCATGTTCAGCCAGAAATGCATTAAAATCTGAAGACATATATTCCCCCCCTCGATCAGAACGGAGGGTGCCCATTTTACATGCTGACAGATTTTCAGCCAAAACCAAAAACTGTTTGAAGCACATGAACACTTCGGACTTTGCTTTGAGTGGATATACCCATGCATGCCTAGAAAAATCATCAATGAAAGTCACGAAGTAAAGGTAATTTCCAAAAGAGGGTGTCTGCATAGGACCACAAACATCACTATGTACAAGCTGCAATTCCTGCATAGCCCGAACTGAACCATCTTTTGGAAAGGAAGAACACTGCATTTTGCCCAAAATACAGCCTTCACAAACATGTTTTCCAGGTGCCTCAAGTTTGGGCAAAGAGGACGCCATTTCAGATTTCTGCAAGCGTAACAAACTAGCAAAACTCAGATGACCAAAGCGTGCATGCCAAAGCTTTGCATCTGACATAGCCTGAGAATCATGAGCTGCACATGCCGAATCATTCACAGATCTTTCATAGTCTATGAGCTTATACAGCCCATGACATAAAATGCTAGAAGCAATAATCACATCGCCATTTGAGAGATCATGGACTGTACACCTATCATCAACAAATTTCACAACCAGGCCAATCTTGGCTAATGCAGAAACTGATAACAGGTTCTTTTTGATCCCTGGCACAAATAAAGCATCTAACAAAGTGAAAGAACTACCATCAGCAGTAGTCAGAATGATCTTACCAACTCCCATAACAGGATAAGAGGAGTTATTGGCGCATGTGACATTATTCCCTGTAGGGGTAGGCTCGAGTGAAGAGAAGAAATTGCGCTGCAAGGTAATATGTTTGGTCGCCCCACTGTCAAAGTACCAAACATCTGAGTCTACTGCAGACATGCACTGATCATGAGAAGATGGGTCAAAACTGCAGACAGTAGTAAACGCCCATTCTTCTTCGTGCACAAGATTTGCAGACTCTGTTTTTGGTGTAGAGGCCTCTGCAACAACCATTCTAGCCTCTTTCTTCTTTGCCTCTTTAGCAGCCAGTTTTGGACAGTTCTTTATAATATGATCATTTCCTTTACAGTACTTGCAGAACAATTTCTGCTTTTCTGATTTCTTCTCATCTTTATCCTGGTTCTTCGATTGTGCAGCATTTGCAGATTTCTGCTTACTAGTAGAAGAGCTCCATTTTCCTTTGCCCTTCTGACTAGCCAGGAAAGCTTGATCTGCAACATGCATAATGGACCTGTTCTGCCTCGACTGATCTTCCTGCAACAGAACAGAGACTGATTCCTCAAATGACAAGGCATTCGGATTGCCTTTCATCATCAACCGAAGAGTAGAGGCAAAACTCTGATATGAATCAGGAAGACCATTCAGAACGGTCTGCACAAGTGAGCTATCTGGTATAACCTCATCAGCAGAAATCAATTGTTCCTTCAGGTCTTTGATCTTTGTGAGAAAACTATCCATAGAATCACCTTCATTCATGTGCTCACTCTCCAACTGTTTTCGGAGGTAAGTAACACGAGCCTCATTCCTAGCCTGGTACAAAGTGGTAAGTGTATCCCCAAGCATCCTTTGCTGTTCTGCAAGAGCGAATGTGAGGAATAATGGCACATTTGACAGACAAAGCTATCAATGCATGTGCCTGGGCATCTCTGCCATCCCAACGAATCTGCTCTACAGTAGGTGCAACAGAAACAGCAACACGAATAGGAATCTGCGGAATATCATCTTTGACACCATCTTCATCAGCTCCAACACCTCCAGCACCTGTATTTGTAGTACCTGTAGTTGCAGGTGTAACATGACGTCTTTCAACACCCTGGACAATGTTCCACAGTCCTTTTGCAACCAGTACATGTCGCATCATATAAGCCCATAATGGGTAGTTCGTACCATCCAACTTATCCTCAACAGCCAACATACGGAATACATCACTGCTTTCAGCCATGGCCGGTGACTAAAATACCTTGATGCAGAAAATTGACTGTATCTCAGAACGTTGAATGGAACTGCCTAGACAAGTTCTGCTAGACCTGTAGCAGACTTCGAGACGCTTAAACTGACGAATAGAAACTGGTATATACCTTTGGCACAAAAGGACGAAATAGCTTGCACAAGCGCTGCGATAGTGCGTTCGGAGGCCAAAACGAGCTCAGATCGTGATTTCGGCACCACTCAGCATAGCTGTTTTGATCTTGGAAACACCCTGAGTATGCTCACCAAATTTCGTGCGAATCTGAGACTGCAAATGGAGGAGTGTCGACGGCGCCCTAGAAGAAGCGACGACCTGCTCTGATACCAATTGTTGGAGATAGACGTCTGCGGAAGCACGCGAACAGCACAAGGAAGAAGAAGAAGCTTGGAGCACAAACACACAATACTGAATGTATTACTAGAGAATGTACAAAGATAAGTAGCCCATTAGGGCAATAGGCGTATATACAAGCCGGGGGAAAAAAACCTCCTAAAGAGGGAAAAAAGTGCCCCGGCAGTCCTAGAGTGTTCACACACATCACTACCTAAATATATCAACACTTTTGCTCACGATGCTAGAGGTTAAAACATTGAATGAATATATAATGCAAGCTATTCAATGTGATAACCGACTTTTTGAAAGAAAACAAGAAAAACAAGTCGAAGGAAGACCGCGCGAGTGGAAACCTTTTCAGCCCCCCACTAAAGATGAGTCTATGCCTAAACCTATGCAAATAGATGTAACACAGTTTCAGCCTCTAACATTAGAAGAGAAACAGAGAAGGAGAGTTAATAAGTCATGTCTCTATTGTGGAGACCCTGGACATATTGCAATTAATTGTCCGAATGAGAGAACAAACTCCAGAGTCGCAGCCACCCTTGTAGAGCAGGGAAACAAGGAAGTCCAGTTGTAGAAGAGACCCTTCAGTCAGACCATGATATAAGAAAGGGCCTCATTATTCCAGCTACACCCATAGAAACATGTCTTGCACCTGTCAAGTTAATCATGCCCAAGAAGACCCTTTCCCTTATAGCCCTAGTAGATTCAGGAGGCTCCTCATGTTTCATCGATGAAGGATTGGTTAAGAAACATGGAATTCCTATACTTTGGAAGAACAAACCAGTAGTAGCTGAAGTAGTAGATGGACGACCTCTAGCACCTGGGATTATAACCTTGGAAACCACACCATTAGGAGTACACCTTGGTGACCATGAATCCCACATATGTTTCAATGTAATATCAAGGCCAATACATCTAGTTATCATTGGAATGCCATGGTTAAAGAAGCATAATCCAGACATTAATTGGGAAAAGAGTAAAATCACCCGTCGAGATATCCAGAAGAACCCAACATATGTTGGAGCCAAAGCCTTTATACATGTAGTAAGGAAGGAACCTACATATATGATCTATGCCATACCAGCTCAAGAATCCAAGAAAGATGATCCAATACAACTTCCCAATCAGTATAAAGGCTTTGAAGATGCCTTTGAAAAGAAGAATGCAGATATCCTCCCAGAGCATAGACCTTACGATTGCCCCATAGATCTTAAAGAGGGAGCACAACCACCCTTTGGACCAAGCTACAGACTATCCCCAGAGGAACTTATAGAACTACGCAAGAACATTGATGAAAATCTAGCAAAGGGGTTTATCAAACACTCAAAGTCTCCAACAAGAGCTCCTACTTTATTTGTAAAGAAGAAGGATGGGACTCTCCGGATGTGTGTAGACTATCATGGATTGAATAAAGTCACTATAAAGAATAGATACCCGCTACCACTTATATCAGAGCTCTTGGAACACCTTGGAAAAGCAAAATTCTTCATGAAGATTGATCTTCGAGGAGCTTACAACCTTGTCAGGATCAGAGAAGGAGATGAATAGAAGATAACATTTTGAACAAGGTATGGCCATTTTGAATATGTAAATATGCCATTCGGTCTTACAAATGCTCCAGCTGTTTTCCAACATATGATGAATGATATCTTTTGAGAATATTTAGATGATTTTGTTGTAATATACCTTAATGATATCTTGATATTCTCCAAAAATCTAGAGGACCATGAATGACATGTAAAGATAGTCCTAGAGAAACTAAGAGAAAAAGGATTATATGCAAAATTGGAGAAGTGCTCTTTCCATAAGACAGAAGTGGAATTTTTAGGGTACATTGTATCAGATAAGGGAATTTTTATGGACCCTAAGAAGATTCGGACAATCCTTGATTGGCAACCACCTTCATGTGTTTGAGATGTACAATGTTTTCTGGGGTTTGCCAACTTCTATAGGATATTCTTCAAAGATTACTCCAAGATAGTGACACCTCTTGCCAAGCTTAAAGGGAACTCCAAATTCTCATGGACCGAAGAAGCAGAAAAAACATTTCAGACCTTGAAATTAGCATTCACTACTGCTCCAATTCTAGTTCATCCTGATTCTACTAAGCCCTTCTTCCTAGAGACAGATGCATCAGACTTTGCCCTAGGGGCCATTCTCTCACAATATGGAGATGATGGACACCTACATCCAGTTGCATATAATTCAAGGAAATTTTCTCCTCCAGTAATTAATTATGAAATTCATGATAAAGAACTTCTTTCCATAGTAGACGCATTTGATACTTGGCATCACCATCTAGAAGGAGAAGCTCATAAACTTATCGTGTATACAGATCACAAGAACCTAGAGTATTTTATGACCACCCGCATCCTCAACAGAAGGCAATCTTGATGGAGTAACTTCTTATCCAGGTTCGACTTTGTCATCACATATCATCCAGGACGGCAACAGTGTCAGTCAGATGCCTTGTCAAGAAGATCTTACCTTGCACCAAAGAAGGGTGAAAAGGCCTTCGATCAACAAGAGAGTGTATTACTCAAGCCTGGGCATCTCTAGTTAGCAGCTATCTCTTCAACCCATCCTGAAGATTCAGCCTTGAATCATTTGATTCGTGAGAATCTACCACAAGATGAATTATTTTTTAATGTTAAGAAAAAAACTCAAGAAGGAAAAGTCCAAGAACTAAATGAATTCCAGGAAAAGGACAGGTTACTATTCTATAAGAACCTATTGTATGTCCCTCCAAGAAAGCCCAAGATCCAAGTACTTCAACAACATCATGACAACCTTGCAGTAGGACATTTTGGAGTAAATAAAACAATAGAACTCATATCTAGGGATTTTTGGTGGCCTCAAATGTGGAAGGAAGTCAAAGAATATATCCAAATCTGTGACACTTGCAGTAGATCTAAGGTACCATGACATAAGCCTCATGGCCTTTTGCAACCTTTACCTATTCCAGAAAGGTCATGGGCTTCATTATCTATGGATTTCATCATAGATCTACCAAAGTCAGACAAGTATGATGCCATTCTTGCTATAGTGGATAGATTTACAAAGATGACACACTTCATTCCAACTACCAAGGCAATCACAGGTGCAACCACCACTGGACTTTTCCTCAGATACATCTTTAGGCTTCATGGATTGCCTGATGATATATTGTCAGTGATCGAGGTCCATAGTTCATATCTAGTTTTTGGAACAGTCTTTTCAAGCTCCTTGGTGTTCAAGTTAAACTATCTATAACAAATCATCCATAGATTGATGGACAAACAGAACGGGTGAATCAAGTCCTAGAGCAATATCTCCGTTGCACTAGCAACTATCACCAAAATGATTGGTTTGAGTTGTTACCCTTTATAGAGTTTGCCTATAACAATAGTGTTCATGCATCTACTAAGCAAACCCCCTTCTTTGCAAACTATGGACAACATCCAAGGATGGATATACAACTCTCAAATCATCTCAAGAATCCAGCTGCCAGAGACAAGGCTGAGTACCTGATGGACATTCACAAAGAACTCAAGGAAGAGATCCATAAAGCTCAAGAGCAATATAAGTACTATGCAGATCAACATCGTGTCCAGAATCCATCGTATCAAATTGGGGATAAAGTATGGTTACTCAGAAACAAGTTGCAAACTTCAAGGCCTTGTGCAAAGTTTGATCATCAAAGATTTGGTCCATTTACCATCTTGGCCAAGATTAATCCACTCACCTTCAAGCTCCAGCTACCAAGTACTATGAGAATACATCCAGTTTTCCATGTATCCATGTTGGAACCATATCAGATTTCACCACTGAGGGGGGAGAGACCTAGTCCTTCACCACCTATCAAGATTGATGATCATGAAGAATTTAAAGTCGAGCATGTCCTTGATTCGAGAATATCCCGAGGAAGATTAGAGTACCTTATTCATTGGAGAGGGTATGACATTAGTGATCGTACTTGGGAACCTACAGAAAACCTCCAAAGAGCACCAATCAAGGTTCAAGAATTCCATAAGAGAAATCCGATGAAGCCGAGACCAGAGAACGTGACCGCTCCTCGTGGAACTTGTCGCTTGAGGGGAGGTAATGTCATGGACAAAGGAAACCATCCTAAATCTTAGATTCCATGAGAATCCTATATCTCCTGATTGGTCCATAATTTGGGGAAACTACTGCTTCCATTGCATTCGGAATGTGCCAAAACCCTAAGATCGACTGTCTTCTTGCTTGATTCTGACATCCAGAGACCATGCTTTGAATTGATGACATCATCGATGACATCAATTCGTAACCGCCCTAGAACCGCCCTTGGAAAACCTATATAAGGAGGGGTTGAGCACATTCATAATCAGTCTTGCCAATACCAGTCTTGGGAGCTCAAGGAGTCATGACCGCCAAGTAAGTACTCTCCAAGTTCCAGTTCCTGTTCTTGTCTTGTTCGTTGTTCCAGTCTTGTCTAGTCTTGTATCATGGACATCTTGTATTGTCCTCTTATAATCTCGTAGTACGAGATCTTGTCGTGTTCTTTCTTGTATCTAGTTCATCTCCTAGAAGGGAGTTCTTGTAATCTAGAGATCTTGTTTCATACTTACGATTCCGGGTTGTGGGATCTCTAGTATCATCTCTAGTCGGGTTGTTTGTACCTATCAGTCCCAGGTTGTGGGGCATCTTGTATTAGTCATGTATTCTTGTATCATTTCCCCTTTGTGGGTGATCTTGTAATCAAAAGTGTATTTCCGAAATCTTGTCTACTGTAGTCAAAGAGCATAATCTAGTGTTCCCCTGACATTACCTAGGTGTAGAGATAGGTTAACTACTCCTACACATTCAATGGTGTTTCGTCCTATGCCCAACATGTAGGCCTTAGTTGAATTAAGTGAAACTTTTAATCGTTGGGCTAAAGATAAGTGTATGCTACTTAATGCTGCTTCGATATCAATCAATGCATCTGCTAGGTGGTATTCCTCTGTTCCTACTCCCAAATTGAGATAGGGTTGTCTGACTTGTGGTCTTATGGTCATAGGTCCTATTGTCCTATAGTTGGCCATGGGAATAGGCTCCTCTCCTTGCCGATATCTCTCATCCATTCTTTTCGCGTCTTATGTGTTCCAATGCTTTGAGCCTTGCTTCTTACCTTATTCTCTCTTCTTCTTCCTTTCGGTGTCTGGCTTTAAGTAATCTACTCATTGTCTCGTCCGTTAATGGTTCTGAGTATTTCTTCACGCGATAACCACTTATGTAGTTTGGCAAGACTTCTCCATCCAAAGTGGCTAGGTTCATAGCTCCACTTGTAGAGATACAGTTAATTATCAATGGCCCATGTCCTCGCTTTTGCAATTTCTTAGCGTCTTGTTTCAAGGTGTACACCAAGACTAAGTCTCCCTCTTTTAGTAGGCCTTTTGTCACCTCTTGGTCGATAAATACCTGCTACCACTTGTAGTCTAGTTTCATGCAATCTTTCATTCTGATCCAATTTTTGGGATAAATCATGTCGAGTCCACTCATATGTTTCAGCTACTCGAAGAGTAGGAATCAGAAAATCAATTGGTAAGATTGCATTATGTCCGTATATGAGATTGAAAGGTGTAGTGCTTATAACAGTCTTATACACAACTCAGAAGGCCCAAATGGCATGATGTAATTGCTTATCCCAATCTGATCGTTTATTATTTACTATCTTGGTTAAAATGGTACAAAGCACTTTATTGGAACTTTTGGCCTGCCCATTGGCTTGCGGATGATAAGGGGCTGATTTCTTATGAATTACTAAGAATTCATTCATCAAAGTCTCTATCATGTCGTTAATGAAGTGTGTGCCCCGTTCACTCACAATTTCAATGGGTAGTCCAAACCTTGTGAAGATATTCTCAAAGAGGGACTTGGTGGTGGTTCTTGCATCATTCTTCCTAGTGGCCTTTGCTTCCACCCATTTGGTTAAATAATCCGTGGCTACGATTATGTACTCAACATGAGACCCTTTAGCTGGGGGGGCTTATTGGTCCAATGAAACCTATACCCCATTAAGTGAAAGCTCTAGCACTGATCATAGGTCGTAATGGCATCTCATCTCTTCATATAAGATATTTAGTTCTTTGACATACATCACATCTTTGAACATAAGTAGTAGCATCCTGGTATAAAGTTGGCCACCATAATCTAGCAAAGAGAATCATTTTTGTGGTTTTATCCACTGAAAAATGACCACCGGTTGCCCTAGTATGGGCCATCTCCAACACATGGATATACTCATCCTCATGTATACATAGGCATAATTGGTTGTCTTGATTGCGTCTAAATAGTTGTCTCCATATGAGGGTATAATCTTTACTCTGCTCGTTGAGAGCTCGTTTTTTTGCGAGGCTTGCTCCTTCTGGGTATTCAAATGTCCTTAAGAATTTCACTAAAGGCAAAATCCATCTAGGTGCTATTGTGGAATAACATAGTGTCGAGTTCTCCTCAGGCCTTTCTTCTTGAAACTTGAGAAAACTTGCTACATCCCTATGAACATCCTTCGACATCCCTAGTCGATAAACTCCTACTCTTTGTAGTTCTTGCACTATAGTACTGATACTTCTATGCTTCTTCCATGGGTTTATATGTGCATGTTTCAGCCAATTTTCTTGTTCTTCCTCGTCTACACACCTCAAAAGAAGACTATTAGAATCTTGATGATATAGGCTTCGTGCTACAATTTGAAGATTCCGGGTCTTCCATAGTCCTTGGGCTTTACCTGAATTAATATGATGACTAGGTCCATGGTTGAGTATAGGTATCAATTTTTCAGCCCATTATGGACAAATTTCTAAGTTGAGAAGATAAGTGTCAGGCAAGTCATGTACCACTATAGTTGGAGGTTCTCCGTGTGTCATTCAAGAAACATGATCAGCTTTGACATGCATGCTCCATTTTTTAACCACCACTTCAAAATCAAATTCCATTAATAAAAAGAACCATCTCACTAGTCTTCCCATATTACAGGGTTTATTGACTAGGTATAGTAGGGCTTGATGATCAATAAAGAATTTAAATTTGTTTACTAATAAGTAATGCTGAAATTTCTTTACTGCATATACCATTCCTAACCCTTCTCATTCAGTGGTAGTGTAATTATGTTCAACTTGATTGAGTTGCCTGCTAGCGTAAGTTATAGGATGATCAAGTTTTCCTTCATCTACCGGCTGTGCTAAGATACACTCTATGGCAAATTTGGAAGCATCTACATGGATATGAAATGGTTTCTTCCAATTTGGTCTCTTTAGAATAGGCGCTGAATTGAGCCTGCTTTCTCACAATCTTCGGTCCAATTGAACTGAGTTAGTAAGCCATATAGAGGTCTAGCAATTATGGTGTACATGTGGATGCATCTTCAACAGTATCCACAGTGTCCCATAAATGCTTGTACTACCTTTGCATTTTTTGGTCGAGGTAGCTCTAGAATAACTTTGATCTTGTCTTCATCAGTAGATATTCCATTCTTGGGCACTATATGACCCAAACCTTTTCCTTGTCTTACCATGAAGACACACTTTTCTGAGTTTAAACAGACTCTATATTGTCTACACTTCTCAAAAATTTTCCTTAACTTTGGTATGTGGTCCGCTTGCTGTTCATAATATGTGCACAAATCATCTATGTACAATTCCATACTCTTTCTGAGAAATTTTTTAAATACATGACACATCAATCTCTGAAAGGTAGCTGATGCATTAGTGGCATAACCCTAAAAGCATACACTTCCCATTCAGTGGCAAATGTAGTTTTGTTTTGATCCTATGGGGCAATTGAAACTTGGTTATAGCCCGAGAGTCCATCGAGGAAGCTATAAGCTTCCTTGCCTGCCACCCTCTCCAAGAGGTGATCTGTAATGGGTAAGGGTAGCTGTCTCGAATGGTGGTTGCATTAACTTTTTTGAGGTTGATGCATACCCTAAGCTTCCCATTTTTCTTTGGCACTACTACCAAAGGTGATACCCATTGGGTGTATTTGATTTCATAAATAAATCCTACTTCCAATAATTTGTCTATTTCTTCCTTGATTTTGGTTGAATACATGTCATTGTATGTGTATGGTCGTTGTTTGGATGGTTTAGCATCAGGAGTCATGGGAATACGATGGGAACAAATGGAGGGATCCACTCCTTTTAAGTCCTTGTATGTCCAAGCAAGTACATCCCTATAGTCTTGAATCAACTCTATTAGTTCTCGTTCTTCGCTTTCAGACACATTTTTCCCTATGTAAGTACATCTTTCCTCTTCTCCTTCTATGGTTACCATAATTTTTTTTGTCTGTTCTTTATTATCGTATGCTATTCCTTCTTGTGCTTTTCGTTTAGGCATTTGGATAGCAATCTTTCTTTCCTTCACCTCCTACTTTTAAAAATGTTTAGGGACCTCAAATTTCTCCTCTGGTATATTCTCTTCTCTATTGATTCCTTCTAAATGGATATCTTTTGGACTTTCTTTTTGTTCTTGGAAAGAATTGTTTCCCATCTTTGTTTCTTTGTGTCCTTTTTCTAATTTAAGTCCTTCTTCTCGAGTTTCAGGTTCCATTTCTATGCTTTCATAATCTTCTGTCCAATCCTTTTCTATCCACTCTCCTTCCTCTGCCTCTTGTAGCACCACCATGTATAGACTTATGTTGTACCCCTCCTTATCTATGCACTCGTTTAGGGTCAAGACTTCCTCATTGACACATACATCCAACGTGGCCAATATTTCCATCCATATGTGGGCTTTGAACTCTTCATCTGGGAATACTTGTGGCATATAAGCCGGATCTTCTACAGGCCTCAAGACTCCACAACGTTGTTGCCATGTTAGTCTCCACTCGTCCTCCCTCTTAGCTGCCTTACACATCCATAGTTGGGTATCCTCATGCATCTAGGATTGGTCTTCGGATCCCGTACTATGGATTGATAGGTCATCCTCTTCTTTGTGTATCGAGTTCCATTGTAGAGCTGGGACATCATGATATGCGTATGTATGGAGGTTTATTCTTGTACTTGCACCCCTATGTTGCAAATATACCGCATCTCTATCCCAGTCTTGCACTACCCTTAGTTGTCTCACAAAGGGTCTTCCCAAGATCATTTCATAATTACTAGCTCTCTCAAATTGGAATATGGCTATTGTGTGTTCAAAATCTACTCCCCATGTTGTAAGCACTACATTCTCTAGCAATCCTAAGGGTTTTTTTATGTAACCATCGACTAATTGTAATTTCATTCTTGTGGGTCATAATGCTAGTTTTCCTCACTTCTCCCATATTTCTTTCATAGCTATTCCTACTATTGCTCCTGTGTCCAAGATAGCCTTTGTGGTGTAACCTCGAAAAGTGATGGGTAGACATGTATTACCTTCATCCCCTTCACTGAAGTCTCCCACTTGATCTATAGGAATTCGAATTATATGCATATCTTCATTGGCATCCTTGTTACTTGCTTTTACTTCTCTCTGCATGAAGTGCTTAGCTAACTTGCCCCATACTTGTGGTTTAATTTTTAGTAATTCCTCTAAGGCTATTGAACACTGCACCTTGGTCTCCTTTAATTTTCATGATATGTCTGATGTCTTGCTAGAAATTCCTTTCTCTTTTGTTCTTAATATTGGGGCATGATAAAGTTCAAAATTCCGTTCATATTCTCCCATATAGTTCGGTACTGTGTTTGTGCTTTCCATTCCCTCCTCACCTTCCTCGTAATTCATTTCATGGTTTATCATTCCTGGGTTTTCATCTGCATCCAACTCTTCGAAGGGTGGGTTAATATCCTTGGTTTTTGTCCATCTTTCTTCGTGGACTTTAGCCCATAAATCCTCCGGCCAATTAGCTTCTACTTCGGGAATTATCAAACTTCTTTGAGGGTTTTCAGTGGCTATGCTTTGTGCTTTCTCTGCAGTGCTTTCTTCTGGAGGGTCCTGAACTCTCAATCTTTCTTGAAATTCTCTCTCAGGTATCCTTATTTTTGGAAGGTCTTGTATAGGTTTTTCCAAGGTGTTTTGGGCTAATTCTATCGATTTCTTACAAATTGCTAGCCTTTCTCTTTCCGAATCCCCTCTAGGGTAACTTGTTGGTGCAAAGTACAAGCCTACACATTTGGCTAGAAGTTCATGAACAATTGAAGCTACATGGAAACCATTGCTAGGAAGATTTTATCTTTTAACATTTGTAAAAGCTCATTTAACTTGAAAGAATATTTGTAGCTACCTACAAACCCGTGGAGTTTGTTAGACGAAAAGTCACGACTTTATGTTAGAGAGAATAACTCCTAGATTGGTGGATTAATTTTAGAGAGAGAGCCAAAAGTTGAATTCAAATTCAAAATTGAATGTAGCACTTATAAAAGTGGCTTGAAAAAGTCGTAGGTAGAAGACTCTATTCCGGAGTTCTCCATTGCCATATTGTAAGAGAGTGAGGTCTACATTGTAGCCTACACTAATCTTCATCATCAGGCTATGATTGTCAAGCCTATGATCATATACGACATTGTTCATTAATACAATAGATCTACATTGTTCATCTATGATCTCTTTGTTATAATCATTCATAATAGTTAGCTTGTACTACTCATATCTCAGTCACTTCTCCACTATTTTCAATGTTCTATAGCTTGTTAGAATGAACTCAAAGTTATCTAGATGCTCACAAATTTTGAAGGAAATCCATTCAGCCAATTCGGAGAAAATTGTGTCGAAGAACTCACTAGTCAAACTTTGTAGAGGTCCTAAAAAATCAGGGGTAATGATTCAATTGCTAACTTGATTTCTCTGTGTCTAGTGAATCATTTTAAGTGATTCCACTTGGAATCATTAGCTTACAAAGATAATTAGATATATCTAAAAGGAATGTTTCTAATTCCTACTGTACTGGTAGCACTAAGCATAACAAGCAGCAGGTGTGTGATAAAAAATAGAAGGTTTTCATTCAACCTTTAACTTGGAAGTAGTCTGTTTTGATTCAATCTTTTCCTACATTATTTCCAAAGTATATAGGCACTTGTATAGTGTCATTGGAAAGATAAGAGGGCCCACAATGCAATTATGAAGCTACAAGGGGCTAGTACAAAGTAGGATTTGGCAGTACCTACTCATTTCTTGGAGTGTCCATCCATCTATCCCAACAGTGGTATTAGAGCAAAAACTAAGGTAAAATGGGAGATGGTTTTTCTTCTTTCATTAAGAAATTGGACAGGAACAACTACCAAGCATGTCCTTGAGGATGAAGACATACTTGCAAGGAAGGAGCCTCTATGGATACATCTTAGGAGATGAGGAGATGCCCATATTTAGAAGCAAAGGATAACCTACAAGAGAGGAGCATGAAAGACTCAACACATGGTGTGCCAAGGATGCATTAGCAAGGTCCTACTTACTTAAGTCAATCTCTGATTTTCTTCTTCCACATATCAAGAACTTTAAGACATCCCAAGAGACTTCGGAAACATCGTCTTCTTATTTCTCTTCCAACACAAGCGCTAGGAAGAACCAATTGTGGATTGAGTTTACCACCCAAAGGAAGCAACCCAAGCAAGGCATCTCACAGTATGTGACCAAAGTCAAAGATGTAGTTGATCAATTGGCAAGAATAGGAGAAGAAATTGAAGAAGAGCAGATTGTAAGACAAGTAATCAATGGTATTAAAGCTGATGACAAATGGGAGAGCTTCACAATTGCCATGGACTTGTACATGGACATGCAGATTCCAAACCTTACCACACTCATGGGGCAACTATTTACCCATGAAGCCAAGCTCAACAAGAATGGAGATTCATCAAGAGGTAATATCTCTTCTGCCCTATACACTGATAAAAGTAACTCCAAAGAGAAAGGGAAGAACAAAAAGGTTGAAGATGAAGGAACTACCTCCCAAGCCAACTATGTAGGGGGAGGTAGAACCTCAAAAGGAAGGGGCAAAGGAGGTAAGCAAGGTAGGGGGAGACCTTATAACTCCTCACCACGTATTATTTGTGGATTGTCAAATCATACTACAGATGAGTGTTACAAGAACTTAAAAAATCAGAGAGGTAGAGGATATCAAAGGGGTGGATATACACAATCAAGAGGAAGATTCAATCACCATCAATGATACAATAACAACTACAACATCAACTACAATAGCAACTACCTAGGAGGCTACAAATCAAGGAAAGATTACAACAACTACATAAAGGAGCAAGAAGATTCTCTTCTGACTATGAATATGACTTCAAAACGAGGTATAAATGATGACCATCTCTTCTACATTGATTCATGATGCTCAAACCATGTGGCAGGCAATGTAGCTCTTCTCTCTAACCTTGAAGAACCAAAGGGTAAGCATCAGGTACAAATAGGTGATGACACCAATCACTCAATGATTAAAGTAGGGAATGTTAAGACCTCTGATGAAAACAAGAATCTGTTGAGTAGGGTTCTGTATGTACCTACAATTACCAAGAATTTAATGAGTGTTGGACAGATTATGGAAAAGGGTTTGCAGGTTAGGTTCAAAAAATATGGAGCATTTGTGGAGGATCCCCAACATGGATTCAAGAGAATTGCCAAAGGAGAAAAGATAGGTAAGTTATTCACTTTTGAACTTGAAGATACAAGGAATATTGCACTTTATAGTTACAAAGATCAAACACTCTTAGAACTTGAAATTTGGCATAACAGATTAGGGCATGTTGGTGAAAGAACCTTAAAACAAATATGTAGAGATCAATGTGTGCTTGGGATACCTAATGTATCCAAGCAACACATGATTTATAAATGTGGTGCTTGTCAATTTGGAAAATCTCACAAGTTACCCTTCTCAAGGAAAGGCTACATGCATGAGGACTACCTAGAGCTTGTCCATACAGATGTATGGGGACCAAGTAAGGATCCCTCAATTTATGGATCAAGGTATTATGTATCTTTCATTGATGATTACAATAGGTGGACTATATTGTACTTCATGAAGCACAAAGATGAAGTATTCAGTTGCTTTAAAAAGTATCTTGCACTTGTTGAGAACCAAACAGGGAGAAACCTAAAGAGGCTAAGGTCAGATGCTTTAGGCTGAGGTGAGATGGAGGAGGTGAGTACTTCTCGAATGATTTTGATGCATTCTTGCAAGATAGAGGAATCAAGAAAGAAATTACAACAAGGTATACCCCAGAGAAAAATGGGGTGGTAGAGAGGAGAAATAGATTAATTGTTGAAACTACTAGGCCAATGTTAAATGAGAAAAAATTACCTAATTACTTGTGGGCAGAGAGTGTATCTACTGCCACTTATCTTGTAAACAGGTTGCCATCCAAGTCTCTTGATGGGATGACCCCATATGAAGCATGGCATGGTAGAAGAACTTCACTTGATCATTGCAGGATCTTTGGATGTGTAGCTTATGTGCATATCCCTTCTCAGATAAGAGGTAAGCTAGACCCTAAGGCAAAGAACTGCATCTTCAAAGGGTATGACTTGAATCCGAAAGGATACATGTTCTACAACCCTTCAAACAAGGGATTCATGGTCAGTAGAGATGTTGTCTTTGATGAGAATGACTCTTGGTTTGATAGTGAATGCAGGAAAGTAAAACTGCCTTATGACTTGGAAGAGGAGTTTCCAAGCCTCACTAAGAGGAGCCTACTCAAAATGGAGACATCAACCTAGATGATGAGGACATCATCAGTTCAAGGCATGGAAGTCCAAAGGCAAAGTCAAGATGAAGAAATTGGAGGATATACCTGAATCATCCAACCAAGTAATCAGAAGATCACAAAGGGAGAGCAAGAAGCCAATCAGATATGGGTATGGCAATTCCTAAGTAACCAAGCACTCTTTTTATCTTGCAAAAGACTTGTCATTTGAAGATCCATCATCATATGAAGAAGCAAAGACCAAGGTAGAATGGAAGGAAGCTATGGATGAGGAAATTGAAGCACTCAAGGAGAATGATACTTGGAAGCTAGTACCAAAGGAGTCTATGAAGGTGATTGGTTCTAGATGGATCTATAAGATTAAAAGGAATTCTGATGGATCAATAAGAAGGTACAAAGCTAGACTTGTGGCTAAGGCTTTTGCACAAACCCAAGGAGTTGAATATGAAGAAACCTTCTCACCTGTGGCCAAAATGCCAACCATCAAGGTATTGGTAAGTGTGCCTGCATCAAAGAATTGGAACATGTATCAATTGGATGTAAAAAATGAATTTCTAAATGGCTGGATTTCAGAGGAGGTATACATGTCTCAACCTCCTGTTTATGAGGATCCAAGCAAGGTAATATATGTATGTAAACTGAACAACGCTCTTTATGGATTGAAACAGGCACCTAGGGCATCAAACCATAGGTTGACTACTTATCTTCAAGATCAAGGATTCATCATGAGCAAAGGAGATACATCTATGTTTATCAAAAGAAGTAATTCAGAGGTAATATACCTATGTGTATATGTTGATGATATCATACTCACAGGTAATGATGGTAATGGCATCAAACATATTAAGAATCAGATGATGCAGGAGTTCAAAATTAGTGACCTTCGATCACTAAAATACTTTCGTGGACTTGAGTTAGTCTATACTAACTCTGAAATTTATATTACTCAGAGGAAGTATATATAGGGCATGTTGAAGAAGTTTCATTTGCACAATGCCAACGTTGCAAGTACTCCAATGGAGGTAAATCAAAAGCTAAGTGCTCATGAAGGTGATGTGCTTGAAAACATTGGAGGTTTACCAAAGCATAGTGGGAAGCTTGAACTATGTGAAGAGATGGATAGATATGTGCTTGAAAATGAAGTGGTGCTGCAAAATCCTTGATCTACACCAACCAAATGAACTCCAACAGTATGAGATGGGCCCTTTTAGCTTGCCAATGGATGTGTTAGACACCCTATTTACCTTGGAAGATCAATCTCAAAAAGATAGATCAAAACAAATGAGTTGGAATTAATTCAGAGGTGAAAAACTTGCTATTTTGATTCATACACTTGTCCAATGTTTTGAATAATTCTCTAAGCATAACAGCAATTAGATTAATTCCTTTTGAGGAACTCTAGCCAACTGAGAGAACTAACTTTCAAGAGTAAACTCATCAGAAATGGTGAATCACACAATGAGAATGAAGTTTAACAAGTTATGATATCATCCCTATTTTCAAGGGCTGCAATAGTACTTAGACTAGTGAGCCAAAAAAAATCATAAATCAAGATTCAAATATTCAATTATTATGATTTTTTTTTTGCTGATACTAGACAGTAGGATGAATCCAACAGACATTGAATCATGCAATTTGATGAAGTACACGCAGAGAACCAGCTCTGACAAGTTGACTGAAAAAAATCAAAAATCTGCAGAGAAGTGAATATGGACAGACAGGGTTGACTGCAATTGAACATAACTCAAGATTGAGAACTCCAATAGCAATAAAATTTTGTGATCATATACTAGCCTCTAAAAGAAAACTTTAGCAAGCTAAATCATTGAAAATGATGCACCATACTGAGCGAAATGATCTCTGTAATCTGACTGAAAAATTTGAGAAGCATAATAGTGAACAGTAGACTCACACAACCATGAAGATATGAACTTGTATGATCATAAATATGAATGCATATTGATTGTAGAATACAATGAACTTACAGACACATGTGTGTGCCTTGTATCCACACTTGATATAGCATATAGCTCAGCTTATGGACGCCTCTCAAAGTGCAACTAAACTGCCATATATATAGAGAGAGTTTTGGAGCCAATATTTGAATTTGAATCTTGCTCACCTAAAAGTGGTTTCCTAATTTTTTGAGATTGATTGATTATCCAACCTCCAAATCAAGAATTCATGGCTTCTCTCTCTATTTTTATCAAGTGAACTCAACTACTTTGATTCCTCTTACTTTTACATCAAGTAAATGATCAAACAATTACAAGGGTGAGTTCACAAGTGAACTCTTAGATTTCCAAACATTGTCTTCTCTTAGAAACTCAAACCAATACTTAGGCTTGTAATGGATTTGTTCCAATAGCTCCCCCTCAAGCCAAGTATGCTTGAGGTCTTCAATCTTCAAGAATAACCTGTAATCCAATCATAGTCTTGAATTTGCAAAGTTTTGTACCATCCAATGCTTTGGTCAAAATATCCGCACATTGTTGATGAGTGGACACATATGATATTTGAATCTCTTTGCTTATAATCTTTTCTCTTACATAGTGATAATGAACTTCAATGTGTTTAGTCCTTGCATGAAAAATACGATTAGCAGCTAAATGAATAGAACTCATGTTGTCACCAAAAATAATTGGAGTTCCAAACTCCAATCCAAGATATTTGAATAATGTCTTCATCCACATAGCTTCTTGTGTAGCTATGGAAAGACCTCTGTATTTAGCTTCCGTAGAAGAGATAGCAACTGTGGGTTGCTTCTTGGATGACCATGAAATAAGCTTTGGACCTGCAAAGGTAAGATAACCTGAAGTGCTCCTTCTATTTTCCTTGGAGCCAGCCCAATCTGCATCAGAAAATAGCTTCAACCCTAAATCAGATACATAAGGATAATAAAGTCCTTCATTTATGGTTCCTTTTAGATATTTGAGTATCCTCTTAGCAGCATCCATGTGTGGTTTCCTTGGTGTGTGCATGAACTGACTTAACACACTCTCACTATAACATATATATACCCTTGTCAATGTGGCATAGTTGAGACTACCCACAAGGCTTTGATATGATGTGATGTCCTCTATGAGTTCACCTTCAGGTGAGCTCAATTTATGGTTGACCTCCATTGGAGTACCTGCAATTTTACAATCCTCCATCTTGAATTTTGTTAACATATCCTTGATATATTTCCTTTGAGTGAGAAATAAACCATGATCTTTGTAGACAACTTCCAAACCTAGGGAGTAGGTAAGTGATCCTAAATCACTTATCTTGAATGATTCTCTCATCTGATCTTTGATCTTCTTCATGCCATCTGCATCATTTCCTGTCACTATAATATCATCTACATATACACATAGGTAGATGACCTCATAATTAATATTTTTAATAAAGAGTCAAGGATCTGCCTTGCTTGGTTGAAAACCTTTGTCCTGCAAGAATGAAACAAGTATGAAATTCCAAGCTCTTGGGGCTTGCTTGAGACCATACAATGCTTTGTTAAGTTTACACACATAATCAGGATAAACTTGACTCTCAAAACCAGGTGGTTGTGCCATATATACCTCTTCTGTTATCCAACCATTCAAGAATGCATTCTTTACATCTAGTTGAAGTGTCTTCCAATTCTTGGAAGAGGCAATACTAAGAAAAACCCTAATAGTAGGCATCTTTGCCATAGAAGAGAAGGTCTCCTCATAATCAATTCCTTGAGTTAGTGCAAAGCCTTTTGCTACAAGCCTTGCCTTATACCTGTTTATGGAACCATTAGAATTTGTCTTGAGTTTATAGACCCATCTTGAGCCTATTACTTTCATAGATGAAGTCTTGGGCACCAAATCCCAAGTGTTGTTTTCCTCAAGTGCTTCAATCTCTTCCTTCATTGCATGCTTCTATTCTGATTTTGCTTTGGCCTCTTCAAAGGATGATGACTCCTCTTGATTTATGTCCTGTGCTATGTAAATGGAATGTTTAGTTATTAATGAGGTGTCAAACCCATACCTTTCTGGTTTCTTTCTTTCCCTTATAGATCTTCTCAAGCCATGTTGTGAGGACTTTGCCTCATGTCCAAGTTCCTGCAATTTTGCTTTACCTTTAGACTTCCATGCTTTGAATTTTTCCATCTAAGTTTCTTCATCATCTTCTGAAGTATCTTGTTCTTCAATCTTTGGTTGATGTTCTCTGCCAAGCTTTGGAAAATCTTCTTCAAGATCATATGGCAATTTGACCTTCCTGCATGAATCTTCATACCATGAATTGTTCTCATCAAAAACTACATCTTTGCTTAGCAAGAATCCTTTGTTGGTAGGGTTGTATAACATGTAACTCTTTTGATTGTTGTCATATCCAATAAATACACACCTTTATGAATTTGGATCCATCTTGCCTCTAACCTGTGAAGGAACATGAGCAAAAGCAATACATCCAAAAATTTTACAATGATCTAAGCTAGGTCTTCTTCCATTCCAAGCCTCATATGGAGTCATCCCATCAAGGGATTTTGAAGGCAACCTGTTAATCAAGTAAGTGGTTGTAGATATAGCCTCAACCCATAGATAATTAGGCAAATGCTTTTCATTTAACAGGGACCTTGTAGCTTCAACAATTGTCCTATTCCTCCTTTTTTCCATTCCATTTTGCTCAGGAGTGTATCTTGTAGTTACCTCTCTTTTGATTCCTCTTTCTTGAAGAAAAGAATCAAATTCATGGGAGAAGTATTCTCCCCCTCCATTTGACCTTAGCCTTTTTAGTGATTTACCTGTTTGATTCTCCACAAGAGCCAAATATCTTTTGAAGCATGAAAAAACTTCATCTTTGTGTTTCATAAAGAATAGGATAGTCCATCTACTACAATCATCAATAAAGGAGACATAATACCTTGATCCAGATATTGAAGCATCCTTGCTAGGTCCCCATACATCTGTATGAACCAACTCCAAGAGATCTCCATGCATATAACCTTTCTTCATGAATGGTAACATGTGAGACTTTCCAAATTGACATGCACTACACATATCAATCATGTGTTGTTTTGACAAGTTAGGGAGTCCAAGTACACTTTGGTCCCTGCAAATTTGCTTTAATGATCTTTCACCAATATGTGTCAATCTCTTGTGCCATAGCTCTAGTTTTGTGAGTGTTTGATTACCATAATTGAAGAGAGCTATGTTCCTTGTGTCTTGCAACTCAAAGGTGAATAATCTACCTGTTTTTTCTCCTTTTGCTATTCTTCTGAACCCTTCACTAGGGTCTTCTACATATGCTCCTCCTCTTGTGAACCTCACTTGCAATCCTTTTTCTACTATTTGTCCAACACTTATCAAATTCTTTGTAATGGTAGGGACATAGAGTACCTTACTAAGTAAGTTAATGTTTCCATCAGGTGCTTTGACATTTCCTATTTTCTCCACAAGATGTTGTTGATGTGTAAAACACCACAAGAAATGAATTAATGTGACACTAGAACACCTCTATGGTCACCATTAACTCATTGCCACTCAAAACTTTGAGAAATGATAGCCAAAACCAAGAACTTTACTTCTTCAGATTTTTTGAGTCACTAAAATGAGATACCTTCAGTATTTTGGTAATTTCTCATAGCTCAAATATTATTTCTCCAAGATCTTTCATATGCTGAAACTAGAGGAGCAGAGCTTTCCAACAAGCTATATATGCATCAAACGGATCTCTAGAACTCAAGTTATGGCCTTCACATGATGACCATGTATGACTTTCCAAAAGTGGAAATTTTGCCTGTTTTAGTAATCCTCAGTGTCTAAAAATGAAAATTCGATGCCCAGCATCGACTTGCAACCAAAAGTCGATGCCGGTTAAAAAAGATACTGAATCTCAACGTGTTTAGTCCTGGCATGAAAAACAGGATTAGCAGCTAAATACAATGAACTCATGTTATCTCCATGAATAGTAGGTATACTCTGAATGATATCAAAACTCTTCATGAGAGTCTTAAGCCATATCACTTCCTTTGCAGCTTCCACCATACCTTTGTACTCAGCCTCTGTGGATGATAAAGCAAATGTGTGTTGCTTCTTAGAACACCAAGAAATTAACTTATCTCCACATAACACAAGTATCCATATGTTGATCTCCTATCATCAGGATTACCTGCCCAATCTATATCACTATATATCTTGATGTTTGTATCTGATGTAAAACCATAATACAAACCTTCTTTGAGTGTACCCTTAATGTACCTCAACACTCTTTTTCCTACAACCCAATGTTCTTTCCTAGGACAATGCATGAATTGAGATAATACTCCAACTACATATGACAAATCAGGCCTAGTTAATGTAGCATAAATCAGACTACCAAACAAACTTTGATATATCTTCATGTCCTTGAATTCTTCTCCTCCATATCTGCTCAATTTGTGATTCACCTCCATTGGAGTAGGTGCTACCCTGCAATCAACCATTTTAAACTTGACCAACAAGTTTTTCAAATACCTTTCTTGAGTTACATACAGTCCATATTGAGTATATGAAATCTCCATGCCCAAGAAGTATGCCAAGTCTCCCAAGTCACTGATCTTGAACTCTTTTTCCATTTGCTTCTTTAGTCCTTGTATGCCTTTCTCATCTGTACCTGTAAGAATTATATCATCAACATATATGCACATGTAAATGAACCCATCATCACTTGCTTTGACAAGCAAGCTACTATTCTTTAGATACTTGGAAACCAAGTTCTTTCAAGAACTTTACAAGTCTATAATTCCATGCCCTTGGGGCCTGCTTCAAACCATACAAAGCTCTCTTGAGCTTACATACATGATCTAGATACCTTTCATTTCTGAATCCTTGTGGTTGCTCCATGAAAACATCATCTGAAATGTAACCATTTGAAAAAGCATTCTTCACATCTAATTGACATAATTTCCAACCTTTACATGCAGAAATAGCTATGAGTGTCGTGATAGTTGTCATCTTTGCCACATGACTATAAGTCTCATCATAATCTATACCATATGTCTGAGCAAACCCTTTCACAGCAAGTCTAGCTTTATACCTAGACACACTACCATCTGCAAACCTCTTTGTCTTGTAGACCCATTTACATCCAATGATCTTCTGACTATTTGGTTTAGGAACCAAATCCCATGTGTCATTTTCAGTCAATGCATCATACTCTTCCTGCATAGCTTTCTTCTAATTTTCCTTACCTTTTCCTCTTCGTATGTAGAAGGGTCTTCATCTGCCTTTATCATATAAGCATAATCTTTGGTAGCCAAAAAAGAAGTCTCATAGCTATACCTTGTAGGTTGCCATTTGTGTCTTCATGACCTTCTGAGTTCTCCACTCCTTGAGGTTTCTGGTTCATCACATTCTGGATCAAACCTTGGCACTTCTTCAACTTCGACGTGCACTTCATTGTTCTCTTCTTCATCAAATATCTGAACCTTTGATTTACCTTTCTTTTGGTTCACAACTTCTTCATCACCTGCATAAATATTGACTATACCTGCATACCAAGTACCTTGCTCATCAAATGTAACATCCTTTGATACAAGGAATTGTTTTGTGGATGGACTCCACAACCTATATCCCATCTGCTTATCATCATATCCAATGAACACATACTTTTTAGCTTTAGGTTCCAATTTGAGCCTTAATTGAGATGGCACATATGCATATGCCAAACATCCAAATACTTTGCAATGATCTAAAGTAGGTCTCTTACCCCACCATGCCTCATATGGTGTCATACCCTACAAAGCTTTACATGGTAATCTATTGACCAAATATGTGGCTATATTTACAGCCTCAGCCCACAAATAATTTGGGCAATTTTTCTCCTTCATCATGGATCTTGCAAACTCAACAAGAGTTCTATTCCTCCTTTCTGCTACACCATTTTGTTGAGGAGAGTACCTGCAAGTAACTTCCCTTTTTATACCTGCATTCCACAAATAATCATTGAACTCATTAGAAAAATACTCTCTCCCTCCATCTGACCTTAGTCTCTTCAATTTTTGACCTATAATTCTCTCTGCATACACATGATAATGTTTGAATGTATTGAATACCTCTGATTTATCTTTGATCACATAGATAGTAATCCATCTATTAGCATCATCAACATAAATCACATAATACCTTGAACCATTGATACTGAAATCCTTTGATGGTCCCCACACATCTGTGTGTACCAACTCAAGCTTCTCTAAATACATAAAACCATGCTTGGAATAATATTGCTTATGAGCCTTACCTAATTGACATGCCTCACATTTGTATGTCATATGTTGACCTGCAACATTAGGCAATCCAGATCTTATGTCCTCCATAGGTGAACAAGGCATGACCAACATTACCTTGAATCTTCAATGTGAACAATCTTCCTTCTTTCTTCCCTAAAACAATTTGTTTATACCCATTGCTAGGGTCTTCCACAAAAACTCCTTCATTAGTGAACCTAACTTCATAACCTTTTTCAACAATTTGTCCTACACTTATCAAATTCTTTGAAATTGTAGGAACATACAAAACCTTACTCAAGAGAGTACTTCCATCCTTGGCCTTCATTGATCCAATTGACTTCACATTATGCTTTGTATTGTCACCTGTTTGAACTACATGATTAGTTACCTTATTTTCCAAATCAGTCATCAATGCTATGTTGCCACTCAGGTGATTGCTACACCTTGAGTCAATATAGAAGACTCTTTGGTCTTCACTTTGCCTTTCACAAGTTGCATTCATTATCAATGTTGAATCCTCCTTCTGATCTGAAGCATAATCGTAGTAGGTACTTGTATTGTTGGATTTGGAATCCTCTACCTGCATTTCTTCCAAAATAACCTCTACTACCTCTACCTCTGAAATTACCTCTTTGATTTTTGCCACCTCTTCCTCTTGAATTAAAGTTCTGATTATATCCACCATTATTCTGAGTATTATGCCAACAGTCATTAGCTAAATGATTTCTTTTACCACAAATCCAACAAGCTTTGACTCCATCTTTATTACTTCTGCCTCTTCCTCTGCCTTTGCCACCTCCTCTTCCTCTTAGGAAGTTAGTCTGGCTAGTTGTACCTTCATCTTCATTTGCTTGTTGCTTCCCTTTACTATTCTTCTTCTTATCCTTTGAATACATTGCTTGACCTGCACTTTTATGACCATCACCTTTGACATCTTGCTCAAAGGTTAACATGTGTCCTAGCAATTGATTCAAATAAGGAGTAAAATGATCTAGTGATTATTCAGTAGACAAAATGAATGATTTCCATTTGTCATTACCTCTCAAACCTGTGAGGATTTGCCTTACCAATTTATCCTCCTCAATATCTTCATCAACTGCTCCTAATGCATCTGCAATGTCCTTCATCCTTGTTACATAATCTGAGATTGATTGAGAGGCCTTCTTCTTGAATGTGGTAAGCTCTACCCACAAGGATGCCTTCCTTGACTTTGTGGCGTTTTGAAAATGCTCCTCCAAAGCATTCCATATATCACTTGCACTTTCTAGACCTCTAATATGAGGTAGCAAGTAGTCATTCACTCCCATGTAGATAATGCTCCTGGCTTGAGCATCTCTCTCCATCCAACTCTTCAATTCTGATAGTTCTTCCCTAGTTGGAACACTAGGATCTCTGAACTGAGGCTTTTCTTCTTCACCTGTGATATAACCTATCAAGTCTTTGCTCATAAGATGAGCTTCCATCCTCATTGACCATGTTGGATAGTTCTCTCTATCTGAAGAGAATCTCCCATCCTCTCTTCACCTGTGTATTAAATCCTTCAAACTTTATGAGGAATATAGTTACCTTTACTTTGAATGATAGTCCTTTTGTCTTCCTTGATATCTTTTGATCTCCTTCTCAAGCTTTACTTACAAGCTTTCACCTTTTGAACCTTCATGTGTTGAATTCTTTACAACTACAGCAGTCGGAGTCCTCCTTTCTTCAATTTTGATGCTTTTTGCTCTGATACCACTGATGGAGAGTGTTAATCTCCAAAAGAAAAAGCTACTCTTGAAGTTAGAGCACCTCTATAACAAGAGTAACTCAAAACCTTCACCAATTTGGAGGATCAATACTCAATTTTCAAAATCTTGAACAAACTGTGAAAAACGTTATTACACAGAAAGTCTACTGCACATAATTCACTCATCGACTTATCAAATGTGTAAAGCTTTTGATAAAACTTTGCACACAGTGTGGCCTATAGTTTACACACCTCCTCCAAGTTAAATCATTCCAAAACACTCAGTAGATCTTGAGAAATGATCTTAAGAAGTCATCTATGTCTAAAAGTGTAGTTCTTTACAGTCGACTTTGACACCTGTAACTTCTTAAGCTTGGTTCTCTCAAAGTAGAACCCATTTAATGAAATGCTTTTAGTCATAGGTAGCTTACCTTCCAACGTAAAGAATGAGTGCTTGATTTCTCAAAACTTTACATTGTGGAAGGAGAACTGACCAAAACACTAGCATCAAATTTTACGCTACCTCCAACTTCACTTCTTTACATTTACATATGTAAATGTTCCTACACTCAATTCTCTCAGCCTGATCACAATTAGAAGCTGAAAATTTGTACAGAGGTCAATGAACTATAGGCTTAGACTTGTACAAAAGCATTTAACAAAAGATTCAACACAGAAGGAGAACTCTTAGAAATATCAGGTGCAATTTTTCTTCATTTCTGGAAAACTTTACAGCTGAGTGATGAGAGATATCTTCCTCACTTCTAAAGTGTCTAATAACTCATAAAACTTCTACATTCTCTATTCACATGCTCTCTCATATTTTCCTCGACATTTTTCTTGTATATATAGACAAATATGTACAAGCTCATAACCATAGAAAAGTATAAGTGAGCTATCTTCTAAATTAATGTACATATGTATACACATCTTCATCCTCTGAACATGTACTTTCTTCATGCTTCATATCTTGATCTTTTCTTCAGTCCTTGACTTTCAAACCTTCATCAAAACTTCAATTTTTGATTGCCTTGCACCAACATTGCTTTTATCAGTATATAAAGCTGAAGATGGATTACCTTTAGAGCTTTCTCCACTCTTGATAAGTTTTGCCTCCTGAGTGAGTAATTGTCCAATGAGCGTATTCAAATCAGGTACATGCATGTCCATGCACAAATCCATAGCTGTGGTGAATGATTCCCACTTGTCATCTACCTTCAAGCCATTGATGACCTGCCTTACAATTTGCTCTTCATCTATTACCTCTCCAATTCTTGAGAGTTGTGAAATCCAGCCATAGTTGATGCTTCCTAGCTTTGATACTTGAGGAGAAGAAGGCTTCAAGTGCATCCCACACTTCCTAAGATGTCTTACAACTTCTAATGTGAGGCAACAAAAAATATGAGATAGAGTTGAGGAGATAAGACCTTGCAAGTGCATCCTTGGAGCACCATGTGCTCAATTTTTGTTGCTCTTCTTGTGTTGGTTGAATTTTGTTCTTGAAACTTGGCATAACTTCATCTCCAGCCACATAACCATATAAAATTCTACCTTGGAGATAAGCTTCCATCCTTAATGACCAAGATGAGTAATTACCTCTCTCCAATTTGTCAATTGATGAAGGAAATCCATCTGCCGTCTTTGCTCTCATAGCACTATGAAGAGATGGATAGATATGTGCTTGAAGATGAAGTGGTGCTGCAAAATCCTTGATCTACACTAGCCAAATGAACTCTAGGAGTATGTGATGGGTCCTTTTAGCTTGGCAATGGATGTGTTAGACACCCTATGTACCGTGGAAGATCAATCTCAAAAAGATAGATCAAAACAGATGAGCTGGAAAGAATAATTCAGAGGTGAAAAACTTGCTATTTTGATTCATACACCTATCTAGTGTTTTGAATAATTCTTTGAGCATAGCAGCAATTAGATTAATTCCTTTTAGAAAACTCTAATTAACTGAGAGAGTTGACTTTCAAGAGTAATCTCATCAGAAATGGTGAATTACACAATGAGAATGAAGTTTAACAAGTTATGACATCATCCCAATTTTCACGGGCTACAACAATACTTAGACCAGTGAGCCATAGGAACTTGTATAGTGTCATTGGAAAGCTAAGAGGGCCCACGACGCAACTCTAAAGCTACAAGGGGCTGTTACAAAGCAAGATACCTACTCATTTCTTGGAGTGTCCATCCATCTAGCCCAACATAACTCACTTCATGTCGTTCCACACTTGGTCCGGTTTTAGTCCTAGATTGATAGGCATTTATCCACATGGCTAGGTCTTCAGGCATGGGGTCAGCTAGCACTGACCCTACTTGTTGTTTACCTTGCTCCTTTTCCCCAACACTAAAATCCTTTTCAGGTGTGGGAGTTGTAATGTGCTGTGACTCCTCTTTGCTATTCTTTTCCTCTCTTTGTTGAGTCCGCTTGTTTCTTAGCTTCTCTCATTGAGCTTTCCATATTTGAGTCCATTTTTCCTTTGAATTTTCTTTGGATTCTTCCGAATCTGGCACTACTTGAGGTACTGGAGTTTCTAGTTTGTTGGTTTCGTGTCTAGTGGAGTTTAACTCTTCTAGTCCCTCTTTGGCTCTTGCTCTTGTAATTGCCTTCAAGGGCACTGTATATTCTTTGTCACTTCCTGAAGGCTCTCCTACCTCTACTATGTTCACTTGGGTGGTGTGGTTTATTTTGTTAGGGTTTTTTGGAGAGTCCCTAAATAAATGTTCTTTTCCACAATCACTACAATATCCTTCCCAAACATTGCGAGGTGGTTGATAGGGCAAAGTGCATTCCCTAATGAAATGGTGTCCTCCACAATAGTAACACGGTTCCCGAGGGACTAGAGGTCTAATGACAGGTCTATCGGTGTCTTAGCTCTAAGGGTTGGTGTACATTAGGGTCGCATATTCAACTCCATATCCATATGATTGATCATACTTATTTTGCCCATATGGATATTGCTTGTAGGTCTGCTCGTAATTCATAGTTGGGCTAACTTCATCAGGACTACATTGTGAGGATGGGGTGGTTGTTGTCCCAAGACCGGCTGTGGTGGGTTGTATCCCAGGTATTCATAAGGAAGTTGATTTGGAGATGTATTCTGGTACTGAGGGTGCCTCGGAAACTCCCTGCCTAGGTCTCTAGTTGGGTATCCATATGGCATGAATTGCGGTGGTTGGGCTGGACTAGGTTGTCTATTGTAAGGGCAATTATCAGTGTTATGGTTGGTATATTTCTGTTCAATACTGCAATATTGGTCTTTATTCTATACTGGTGGACGGTTATGTATGTAGGGATTCAATGGAATGATTCCCCTATTGCATACGTGAGAGGGATGATCTCCTCCACAGTGTACACACCTTCTTAACATCAACATTTGTAGTGGGGGGTTATGGTAGTTCCTTTGTCCTTGCACTCCTAACTTTTTACCCAATAAGTCGGCAATTTCTTCCACGTTATTTCTAGTACTAGTGATGCTGCCGGAACTATCTTGGCTCTTACTCTTGGTGTGGGGAATCTTTAAGTCTTCCAACAAATTATCTTCCAAATCTATGCATTCCTTTCAACATTTACTCAATGTTTGGAATCTTTTTACATAGACTAATGCTCTTAGGGATCCATTGACTAGGCCTTCTAAGAATAATTAAATCAGTTTCTATTGGGTGGGTCTCTCTTCTATGAGGCATCTGTCTATATATTGCTTAAATCCTCGAGCCGCCAATTGTACTGACTCCGTAGGAGACTGTTTGAAACTAATGGATCAATGATGAAGAATTATTCTTAATGCCTGTCTTAGTGAATTCTTCAATCATTTCTTGAAATACTTGTTCCATATTTAGGAATTGATTGGGCTCAAGAGGTTGGAACCAAGCCAAGGTGGTGTCCATAAGCGTCAACCCAAATGACTCATATTGGATCATAAAATCTTCCACTTGTTCTGCACGAATCACTTGATTGAATTCAGCTATGTGATTATACGGTTCATCGGACCCATCGTAATGGCTTCTCATACACTTGGCCACTTGAATTGTTCATGATCTTGTTCTAGTTTGGGTGGTCTAGGCATAACAGGAACTGCTAGATGTCTTACTTGAACTCCACTTTCCCTACCTAAGGGTGGTCTTACAGGCACTGGATTTCTATTCCTAGGCTCTCCAATGGTTAAGGGTTGATAATTAGGATTTGCTCTTGGTGTGGAGAACTGAACATTGGTCCTTGTAGGGATATTTTGTTGTTGTTCCTACCCCAAGTTCTAATGAGCAGAACTTTGGTATGTTACATGAGGGTTCTGGGAGGTAGTTCCTTGGTCTCTAGGGGGAAACACGAGAATACCTTGATACTTTAATCGGGCTCTTTCTAGATCTTTTCGTCATTCGTACTACAGTTCTATTTAGTCCATCAATATAAATTGGTATGTCATGCAGATTAGTGTTCACATACTCCAGCAAGGTTCTATATTCTCATTCAATGATGGCCATGAATCCTGTCAAAGGAACTGAACTATGCATGTCTTCCGAGGCCATTCTATCTTCTTTGTGTGATTTGCTAGAAGTGTCAAAATATTGTGGATTGGCACTAGGTAAGTTTACACTCCCAGTTGAAGATATGACACTATGTCAACTTCCTAGTACTTGACCTGAGCGAAGGTTCATTCACTAAATAGCTCAATCAATTTTGCACGTCTCTCAGGCTTATGTTTATCCTAGGAATTGGCTTAGCCTAGCTTGAGTTCTCCTTTCCTCGAATGTCCATGATACATGATATTTGACCTCAGGTGATACATGATATCTCTCGGGTCACGATACATGATTAGGACGATACATGATACTTGAAGTGCATATGATACACGATACACAAGTTGAGAGTTGATACATGATACTTCAGTATCGTGATACAAGGAATTCAAGATACCCAATACACAGGTTGACAGTCGATGCAAATCTATCTATCTATCTATCTATCTATCTATCTATCTATCTTTCTTTCTTTCTATCACTCTGTCTGTCTGTCTGTCTCTCTGTCTCTCTCTCTCTGTCTGTTTGTCTGTCTGCATGTCTGTCTCTCTGTCTGTCTCTCTATCTGTTTGTCTATCTGTCTTTCTGTCTGTCTGTCTGTCTGTCTATCTCTCTGTCTGTCTCTCTGTCTATATATCTGTGTATCTGTCTGTCTCTCTGTCTGTCTGTCTATCTGTCTGTCTGTCCATCTATCTATCTATCTATCTATCTATCTATCTATCTATCTATCTATCTATCTATCTATCTATCTGTCCATCTATCTATCTATCTATCTATCTATCTATCTATCTATCTATCTATCTATCTATCTATCAATCTATCTATCTATCTATCTATCTATCTATGTATGGATCTATCTATCTATCTATCATCTATCGATCTATCTATCTATCTATCTATCTACCTACCTACCTATCTATCTATCTATCTGCCTATCTATCTATCTATCTATGTATCTATCTATCTATCTATCAATCTATCTATCTATCTATATATCTATCTTTCTATCTATCTATCTATCTATCTATCTATCTATCTATCTATCTATCTATCTATCTATCTATCTATCTATCTATCAGTATCACGATCCAAGGAATTCACGATACATGATACTCTAGATATAGGCAATACTTATGTATCGCAATATATGATGATCACGATACACGATACCAGTATAATGATGATACACGATAAACATGTATCACGATACACGACTAACATGATACATGATACCTTAATATTGTGATACGATTTAGTCATGATACGCGATACACAAGGATCGATGATATATGATACTCAAAGTTTTGTGATACATGATACCTTGTGATCAGTGACACATGATCCCAAAGTATCGGTGATACACGATACACCAAGCCTCGCGATACACGACACCTTAATGTGATACCAAGGTATTGTGATACACGGGGAGTAAGATTTATCCCACAATACTTGCCCCGTGATACCGATCATGTCTGCGATCATGTTTTCAAAGCTTTGAACTTGATTTTTTCCTGTAGATCTGAAGTATTCTCACCTCCCTGATGCTCTCTCTTAATTCCCTCCTTGCTTAGCTTCCCTCTAAGGCAATAAGTGTGTGCAATCGCTTGGCCACGACACAAGTCATCCACTCTCCATGATACTTGCCTAGACAAGTGATTTTTGCAAATGACCTTCTTGGATTTTATATCCTAGGCTCACCCAAGGCTGAGAGGTATAGAAAGAAAAGATTTTCTTTTGGGATTTTGGGAAATCTACCTACCTACACTAGTTCTCCTCTCCTCTTCCTACTCTCTACTCCTGCTCACCCTCTCTCCTAATTCTACTAACTTACTACACACACTTTCCAAGTGCGAAGTAATAAGTGCAAAAGGGTTTGACTTACCAAAGCAGAGCAATCACCTCTTCACAACTCGTATCTTCTCCTAAGAGCTCTTACCATCATGCAAGCACCTCGGTTGGACTCGTACTTCCCTGAAAATGGCGCCAAAAGAACGTGTGTACCTAAGCAAGAACTTAGGGACTTGTGATGAAAGAGACTATACCTCTATCACCAACGAGTACATAAAGTGGGGATCACACATTTTTATTATCAATCCAAACAGTATCTTGAACCTAATCGCGTGTATGAAGACATGTACTTGCATAATAGTAAATGAAGTGGAATAGCTTTTGACAAATGCAAATGAGTGTCATCATGCACATTCATCACTCTCACAAGTGCACATGTTGTTGCGATACATGCAATAGCAGTAAGCAAAAAATTGGGTTTTTCTCTCAGTTCCAAGCTCAAAATATGTTCAATACCAGGTTCCTTTCTAAGCTCTCAACGAGATGCATCCAATGATAGTACTCTTGTCTGATTTTGACAACTCTACTTCAAGATATGGGCAAAAATAGAGCTGTGAAACTCACCTAGATTCACCACACACCCCCTCACACCTCTCACACACATTGCACACTTCAGAAAAGCCATGAATTTAGTAGACAACACTTCCATGCACTCATTCCAAGCTACAAGCACACAGGCAAGCTCAGAAGCAAGGAGACACAAGAGGAGGAAGAACAAAATTCGAAAATTCATAACTCTCTTACTCACAATGGCAAAACTTTTTTACAAAGTGTCATCAAATGACTTATATACATGTGCCCTAAAAAATATTCCTTTCACACAAGAGATCGACACTTTGCTATAGAAACCCTAATTTCCTACTATTTACAAGGATTATGATACATTGATTGGGATTTATGCATCTAGAGGAATCCTCTAGTACACTTACATGGATTTCAAGAGATTTCCATAAGCATTTGAAGAAGAAAAATTGTGCCCATAATTTTGAAAATTTTTGGGGCTCCTCTTTAGTGCTCTATTGTCTCTGCAAAATCTATACACATATGTACATTATGAGTGAAGATCCTTGTAATATAGCTTTGAATACTTATAAGAATGATAGAGAGTCATGTAATAGATACGGGACAAGTACAAATGTACATATATAAGTCAATGGTGTCAAGAAAATAGATGATGAGAACATATAGAGTTCAAGTCTATAGATGTGCAGAGAGTCTTCTTCTTAGAATAGCATTGAGTCTATCTTAGATTTCTCAAGCATGTTTGCATGCTCCTTCTCCATTGAAAATTGTGATTTAATAGTCAACTCCTCCCTTTTTAGCAATTGTCTCTACGTTCCTCCTTGTTCTATTACTCTGCACCCCATCCTATTGTGGTTGCCAAAATGTTTGGTTGCACTAGAGTCTATAATATTTCTCTATAGAAATAAGTAGGTTTGGGGAACGGGGATTACGAAGATTGTTCCAGTGTGTTTCTATTCCCTGACTATATACATCTTAACATTCAATGCAACTTAATACAGACAAACAAATGACAGAGTGTTTATAAGAAAACAGAGATATCGCACCAAAGTACAATCTCTCTATGTACAAGATGTTGGCTCAACTATTCTCTTCTCTCTCTACCTCTAAATCGGCCTAATTTACAAAACGTATGAATCAGGATTTACAAAATTATTCCTACTGACGGTAGCGTAACAAGATTCTTTGCAAGAATTTAACAAACTAAACTTGAGAACCTTGTTGTTGGCATTCCACAACTTACCGTTATTGTTATGTAGCCACACCAATCCTTGGGTAGAACACAAATATGCCATTTAACCTTGGGGATCCCTCTTCCATTTTGATGCCCATCCAAAGAAAGTTCCTTCAAATTTGTGTCTTCGTAAGCAATTCTTTATTGCTTGCTATTCAACATGAGAGGAAATAAATCGTGCAGTGAATGAGAAATGTGATGATGACCATGACTTTACCTTCCACATCAATGTGATGATGACCATGACTTTACCTTCCACATCAAGCTGCATTCCCTTCTTGCATTGAAGCTTGGTTTATAATTTTTCAAAGACGTAGTCCCAATTAAGATTCATAGAAATGTGATAGCTCATAAGGATTCTCAATCTTCTATATATCTGAATCATCACAATCTCCTCTCATCCCTAATCCATAATATGTCTAGAAAACGTATTTGAAAGTACTCTTTTTATGGTTGGCCTTGGAGTCTAAAGGAGTGTAGAAAGTTTCTAAACACTCCCAAGTTCTTACTTGTCATTGATTTATATAAAAGAAACATACTAGTGTCATTGAAAAATGACTTGAGCACAAGTTCATCTGCCGCATTGGGTAAGGTAATACATCTGATAGTGCCCATTGAAATATACCCTTCCGACATATCAAAGAGAAGGGTGTCCAAGGGTCATCCTTGTTTTATAGGCAATTTGATCACAAAGGAGGATAAGATGCTAGTCCAAGATGAGGTGTTGCCATAGATTATTAAGAGCATTTTAAGGAAATTTATCACCAAATCCCACATCCATAAGGGATTGGAGAATGGAGGCCTACTCTAGCCTGACAAAAGCTCTCTCCAAATACATCTTTAGGAAAGAGAGGTCCTTTCCAGGATCTTTGATATGATCATCTCAATGATCGACTTTCCCTTGATAATTCGCTTTTTATCTTCATGAATCCAATGTTAAATATGTTTTATGATTCAACTACCAAAGCTTTTGCAATAATCTTGTACCTCATATGGAGTAGAGTTAATGGTCTCTAGTTATCAATGTTGTTCTCGATATCTTTCTTTTGAATAAGTTTAATCACCCCCTTGTTGAGGCACCTTGGAAAAACACGAAAACTAAGTGACCCATATGGGGAAAAGTATGGAGAGGTAGAAACAACTAGAACACCAAACCTATAGAAAGAAGAGAGGAAAAATTTTTTATCAAGAGATGGAAGGTTCAATGACACAAACTATGTTGGAGCTTGAAACTCCAAGGGATTTGGCACGAAGTTCTAAGGAACAATGAGGTAGTACTAACCTAATATTCTATCTTTCTTAGGTCCGAAATGTACCTCATGTTCCTCATTCTTCACCATTTCTTATATGAGAATAAAAGAACAAGTCATATTAGATTGAAGCCCTAGTCGTTTGTGCCATAGAATGTCCGAGGAGATAGTCTCTACCATAGTAGCTTAAAAAGCTGAGAAATGTTTGGCAGAAGAGTAGAGTCCATAGCTATCCTTGTTACACTTGGACACAAAATTTAAAATTTTGTTGATTTTGATATTTTATCAACATCATTGAATGGTTGTAGAAAGCTTCTTTTTCTTTCAATATGGGAATCGCCAAAGACGTTGTCATGGAAGAAAATGTGGATAAGGCGTCACAACGTTTCACTCATAATATTTAGCTTTTGATTTTGACTTTGACTTTGATGTTGCATGAAATGATTGACTCGAGATTCCGTTCTTTCTCTTCTTTTGATATGGAATCTGTGGTTCCTTGTTGACTTTGAATCTTCTATAGCTATTGTTTTACTTGTACGCCGTGATAGCACAAAATCTAAGGCAAGGTAGATTAAAGCGGGTGGAAATGGATACTACACAATTGTGAAAGTATGAGGTAAGGCATGGGAGAATATGAGCGAGATATTTTCAACACATAGTCATTCATATCCATCATGAATTTAGGGGAAGATCCCATATTTTCCTAACAGAAATGTGGTATTAGGGAGGCAGAGAGATCTCCATTGATAATTAACTCAAAGAATGGATGATGATGGTCTCATTTTCTGAGCATAAAAGGTGAGAGACGGAGATATGGTTTGTGCAGGAGCCATGGAAGTATCACTCCTACATGAGATTAAGACTCTGCATAACTGCTTCGAGCAAAAACAAAGAAGCCCTCATCACATCATTTTGCATATCTTTTCCGTTACAATGTATTCAACCCAGAGAATTGCTTGGTCTCTTATCCTTGTATTTAGGCCTATAGGTCCTTTGACATCCGCAAGGCTGAATCCTCCCTAGATCATGAACCTTACACACACACACACACACATACATACATATATATATATATATATATATATATATATATATATATATATATATATATATATATATATATATATATATATATATATATATATATATATATATACACACACACACACACATACATACACACACACTGTGAATGTTGGCTCAATACCTCATGAATAATATAACAGAATTGAATAAGTTGAAATCATTGCTCAAGGCCTCAAGGCCTTCATACATATGTATGCCTTTTATGCCTCAGTGGGGATAAGAAACAAAAAACATATGCCATCTGCATACATCATATACCATAACAATTGATTGCTTTTCAGACAGGGCCTATAAAACATGGAGGGTGATATTCATATATCACGACACTTGGTTGTTCTTCAAATAGAGGCCTAGATACGTTTTTTACTTGGATCACAGAAGTTTTAGCATGCAACCATCATGAATCTGAAGACATTGATGGTGATTTTATTTATCATTCAGTATCCAAAAAAAAAAAAAAAAAAATCTGAAAGGTATATGTGCTTAAAAATAGACTGTATTAGCTCTACCACATTAGATACCTAATCATAACAAATTAAAATACCTAGAAAATGTCTTTTGGTTCCCTGATTATTGCAAATATGGTCTACAGTCAATATTGTTACATGTCATTGTTGAGAAAGCAGGTCTAAATGTCTAAAGAGCCAAGATTAGATATCTCCTCACTGTTAAGATTAATGGTGGAGAAAACTCAAAGAGTAACAACCTAAAAAAGTGAATCGTTCACGAATTGTTAACTTATCACAATTTCCAGAACATCTTTTGTGGATTACAAACTGAACTATATCTCTTTTTAAAAACTAGGTTACTTTACTTCCTTTTAAATAACTTGACCACAATTATCTCACCATACTTCCATATTCCGTAGATTGATTCACTGTATTTGACTTGGTTTTTTGGTCTACTTAATTTGATATTTTAGAGTTAATGAGTGACCTTTAGAGGTAACTTGACCTCCGAGATAGAACAGGAAAAGAGAGAAGTATGTGACTATATACCTTGGTACAGATGTTCATGAAAACCAATAACAGTTATATCAAATCTTTGAAATTTATTAATTAAATCACAAAGAATGAGCGGTTGTGAAGATGTTTTGCAGAAAGTATTTGCAGAAATTTCCTTTGAAGGGGCGACCACAATAGGAGGGGGTTCCTAAAATCAAATGGTCCATCTGCACTAGCCAAAGAGACAATGGGGGCCTTGGTATTCTGGACATGGATTGCATGGCTATCAAATTGGCAACAAAATAGATGATTAAGGTGTGGTGCAATAGGGAGACTTCGTGGGCCAAACTGATCTTCAGAAACAATAATGCATTGACTCTCGTGGGATTCTTGAATTGGAAGAATCTTGATATTCTGCCCCTTTTGTTTTCCCCATTCTCGGTTTTCCCGAAAGGCTCGAACCTTGTGTGCTTCCTATGGAAGAGTTGGAATAAAGTCAAAAGCTTTATAAGAATCAATAAAGATTGGAAGTGGGTGGCGTTCATAAGACAGAATGACTCTATTTGGTTTTTTGATCCATGGCATCAGGAATGTGGGATCTTGGAACATTCAAAGCGTTAAGAGGCTCTGGAACAAGGGCTTTAGAGAATGGAAACATCTATGGAACCAGGACACCAACCAATGGGTCAACTTTGAGGATATCGACCCTAGAGGAAGCATCACCTATGAAGAATGGAATATTTTACAAAGTAGATGACTTGCCTAGGACCGTTCTAATGTTTGTCTTCTCATGGGACACGACTCACCGAGTTCATTGGGTCTCAGATGGCATAATGTCAATAGCCTAATGGATATCCCGAATATCAAAGGAAACATGGATTATTAGGTCAACCTCAACAAGAAGTGGTGCCTTTCTTGGATGCAATTATGGTGGGAAATGAAGTTCATGGCTTTATGGAACCCTCTCATTGAAAACAAAAACTTTGTCCTCTAATGACAAATTCTTCATCGTGGAATTTGGAGCAACCTAAAGGCTAGCAAAATCTACGGGGTATCTCCCTGGTGCAAGCATTGTTACCGGTCCATTGAAGATGTTGGTCACATCTTCTTTACTTGTCCCAACTCTAACAGACTGTGGCAGATTGTCTGAAAGAAAATTAGATTGCAGAAGAATATCAACTGGAAACAAGCTCTGCTAGGAGAAGCGATTGGTTGCTCGACAACCCTCTAGAATGACATCAGAGGGGAGGTCCTCTAGATGATATGGTGGAAAAGATGTGCTTATAACTTTGGTGACTCCCCCAAAGAGTGGTCTATTGAGAAATCATTGTTTCTCCTTGGTAAAAGAATCGCCAACTGTAAGAAATCGCCCCCTTTGGGCATCATAAAGTGCTCCTCCTAATTAACAACAAGCTTAAACCCAAGTGGGCCCCACATGAGGGTGATGAGAGGGTGATTAACCTTCTTTGTAGTGCCATCTAAACTTTGTAAGATCTACACCCGCTTTGTGGGACTTGGGAGGTCCCGTGGGCACTAGTCCCTTTTACTTGTACTTTAATTTTCCTTTATTTAATACAAGTCTGGGAGTAGGCTAAGGTCGAACTTCCTTTTATTAAAAAAAAAAGATCTGTTGCCAAGGGGTGAAGCAAGGCTAGTAAGAGAAACAAATTTGGCATAAAGAAAGAACTCATAGAAGTTTAAAATATCAAGAAAGCAAAGTATAAGTAGACTTTTTTTCAACAAAAGTATTCTAAACTAGAAACAGGCAAAGTTAGAGAATTACAATGAAAATTTACAACCTTTTTGTACCGTTTGTGAAGGACCCACTTTCTTTTCCATTAGATGTTTTATGAATAAACACCTATGGTATTTGAAGGGGGATATTTTTCACAATTGTGAATCTTTCGACTAAGTCTTAGACCAACAAGGGAATTCCGAGAGTGCGTTGCTCCTTATGGCAAGAACCCAGAGCAATCGAACACTTCACCAATTAGATCTTGCTTCTAGTTAGCTTAATGAGCCAAAAAAATGAGCTTGCTGAGTTTCCAAATCATGATGCTCTTTGGAGACGAAAAGAACATATGACCTAATTCACCCTTGCCACTAAAATGTCTCTTACACCACATAGAAGCACTGCAAATTTTATTGGCTTTGACATTGGTCGAGATCCCTCAATAAACAATCTACCACAACAGGACACCTTTGTTGTTTTCAATAAGCATACCATAGGTCCTTAGCTTGAAATCCTTCCACGTGGAATCTATGCAGCTTTTCAAAGAATTATGAAATGAGGAATTCTTTTGATTCTTGAAATATCCTCCATCTTCTTTCCATTATGCAGCTTTTCTTATTCAAAGAATTATGAAATGAGGAATTCTTTTGATTCTTGAAATATCCTCCATCTTCTTTCCATTATTCCAATTCTTATCCTTGAAGTGGAGGCGAGGGGGAGATTGTTCTCACTCAGGATGAGGAAAGTCTATGATGCATCCCAAGCATTGATTTTGTCTCTTAAAAGAAACCAGTCTTTGTAGTAAACTCTATGGTTTGGATCAATGTCCTCAAATTAGATCCAATGTCTTCTATCTTGTTATAGATGCTTCCACATACAAAAACCTTTCTTCTAGAGCGTCTTGGCTCCTTGCCTGTTCTCTTTCCCAACACTCATGGCACTAACCAGTAAGCTAAAGCTGTATGCGGAAATTCAGAAAGAAAAAACTAGACAAAGTTAGGATGTGGAAGCTCCGTCTCCACCCTTGATGACAAGCAAGACAAACATGGGGTGGATTCACCGTCGGATCCAAGTGGGCAAGATGCCTCCTTGGTACCTGACCAGCACCCTCTCTTTCTCTGCCATCTGCTGGTCTGTCGAGCTGCTGCTTTTCTACGTCGTTTCCTTCACTCCCATTATGATATGAAGATCGGAAGTGACTCTTGAAGTGACATAGCCATCATAGAGAACTCACAGACACGACAAACTCTCAGACAATATAATTTAGCGGAAAGGGCAAATTGTATTATTACGAAATATGCCGCAATAAAATAGAACTGGAAAATTTTCATCGCAAATTCTTTCGTGGTCATCATGACTCGAGGTAATTCTCTCTCTCTCTCTCTCTCTCTCTCTCTATATATATATATATATATATATATATATATATATATATATATATATATATATATATATATATATATATATATATATATGTGTGTGTGTGTGTGTGTATTTTGATGTGCGGAATGAACCACTAATCTCGCACATATGCTCTTGATCTCATAATCCATAGCCGCAATAAACAGGAGGCAGCCTTCCAACTTAAGAATTTAGCAAATTAAGAATTAAGCCTTCCAACTTAAGAATTAAGCCTTCCAACTTCTATCATTTCAATTAAGCAAATGCTTGAATGGCTGCATATTGCTGATTTGTAAGCTTTATGTCATGATAAGGCTAAGTTGTTACCAAGACCGGTTGATACACACACACACACACATATATATATATATATATATATATATATATATATATATATATATATATATATATATTCAGAGGAATGTAATGTTATTGGTCCAATGACTGATAGCGAATGAGAAGTATTAACCTTCACTTATAGTTCAAGCTAATCCGGAGACATTGGACTCAGGCCAAACTTCCTTGGAAAAAAATGTGAAAAAAAAAAAAATTAAAATCAAATACATGTCAAGTCCAGTTACCGACAAATGCATGAACAACTTATATCACGTGTGTGAACTGTTGTCTCTGTCAGTTTTATTTTTTTTGTGCTGTGTATTGGGTGTCCTGCTGCTGTCGCTCTTTCTGTCTTATCTATTAACTTCATGTTGTCTTCTCTACACAATGACGAAGAAGAGTAGGCGGATAAAGAAGGATGTGATGGCAATAGCTCTACGTTTGATTTTGAGGAGCGAAGGCATCAGTAAAACCAACGATGTAATCTTAAGAAGAGCCATGAAGCGCCATTTTTTTTAGAGTACAATGAATAACAAACAGACTCACTCACCTGACCTCGTAAGGTAGAGGTTTGAGAGTACAATGAGTTAGAAACAGACTGATTCACTTGACCTCGTAAGGTAGAGGCATTCATCTTTCAGAAACTCATAGATATGTCCAATCAAGATTTGAATTCAGCACATGCTCTCAAAGATTTAAGACATCAAACCACTAGACTATGCAGGCTTAGATGGAAGCTCATTTTTTTATACCAAAGAGACTACCAAAATCTGCTACTGGTAATAGTTAGAGCTATCTTCTTTGAGGACTTCTGGGCTTGTCTAATGAAGAGAAATGCTAGTAAGTTTTGTTTAAAAAGTAATAATTTTCATTTATGGAATATTGTGATCTCTCCTGCTACTTTTGTCCCTAAAGGTAGCTCCCTTGTCAGCAATTTCTGGAAAGCTTGGATGATGGTCAAGGAAAAGTATAAACTCCTAGTTTGGTATGCTAATAATCTTTCTTTTTTCTTGCAGGACTCTCTGTGGATAGGTTGGTTTGTTAATGAGAACAATTCTTCTTTATCTATTAGATGGAATAAGTGTAAAAATAATGGGTTTGTTTGCTGGCAAAATATGTACAAGGATGGGAATGTGATTGAAGACACTGATATTATGGAAATTGATTCATTGTCCTTGTTTCGTAAGCAGATAATTCAGGAGAAGAAATTAAAGCTACTGGAAAAGCTGGGATACAACCTTTGGGAGAAGCAAGTAACCATTTGGGAACTTTTAATAGCATCAGAGAAATAACAGGAAGATTGAATATGAAGTGGAACCTCTGTTGGTCTCCGCCGCAGTGGAGGTACAGGTTCCAGAGTACTTAGTCTTTCCCTTTTGCCAATAAGCAGTCTTGTTTGATGTGGCTGATTCTCCATAAAGGAATCTGGACAGAGAGCAAAGCTAGAAAGTATAAAATTGATACAGGTCTATGTCATCACTCTAGTATGGAAGAAGATTTGGAGCATCTATTTTTCAAATGTATCTACCACAAGATTCTGGAATGATATTAATCTTTATTGCAAGGCTTCACGTATTAAGCTGCCAGGGTACAGAGAGAGATCCTTATTGAAGAGTTTAGTAAGATGGATATTAATGTACTTTGGCAAATGCTGAGGGCCCACATCCTTTGGTCAATATGGAAGAATAGGAACAACAAAATTTTTGAAAGAAATTGTAAGGATCAACTCTTCTCGTGTCTTGTTGATATGAGAAGAGTGCTGAATCATTGTAAAGACTATCTTAAAGAAATTCCTCTCGAGGAATTATGCCCTACTTTAATCATTAAAAAATACCACTGTAACTCTTGGAGAGACAAAATGCTGCAGATACACACAATGACCAGATTTAATATGGTAAGACTTCTGGACATGTATATTGAGATCCTACTGATGTAATGTGTCTGTGTGGGGGTTTTCTCCGCCTTCAGCCTGAGGCCCCTCTGTTTTGATGTTGGACTTCCCATCTTTTGGGGGGTCTATTGTATTTTGTATTCTGATTTGCATCAATTTTATACTCTCTTTTTTTCTCACAAAAAAGATCTATTGCTGATCAGTAGTTAGAATATGGCAATCATTCGCCAATTCGCATACTGTTATATTTTATTTTCCGCGTAGTTAACATATTTTATGCAGGATTGGTTACTCTATGACGTATCCCTACCCACATGGTCTTGAAAAATCATGCTATCATCTCTCTCTCTCTCTCTTTTTCTCTCTCTCTCTGTGCAGCGGCATTATATATAAAAACATTCAGAGACTTATACAGGTTGATTTCAACAATTTGATCTGGCAAATTTTCTGCAAAGCAGAATGTGATATGTGTGGCATTGATCAATGAGTCGATGCTCCCATATTTGATGTTCCACCTTTCATTTCCGGGTTTTGGAATTATAAAATTGTCTTTGGGCAATGCGATCGAGAGTGTGAGAAAAAACGCAAATATTTTATGTCTTTGCGCACTGAAAATCGTTGATGTCTTTGCGCAAACATTGAAGAAAAAGCAAGTTCTGAAACAGAAAAGACTAGTTATCCTATTTTGCCAGGCTTTATGTAACTATGCGTTTCAAAAGAGTAATGTAGTATTAATGATATGTTATCCATACAATTATTCCATTTTATGATTACAACAGAATCAATATTGTTTGACGTATATGCTAATGGTTATTACCCATCTATACGTCGAAAAAGTGTTGACGTAAAATTGTCAGAAAATTGATGGCATCATAATACTTGTTTAAACATGTATCTGTAATTTTTTTCGATACAGTCTCAGGCCGTTGTCATGGTGGTTGGGCCTCTCGCCTCTTGAGGCGGCGGCGAGGGTAGGGTGTGGTTGGAGTGGTTTTCTTTGATGGTTGACATGAACATGGTGGTATATGCATCTTCACCACCACAATAGAATCCACCACCGTCTGATGGTTTTGAACCTCATGCTTGATGTGAGAAGATAGATGATGTAGGTGTAGCTCCACGTAGTCCTCTACATCTATCACCATTCCATCGATTAGACACTATAAAACTAGAGTTTTGATACTATGGAGATGCTATACTAGCTCCAGGTAGTCCTCTAGATCTATCACCATTCCATCAATTAGACACTATAAAACTAGAGTTTTGATACTATGGAGAAGCAATGTCCACAAGTAAAACTAGAGTTTTGATACTATGGAGATGCAATATCCACAAGTGTAGTCGGTTCTATAGGTGTGATAGTAATAGGGAGTGACTAAGGAGGAGTCCAAGAAGAGTGGGATATGTGGATGTATTAAACATCTATGATGCCTTCTACATTTGTAAAAACGTCAATTGACAGAAAAGTTTTGATATATTTTAGTAGTCATGTGTGTGAACACACTTAGAACTATCGTGGGACCTTTTCCCCTTTTTAGGAGGCCTTTTTACTAGCTTCTGTATACACCTATACCCCTAATGGCTCACTAATCTTTGTACATTCACTTGGTAATAACCCTAACAGGTGATTTATCTTTGTACATTCACTTCATAGAACATTGTATTTTGTGTTGCACTTTGAGCTGATTCTTCTTCCTTGTGTTGTTCATTGTGCTTCCACAGACCTTCCACTCCAACAATTGGAATCAGAGTAGGTCAATGCTTCTTCTCGGGCATCATTGAAACTACTCTAGTCACACTCTCAGAATTGCACACAAACTAGTGACCATACTGAGGGCCATTAGGAGTTAAAAATAGCTTAGCTATGTCGCATCAAAATTTTGATTTGAGTAGGAAATTTCTTTTCTTTGTGCCAAACATATATACAAGTTTTGGTTCTCCATTACAAGCCCCTCAAACTCTGCTAAAAATTTAGTAGATATGTGTTTCTATTCAATGGTTTGAGATACAATCATTTTTGCATCAGGGTATTTAGTCACTGACCATGACTAAAATTAATGATGTATTCGATATGTTGATTAGTGAGGATAAGTTGGATGGTACTAATTACCCATTATGTGCATATATGATGCATCATGTACTTGTAGCAAAAGGGTTGTGGAAATTGCGTAGGGTGGTGAAAAACGTCCTATTACAACTACAAATATACTTATTGAAGATGATGTAGATGGTGTTGAAGAGGATGATCTTGAAATTCCTATTCATGTTGCGGTTCTATCAAGTGTGCCATTCTCTGTCAAATTCATTCTTACAAAACAATAAAGGATGCTTGGGGTATACTTAAAACTTTATATCAGGTAAGAAATCAGGTTTGTGTTGGTTACCTCTAAAAGTAGTTGGAGAGTGAGCATATGAATGAAGGAGATTCTATGATTAGTTTTTTGACAATGATCAAAGAGCTGAAGGAGAAGTTGATTTCTGTTGATGAAGTCTTGCCAAATAGTGCACTTGTGCAAACTGTTCTTAATTGTCTTCGAGATTTATATCAGGTTTGTGCAAAACCATTGGCAACCAATCTTCCATTGAACCTAGAAATAGATCCATATGAATTCCTCTTTACCTCATATACCCACTTATTACCTATTAAGTTCATTTTCTCCTTATTGGGCACAAGAATCCATGTTTGATTCTCCTCAAGTGTGTTAATCTTTTCTTGCATTGCCTCTTTCCATTCAATAAACTTGCTTGCATCTTCATAACAATTGGACTCATGATCTTCTACTACTTTGTTCATATATGCATAATGCCTTGCCATGTAAGAATCATAAGTAAGCCTTTGAGTTAGATACATAACCCTAGAAGACTTCCTTTCTTTACCTTTTGGAGGAATAAACCTCCTTTGCCTTGGGTACTTGATCTCTTTGTTTCATGTGGATTCTTTCTCCATCATGTGTTCTTCATTGTCTTAAACTTCATTACCTTCTTCATCCAACTCCATGAATGTTGCTTTGACTTTCTTGATTAATTGTGCTTCATAGCTTGATGAAGATCTCCCCCTCCATGGTGAGGTCATGCTTAAAGTATCTTCATTGATGTAACTCCTCGGGCAGCTTAACTCGAAATCCATTTGTTCTTCATCGACATGTCCATTCTTCATATTCATGCATACATTCATACTTCTTATACCAAAGGAATAGCTCATCAAATGCTACATCCCTTGATATCCTCAAGTCCTTTGTGTTTGTTTTGAAACATGTGTAACCTTTATGAGCTTACATGCATGCATTCACACTTCATAAATACACACTTATACATCCATGCATACATACATACATGCATGCAAATATATATACTTACATATGCATACATATGCAGTGTTACATGAATGCAAGCATGCGTACATATCTATGTCTGCACGCTTATATGTAAATATATATAAACATAAACACGTATATCAAGATACACATACATATAAAAAGGAATTCAGATAGATGAAAAATGCACATGTCTCTGAGTGTAAGCGCGCGCGCGCACACACACATGTATATATATATATATATATATATATATGTATATATATATATATATATATATATATATATATATATATATATATATATATAAAAGCATAGTTGATTTATTTGCTTTGAGAATCTTTTACTGGTGACTGTTACTGAGAGAGAGAGAGAGACGGATTTCGTCATATGAAATTATGTATGTATGTATGTAGAATAATTGCTTATCAACTTGCTAAGAAAACTGTTTAACAATGTACTAAGGTATCTTTCCTTTCTGTATCTTTTATTCCGAGCGATTAAGGTACGTGAAGCAGAGCAAATTATCCTAAAATTTGGCAAATTATTATAAAATTATTCTGAGACAAGCGGAGCAAGTCAAGATAATTTTGCCTAATATGCTATCAGACTCTCCTTCTGTCGAAGTCCTTCGTTATTTTGCAAATTTCAAACGTTTTCTGTGCTTTTACTTGCAGTATTCTTCTTGATTGGAAATCGCCAATTTTGTGATGTGTGATAAAAAAATATTTCTCATAAACGATTATCTTTGGAGTGTCTTCATCATGTGTTGTTTAAAGATAGAAGCGACAACCGTTAACTTATTGGAGTCAGTGTGTGTGGTTTTTGCGAGTTGAACAGAGAAAAAGTATTCTGTAGAAACAATTGAGGTCATGCATCTACAACAATTGAGGTCATGCGAAGAGCACAATGGGATATGAATGCAAGCATGCATACGTTTATATCTACATGCCTAAAGACATACGTAGTACAGAGACATGAAAGCATGCAAACGTTCCCGCACATACACACACACATATATATATATATATATATATATATATATATATATATATATATATATATATATATATATATATATGTGTGTGTGTGTGTATATTTGGGCATCTGTACTGCTGTCATCAATAAAAATAACAAACTTTTCTTGTGTTTTTGTTTGCAGTATTTTTCATGATTGGACATTGCCAATCCTGTGATGTGATATAATGAGTATTTTTCATAATAGATTATCTTTCAAATGTCTTCATCATGTGTTGTCCAAACAGAGAAGCAACAATGGCTACATTATTAAAATAAATGTGCGTGATATTTGGAGGTGCATCTCGGACAATGGCATATAAACATACATGCACACGTGTATATATGAATACATGAATGGATGTACACACATGGATGTTATATTAAAGCAAGCATGCATACATATCTATATACATATCTATATCTGCACACATATATATAGATATATATGGACACATATATATATATATATATATATATATATATATATATATATATATATATATATATGTATGGGCATCTGTGCTGCTGACTGACATGTATAGTACAATGGAGAGATAGCGAAGATAGAAAGTCCGAAAATTTGATAAAGCAAAGCTGAGAAAGGGACGACCTTAAAAGTTTTTTTTTTTTTTTTTTTTTTTTTAAATGGAGGTTCAGCCGAGGCCTACTCCCCCTGACTTTAACTTTGAAATGAACAACTGTACAAGGAAGGGCATAGTACCCATGGGACCCCCCTTATCCCACAAGAACAGGGGCATACAACGCGGTGGACGGCCCGAAGGCCCAACGGATTAACGCCCGAAGGCCAGATACAACGCCCGAAGGCCAGATACAACGCCCGAAGGCCAGATAGAACGCCCGAAAGCAGTTTACAGTGTCCCGCAGCGCAGGGGGGTTGAACCCTCGCCCCCGCCTCAAGAGGCGAGGGACCCAACCAACCGACCTGGCATCTTGGGACGACGACCTTAAAAGTTAAGATCAAACAAAGTGGCAAATTTAAATTGCATGAAGTCCACCAAATAGTTTGAACTGCTCGAAGGCCAACACAGACAGCAAGTACGTTGAGGAACATCCGCAGTTGACCGAGCCGATGAATTCTTGTCTCTACGTTTTGAATTCTGTTTTCGATTTTCTATTTGCATGGATCTTCACACAAGGATACGATTTTTATTCGCGACAAGATCTTCACATGATACGATTTGCAACTCTATTAGCCGAGGAAAAGCCGAATGCAGGAATGGTAGACTCTATTAGCGGAGGAAAGACAAAAGGCAGGTTTTGAGCTTTAAGTGAAACTTTGTGCATGCCGCACACACAAATCCCAGGATGAGTGCAGTGTTGAAATTTGATGCCCAAAATGGGCATAAACGAGGGGTTTGGGCATCAAACGATGCCCACTTTTTAGGTTTGGGCATCTCAAGGGATGTCTATGTTCAAGACTCGAGCATCCCGAATATATATATATATATATATATATATATATATATATATATATATATATATATATATATATATATATATATATATATGGTGGGCACAGTGTTGAAATTTGATGCTCAAAATGGGCATCAAAGAGGGGTTTGGGCATCTCAAGGGATGTCTATGTTCACGACTCGGGCATCCCAAATATATATATATATATATATATATCTATATATATATATATATATATATATATATATATATATATATATATATATATATATATATATATATATGTGTGTGTGTGTGTGTGTGTGTGTGTGTGTGTGTGTATGGGTGTGTGTGTGTGTACGCCAAAGTTATGAGTAGGTGTAGTCAGTGTACCAATCTTCTAATTACCTTCCTATATACACTTTGGACCATTAGCATTGATGAGTTTTGCAAAAAATAGATCTTAGGGTTATTCTTTTCTAATTTTCTAGAGCATATTTCTAGTGAATAATTTCTATTCTAGTATCAAATTTCACCCAAAATCTTCAAAGTTAAACTTGCCTCTTTGCAAGTGGAGTGAGAACATGAGAACTCATTGTTGTAGCAATTGGCAGCCTCATTGCCCAAGTTTTTGCCACTCTCCTCATCCACACCTATATGTTAGTAAGTTGGATAAGAACTTGCATAATTTCCATTCTAGTCATTCATGTTATAGACTGACTATTTTCCATATATAATATAGAGTGTTGATCCCCATGTTCCTATGATCCCAAGTGGATGCTTTTGGATACATCATGATGGTTCCTACCAATGACCAAGAATATTAACTAGTGATTTGTGATTGAACATATTGTCACAGCCTTAATTTCTATCCAACCCTTTTTAGTGATTGGGGGGTATGCCCTGTGGCGCCAAATTGTGCGCAACTAAGAGCAGTACTACTACTCATCATACCAAGCTCTCATTGCCTTCTTGTAAACACGAGTTGCTAATCAAATATAAACGTGTTCTTGGCAATCTTCTTGGTGTCCCTCATTGCTATATTGCATTTTCGTGGGTTTGAACGTCTCAAGTGGTATCATAGCAACGACCCTAGGGGAAGCCTTTGGACAGGCGGACTGTCACACTAGTGCTGGCTGCACCATCTAACATTCTGGGCCCATCCATGGGAAGTTATTTGACGTCCCAAGAGCTCTTTCTCCCTCCCTTCCTCCCTCGCAAGCAAGGCACCCCCCTGCCCCCTCCCTCCCCCCTCAAGCAAGGCACCCCCTTGCCCCCCTCCCTCCTCAAGCAAGGCACCCCCTTGCCCCACCCCTTCCCCCCCTCAAGCAAGGCACCCCCTTGCCCCCCCCCCCCCCCCGTTCCCCCCCTCAAGCAAGGCACCCCCTTGCCCCCCCCCCCCTCCCCCTCAATCAAGGCACCCCCTTGCCCCCCCCTCAAGCAAGGTGACATCTTCTGCTACTCTGCGCCAAGGTAAGCTCCCGTGCCGTCCCCTCCTCCAAGATACACCTCAATCGTGTTTACCCGGAGGACCATCGCCCCCTCCCTAGGTACCCGTGTGCCCTAGCCTCTCCCGTGCCACTCAGTGCCCTCTCCCTCCTAGGTTGCCGCTTGTTGGCTCTATGCCACCATGGCCAACGAACATGACGTTGGCACGTCCGACTTAACTTTGGGGACGGAATGCGCCAAAAATGTGACCGAATGGCGCTAACGTCACAAAGCCCAACGGATAGCCTTAGAAGAGGAACTCAACCGCTTGCTCCTAGTGAATTTCGAGTTACATGAATGCCTTCAGGAGGCCGAGCTAAGCACGGAGATCCATACCCAACTGGAGGACAACCAAATCCCACCCAACCGTGACCCCGTCCATAACCGCATAGATAGACTAGAAGACACACTCGCTCGGCTCACCACCTTAGTCAAAACCCACCTCCTATCCAAGGATCAATCGAAACCCCAACCGCACCTGCAACCAAGTCCCCAACTGATACCCCAACTAACCCTTACCCCAGTATCCCAACCGAATCCAACACCCTCAACCCGACACCGCTCACTCAACTTCAACTGGTGGACCTAGATGACCCCGACTCCTTTGGCTTCTTCAAAACGAACCCACCCGATAAGTATCGAGTCGGCCGCAGCTCCATAGCTCTCAATCGCTGGATCAAAGGGATCGAAAGTTACCTTCAGATGCTCCGGGTTGGCCGCAACAATTCGACGCGCATTGCCAGCAAGTTCCTACAGGACTAGGTCTCTGCTTGGTACATGGTGGAGCAAAAGAAGCAAGCCTAGGCCTCTTGGGACCACTTCAAGACCGCCATCATCGACTATTTTCTGCCTCGCAACGAAGCATTTCAGGCACGGGATGAATGGTGCAACCTACGTCAAGACAATTTCATCGGGCCATACGTATCGCAATACTGCAAGCTCATGCTTCGGATCACCGACATGGCCGAGATTGACCGCCTGCACGGTTTCCTCTATGGATGCTCCCCCTACTATAGAAAGAGGTGGAGAAACAAGACCCCCAGACCTGGGAGGACGCTGCTCACATAGCAAAATGACTTAACAATGCATACTCCAATTGGCTTGCACGACCAAGCGATGGAGGTTAGACTAATCGCAAAGATACTTCCACCAACAAGGAGCAAGGGTCAACATACCAAAGGCCAATGGGAAACCAACGCTCACAAGGACTCAAAGCCCTCCCGGCCCCAACAGAAACCCACTTAGGATCACCCAACCGAAGCAACCAAAACTAGCGAGACCCTCGACCGGTGTTCAAACATTGCCAAGGCAGCCACCCCACAGAACGCTACTGGAGAAAATGCCTCGACACCCGAGTGCAAGCCACGAAGACGGAAGAGGCATCCATGTTCGGGCCCAAGATCACTAAAATTCATAGTGATGAATCGAAGGACTCCTCACCACGCAAGCCTTCAATGTCAAAGGGGAAAGCTCAATGTCACTCTGTCGCTTTACCCATCATACATCAGGTCTTTATCATGGTAGAGGTCACAGGTGAACTGATGCCAGTGATGCTAGACATAGGAGCGCTCATACACAATTTCATGACCCCCTAGTGCGCCCAACACCTCGGACTGAAGCTCAACAAATGGCTCCGCATGTCCATTGTCTTTGCCGAGGGAGAAGACAACCATGTACTGTTGGGAAAGATGGATGGACACTCCAAGAGATTGAGTAGGTACTTCCAAATCTTGCTTTGTACTAGCCCTTTGATGCTTTAGAGTTGATAATTAGACCTCCTTAGCCTTCCAATGACACCATAAAATGGCCTATGTACTTTGGAAATGATGTATGTAAAGATTGAATCAAAACAGATAACTTTGAACTTCAAGCTTCCAAGAAAACCTTCTATTTTTTACTTGATACCTGCTCGATCTTTTGCTCAGTATGACCAGCACAATAGGAGTTGAAAACATTCCTGTTAGGGGTATCTAATTAGCTTAGCAAGCTAACTATTCCAAGTGGAATGATATAAAAAGGTTAACTATGCTCAGAGAAATCAATTTAGCAAGTAAACCTTTACCCCCGATTTTTTAGGATTGTTGTAGACCTTGACCAGTGATCACCTCCACAAGCTTTTCTCTAAAATGGCTGAATAGAATCTCTTCAAATTTTGAAATCATGTAGAATCCATGAGCTGGTTCCAATAAGCTTTAGATCTTTGAATTTGGTGGAGAAATGATTGAGATATGCTCTCCACAAGTTGCGAGGCTTTCAAGTACTATGACAGAGAACTCACAAATGAACAATGTAGTTATATGTATTAATGAGCACTTGTATACAATGCCATTGGCATGAAGATCATTGCATAATGGTGTATATTGGTGTGGGCTAGAGTGTAGGCCTCACACACACTCAGAAATGACAGAGATGAGCTCGGGATAACGAGTCTTCTACACGCGACTTTTTGAGTTGACCTTTTATAATGATTTAGTTCAAAGTTTGAATTTGAATTCAAACTTTGGCTCAAACTTTGAATTTGAATTCAAACTAATAAAGCTCATGAGATTTTCTTGGTAGGTGTTTACAAAGACTCCAAAGTCAAAAGTGACTTTTAGAAAAAAGTAAAGTGGTAATTAACCACTAGCATTTGCTCCCATGCTTCTCCATATGTGTATGGACTTCAAGGTATCCTTCAAGCCAAATGTGTAGGCTTGTGAATTGCACCAATAGCTCCCCCTCAAGCCAAACATTTTGGCTTGGTCTTCATTCTTCAATCTTCATGTATATCTTGCAATCCAATCATTGCTTTGAACCTGCAAAGTTTGGTTCCATCCAAAGCTTTAGTCAACAAATCTGCACATTGCATGTTGGTTGATAAATAGGTTAGTTGAATCTCCTTGCTTAATAACTTCTCTCTCACATAATGGTAATGGACCTCTATATGTTTGGTCCTAGCATGATAGATGGGATTAGCTGCAAGGTGAAGTGAGCTTCTATTATCTGCAAAGATTATTGGTGACCTAGTATATAAACCCAATTTTGTATACAATAACTTGATCCATATGGCTTCTTGGGTGGCATTAGCCAATCCTCTATACTCTGCCTCTGTAGAAGATAAAGCAGTAGTAGGTTGCTTCTTTGAAGACTGTGATATTCGCTTATCACCTGCAAATGAAATGTATCTAGAAGTGCTCCTTCTATCATCCTTGCATCCTGCCCAATTTGCATCTGAATAGATCTTAATATCCAAGTCTGAAGTGTAGGGGAAATACAAACCATGATGTTGTGTTCCCTTGAGATACTTTAGAATTCTTTTGGCAGCTTCTAGATGAGGTACCCTTGGCTTGTGCATAAACTGACTTAGCACACTAACTCCATATGCAATATCTATCCTTGTTAAGGTAGCGTAGCTCAAACTTCAAACTATGCTTTGATAACCTGTAACATCATTAATTTCATCACCTTCATGTGCACTTAGTTTTAGGTTTACCTCCATTGGAGTACTTGTAACTTTGGCATCCTGGAAATGAAATTTATTCAACATATCGTGTATGTACTTTTTCTGATTAATGTAGATTCTAAAGTTAGTATAGACTAACTCACGTCCAAGAAAATACTTTAGTAGGCCAAGATCATTGATCTTGAACTCCTTCATCATGTGGTTCTTGATTTGTCTGATTCCATTGACATCATTACCTGTAAGTATGATATCATCAACATATACACATAGGTATATTACCTCTGAATTACTTATCTTGATGAATAGAGAAGTGTCTGCCTTGCTCATGACAAAACCTTAGTCTTGGAGGTATGTGGTTAGCCTATGATTCCATGCCATAGGTGCGTGCTTTAATCCATATAAAGCTTTATTCAATTTGCACACATATGTTACCTTGTTTGTATCCTCATAGCCAGGAGGTTGTGACATATATACCTCCTCTAAAATCCATCCATTCAAGAAAGCATTTTTGACATCCAATTGATACTTGTTCCAGTTTTTTGATGCAGCCACACTTACCAACACTCTGATGGTTGGCATCTTGGCCAAAGGTGAGAATGTTTCTTCATAGTCAATGCCTTGGGTTTGTGCAAAACCCTTGGCCACCAATCTGGCTTTGTACCTGTTAATCGACCCATCATAATTTCTTTTGAGTTTATAGATCCATCTGGATCCTATTACCTTCATGGACTCTTTCTTTGGTACTAGTTCCCATGTGTCACTTTCCTTGAGTGCTTCAATCTCCTCATCCATAGCTTCCTTCGATTTTGTCTTGGTTATGGCTTCTTCATATGATCCTGGTTCTTCAATTGACAAATCTTTGGCAAGATAAACAGAATGTTTAGTAACAAGAGATGTATCATACCCATATCCGATAGGTTTTTTTTTTTAATATAAAGGAAGTTTGGCATTAGCCTACTTGTCCGGACTTGAATTAAATAAAGAAAGAAAAGTACAAGAGAAGGGGACTAGTGCCCACGGGACCCCCCAAATCCCACAAAGCAGGGGAAGCTTTTACAGAGCCTAGAGGGCATTACAAAGAAGATTAATCACCCTCTCATCACCCTCATGCGGGGCCCACTTGGGTTTAAGCTTGTTATTGATCAAAAGGAGAACTTGATGATGCCTGAAGGGGGGGGATTTCATACAGTTAACAATCTTTTTGCCAAGGAGGAATAATGATTTCTCAATCGACCACTCCTTGGGGGAGTCACCGAAGTTGAGAGCACATCTTTCCCGCCATATTTTCCATAGTACCTCCCCTCTGATGGCGTTCCAAAGGGTCGCGGAGCAGCCGATGGCTTCTCCCAATAGGTCTTGTTTCTAATTGAGATGTTTTTGAAGTCTAATTTTCATTGCAACCGTCTGCCAGAGTCTGTTGGAGTTGGGGCAGGTAAAGAAGATGTGTGGGACATCTTCGATAGACCGGTAGCAGCGTTTGCACCAGGGAGAAATCCCACAAAGTTTGCTAGCCTTAAGGTTGGTCGAGATTCCATGATGAAGAATTTGCCATAAGAGGACTGACTTTTTGATTTCTATGAGGGGGTGCCAGATAACCATGAACTTCATGTCCCACCAAAGCCGCGTCCATGACATGCACCACTTCTTCTTGAGGTTAACCTGATAGTCAATCGTTTCTTTGATGTTCGGGATTTTTGATAGGCTATTCCCATTGTGCCATTTGAGACCAAGCAAGCTCGATGTGTCGTGTCCCATGAGAAGGCGAGTTTTGTGTCGATCCCAGCTGAGACATCTGCTTTGCAAAGTGTTCCATTCTTCGTACGAAATGTTGATGCGAGGGTCAATATCCTTGAAGTTGATCTAGTGGTTGGTGTCATGTTTCCAGAGATGTTTCCATTTTTTGAAGCCTTTGTTCCATAACTTCTTGGCATTTTGAATGTTCCAAGATTCCACACTCCGGATGCCATGGACCGGAAACCAGATAGAGTCATTTTTTCTGATACCGGCTGCCCACTTCCAGTCTTCACTAATTCTTGTGTAGCATTTGACTTTATTCCAACTCTTCCATAGGGAGCACACGAGATTAGAGCCTTTCGGGAAGACGGGGATTGAGGAAAACAGCAAGGTCAAGATGTCAAGATTCTTCCAGTTTGGGAAACCCATGAGAGCCAACTCGTTCTTGTTTCTGAAGATCAACTTGGCCCACGAGGTCTCCCCATTACACCAAGCCTTAATCATCCATTTAGCTGCCAGTTTGTAATCCATGCACCCAATGTCCAGGATACCAAGTCCCCCACTATCTCTAGGGCTAGTGCAGATGGACAATTTGATTTTAGGCACCCCCCTTCTATTGTGATCGCCCGTCCAAAGGAAGTTTCTACAAATACTATCCAGTTTGGACAGATCTTGCTCTTTCGGTCTCCAACATGAAAGGAAATAAATGGTAGAAGAAAGGAGGAACGTGTTGATAACCATCGCACGACCAGCGAGATTGATTTGCATACCTCTCCAATAGTTAAGCTTGTTTTCGAGTTTGGCCAGCACCCAGTTCCACTGTTGTTCCATAGAGATGCCAAACCCCAAGGGGATCCCAAGAAGCCGAAAAATTTGGCCCTGCGGAATGATTTGACAGCCATGATCAATGAGAAGGCCGGGATGAGACCCCACAATAGCTCTAAAGGCGTTCTTAGAGTGGTTGATTATGGATCCAGAGGCTTCACAAAAGGTAGCAAGACACCTCCAGAACGTCTCCAGGTTGGTACTATCATTGTGAACAAACGCATCGGCAAAAGGTCTCATGGTGATCTGACTGTGGTCGTGAGGCAAACGGAGGCCTTTGATATTACCAGCTTCCACTTGGTGTGCCACATGCCTGCTAAGCCCCTCCGTGGCAATGGCAAAGAGAAGGGGAGCCAATGGGCACCCTTGTCTGATAGATCTTCTAAGTTTGATCACCTTCGAAAGTTTGCCGTTAATGTTAATTTGGGTCGATGCGTTTCCGAGAAGGGTCACGATCATCTTGGTGAATTTCTGACTGCAGAATATAGTCCCATTCTAGCCTCTTGTAGGCTTTATCAAAGTCGATCTTGAGGAAGACCACATCTTGTTTAGACTCATTTGCAAATTGAATACCTTCCCAAATATCTATAATGGTTTCCAAAATTGACCTGCATTTGATGAAACCTTTTTGGTCCTCGCTTAGCCACGCTCTCAAGTGGCAAGAGATTCTGTTGGCAATGACTTTGGCGATGATCTTGTATCCTGTTTGGAGCATCATAATAGGGCGCCAGTTCTCTATTTTGTTCTTTTCCCCTCTTTTGTGTATTAACTTGATAATACCATTGTTGAGACAAGAAGGAAGTGTGCCAAACTTGAGTGCCTCTTGCCAAACGAGAAGAACAGGGGTGGCAACCACCAACTTGAAGGATTTAAAGAACTCGTTAGTGAGCCCGTCGGGTCCCAGGCTTTTACCGAGAGGGAGGGCATCAATGACCTCAATGATTTCTGCTTCAGAGATAGGGGCATGTAGCAGGGAGTGAAGGTTGGGTGGTATCCTGCGGGGGGAAACCCTAGAAATGGCTGCCATACAGTCCCTTCTATGGTGAGAGAGGGGGTTTGAGGTCCCGAGGAGTCCCGTGAAGTGCCCTTCAATGATCCCAAAGTTATCTTCTTCCGAATCGCATACATTGCCATTTAAGTCTAGCAATAGGGGTTTGTCGGCTTTGTCAGCCCACCACTCCTTGAAGAAAATTTGCAAGTTTTTCCTTTGTATTTCTTCCTCGTATCTCAACACTGCTCTGATTTTTCGAAGACCTTTCTGGGCTTGAGGTTTTCCTTTGTTCACTTCCTCCTTGAGCCTCCAGAGTCTGTGGTAAAGAGCTTCCCTACGAGCCCGCCGCAAAGTCTCGAGCATCTTCTTAGTTCTAATCATGATCTTTCGAGACTTATCGAGCGCACTTCTCCAGCACTTGGCTGGGGACAAGCCAGAGGCGAATGCCTCCTTCCACACATCAGCAATTTCTTGATGGACGAAGGGGAGAGAGAAGGTGGTCGCACTGGCATGGAACCAAGGAGCCTTGCGGATCTTGTTGGAAGGTTGGAAAGTGATAACGATCGGGTAGTGATCAGAGATGGTGAGGTCAGTGCATTGCGCGAGGGCTAGGTGGCCCCACTGATGGGTAAAACTCTGAGAGATGTAGCATCTATCAAGTCTAGCTTTCCTCAGGTCCTCGCTCGCTTGGAGATTTGACCAAGAAAAGCCATTCGAGTCTTTGAGTTCGACCAAATCCAAGTGAAGTTTGGTCTTGTCCTATGTGTTCAGTCTCTCTAATTCCCCATTAGGGGCGTACAAAGAAACCAGAGTAAAACAAAGAGGAGCACCAAAAGAAACAGCAATCCATCGGTGGCTTTCATCTTCAATTGAGTTCTCAAGCTTTTCAAACCAGAGTTGATTAACACCGATTACCGTTCCACCAGACCCCCGCTGGTGCATTGTTGAAATCCAAACATGGATCGAGGAGACCTGTCTAAGCCGTTTTTGGAGGTCTTCTCCGTCAATTTTAATCTCTTGAATACATATAAAATCTGGGTTTATGCTAATGTCGCGAAGCCATTGACCAATGATGATCGCTCTTGAGGGGTCGGTTGGCCCTCTAGCATTTAACGAGATGATGATCATTTTCGTAGTGATCCCTCTTTGCGGGAGGGAGCTTTGTCCTTTCTTTTCTTGGATTCATCTTTCTTTTTCGCTGGGATCCGATCCTGAATTAGCAATAGGTTCTTGTGGGGGCTTTTCCAGGATAACTCCATAGGTTGTTTTCCTTTGCGGGATGCCTCTTGCTGGGAAGACTTGGGCACCGTTTTCGACACCGTTTCTGGAATAGTCGATCCGATGATGGAACTTTCACTATCCATGTTATCTTCGTTACTAGTGGTGAAGCCGTCTTCTTTGCTTGTAGTGTAGCCCTCCTGGGAGGTTTCTTTATTGTCAGGGATCTCTAGGGCTTTGTCGTTGGTGTCCACCTCAAGTAGGTTCCCACCTGGGTAGTCAAACTCATTGATCTCCTTTTGCAGATTGCAATACAAATTGCTAGAGGGGGTAACTGACAAGTTGTTTCGCTCGCAATATGCCCTAGGGCTTCTTTTCCTTCTTCTTCTGACTTCGATGAACCCGTCTGCATCAGCTTGTGGATTAAGGAGGCCCTTGCCTTCCTCTTCCTTTTTCGAGTGGGTCAAAGCGCCTTTGTTGTCTTGAGCATTTTTGGATGCTTCTTGAATTCGCTTGCTTTTTTGTCTCAAAGGGCAATCTTTAATCCTGTGACCTTGTTGGCCACAAAGAAAGGACGCGTTGGGAAGGTTTTTGTAGTTGATGTCTTGCTCCCATACATCCCCTTCGCCCAAGTCCACTTTGATCATCGATGGAAGCGGCATGCTGAGGTCGGCCTCGACACAGATTTGAGGGTGCCACCGAGCGTTTGTTCTCCCTTTGTGATCTTCTGATTGATTGATTTGTAGATTCAGGTATGTCTTCAAGCTTCTTTATTTTGACTTTGCCTTTGGACTTCCATGCCTTGAATTCTTCAAGGTTGATAACATCTTCATCATCTGAAGTAGTATCTTCATTCTGAATAGGTTCCTCCTTAGCAAGACTTGGAAACTCCTCCTTCAAGTCATAGGGTAGTTTAAACTTCCTGCACTCCTTCTCATACCAAGAATCATTTTCATCAAAGACAACATCTCTACTAACCATGAATCCCTTATTTAAAGGGTTGTAAAACCTATATCCTTTTTGATTCATATCATATCCAATAAAGATACACTTCTCAACCTAGCTTACCTCTTATATGAGAAGGAATGTGTACATATGCTACACATCCAAATATCATGCAATGGTCTAGTGAGGGTCTCTTACCATGCCATGCTTCATAAGGTGTCATCCCATCAAGGGACTTAGATGATAATCTATTTATGAGGTAAGTGGCAGTAGAAATACTCTCTACCCATAAATAGTAAGGTAACGTTTTCTCATTCAACATTGACCTAGCTGTTTCAACAATCAACCTATTTCTTCTCTCAGCTACCCTATTTTGTTCAGGAGTATACCTTGTGGTGATTTCTCTTTTAATGCGTCTGTCCTGCAAGAAGTCTTCAAACTCATTGGAGAAGTACTCACCTCCTCCATCTGACCTTAGCCTCTTTAGATTCTTCCCTGTCTGATTCTCAACAAGTGCAAGATATTTTTTAAAGCAATTAAACACCTCATCCTTGTGCTTCATGAAGTGCAATACAGTCCACCTACTATAATCATCAATAAAAGATACATAGTACCTTGATCCTGAGATTGAGGGGTCTTTGCTTGGTCCCCATACATTTGTATGAACAAGCTCTAGGTAGTCCTCATGCATGTATCCTTTCCTTGAGAACGGTAACCTGTGAGATTTCCCAATTTGATAAGCATTGCATTTATATATCATGTGTTGTTTGGAAACATTGGGTATTCCAATTACACATTGATCCCTGCATATCTGTTTCAATGTTCTTTCTCCTACATGCCCTAATCTTTTATGCCAAATCTCAAGTTCTAAAAGTGTTTGATCTTTATAATTGTATAGTGCAATATTCTTTGTGTCTTCTAGCTCAAAACTAAAAAGTCTACCTGATTTTTCTCCTTTTGCTATTCTCTTGAACCCATGCCTTGGATCCTCCACAAATTCTCCAAATTGGTTGAATCTAACCTGCAAAACTTTCTCCACAATCTGTCCAACACTCATCAAATTTTTGGTGATGGTTGGTACATAGAGTACCCTACTCAACAAGTTCTGATTTCCATCACAAGTCTTAACATTTCCAACGTTAACTACTGAGTGCTTGGTGTCATCACCTATTTGTACTTGATGCTTACCTTTTGGTTCTTCAAGGTCAGAGAGTAGAGCTACATTGCCAACCACATGATTTCAACATCTTGAGTCAATGTAGAATAGGTGGTCATCATTTGTACTTAGTTTTGAAGTCATGTTCATGATCAGAAGAGAATCATCCTGGTCTTCTGTATAGTTGTTGTAGTCCTTTCTGGATTTGAATCCTCCTTGGTAGTTGCCATTGTAGTTGTTGTTGTTGTAGTTGTTGTTGTAGCCTTGGTGATGGTTGAATCTACCTCTTGACTGTGAGTATCTGTTGGAGCAAGTCTATGACAAGCCTAAGTATTGGCTTGAGTCCCACAAAGTCATAAAAGAAGCCTTAAAATGAAGACTATGTAAAGTTCACTTGTGAACTACCTCTTGTAACTTTTGAAGAGTTTACTTAATGTAAAAGTAAGAGAATCTTAAGTGGTTGAGTCCACTTGATCAAGAATGGAAAGAGGAGCCACGAATTCGTGATTTGTGGTAGGTAGAGAATCAAATCAATCATTGATTGATTGGAGAGTGATTGAGGGAAGTTAGCCTCCCAAACTCAACTATAAATAGATGGCAGTTTTAGTCGTGGTTAGAGAGACCTATGTGAAGACCTCCAAGAGCTGAGCTTTATGCCATATCAAGGTGTGATTACAAGGCACACATATGTATCAGTAAGTCATTGTATTGTACAAGCAATATACTTTCATTTTCATGATTATTTGGTTTCATCTTTCCATGTTCTTGTGAAGTGTACTACTCACTGCCATTACTCTCAGTTTTCTCAGTCAACTTGCAGAGATGTTTTCTCTGAGCTTGGTGCATCATTTTCAGCGATTTAACTTGGTAAAAGTAGCTCTATAAGTCTACTATATGCTCACAAATTTTCATGTCATTTGGATGTTGAAATCTTCAGTTATGTTCATTTGAAGTCAACAGGGTCTGTTCATCTTCACTTCTCTGTCAGGTACCCGACTTTTTCACTCATCTTGTCAGAACCATTTCTCAGTGGTTACTTATCCAAATTCAGTGATTTAAAGCTTTTTGGATTTCTCTTACTGTCTAGTATAACCATACAAATTTTCATAATCATTGGATTCCTACATTTTGAGTTATGTTGATTTTTCTGCTCACTGGTCTATTTTTGTAGCAGCCCGTGAAAATCGGGATGATGTCATCACTTGTTAAAACTCATTCTCAGTGTGTGGTTCATTATTTTTGATGAGATTACTCTTGAAAGTTAGCTCTTTACGTTGCCTAGACTTCCTCAAGAGGAATTGAGCTAATTGCTGCTGTGCTCAGAGAATTATGTAAAAGACTGGACAGGTGTATGAACCAAGAATAGCAAGTTTTCACCTCTGAGCTAACTCCAACTTATCTGTTTTGATCTATCTTTTTGAGAATGATCTTCCAAGGTACATAGGGTGTTTAATACATCCATTGGCAAGCTAAAAGGGCCCACCATATACTTATGGAGTTCATTTGGCTGGTGTAGATCAAGGATTTTGCAACACCTCTTCAGCTTCAAGCACATACCTATCCATCTCTTCACAGTATCCACCTCTTTGATATCCTCTTCCTCTCTGGTTCTTGTAGTTCCTGAAACACTCATCTGTAGTACGATTTGATAAACTATAAATATTGCATGGTTAGGAGTTATAGGATCTCCCCCTACCTTGCTTACCTCCTTTGCCCCTTCCTCTTGATGATCTACCTCTCCCTGCATAGTTGGCTTGGGAGGTAGTGCCTTCATCTTCTCCTTTCTTGTTCTTGCCTTTATCTTTAGCTTTACCTTTATCAATGTATAGGGCAAAAGAGCTATTACCTTTGGATGTTTCTCCATTCTTGTTGAGCTTGGCTTCATGAGTGAATAATTGTCCCATGAGAGTTGTAAGGTCTGGAATCTGCATGTCCATGTAAAGGTCCATGGCAGTGGTGAAGCTTTCCCATTTGTCATCAGCTTTGATCCCATTGATCACGTGCCTTATAATCTGCTCTTCCTCAATCTCTTCTCCTATGCTTGCTAACTAATCTGCTACATCTTTAATCTTGGTCACAAACTCTCAAATAGCCTGCTTAGGTTGCTTCCTTAGTGTAGTGAATTCAATCCATAATTGATTTTTCCTGGCCGTTGTGTTGGAAGAAAAGTAGGATGACAAGGTTTCCCAAGTCTCTTGGGATGTCTTACAGTTTCTAATATGTGGCAAAAGAAAATAAGAGATGGAGTTGAGTAAATAAGACCTTGCTAATGCATCCTTAGCACACCATGTGTTGAGCTTTTCATGTTCTTTCTTTGTTGGCAATCCTCTTGTTTTGAATGAGGGAAATTCCTCATCTCTTGAGATGTATCCATAAAGACTCCTTCCTTGTAGGTATGTCTTCATCCTTAGAGACCATGCCTGATAGTTGTTCATGTCCAATTTATCAATAAATGAAGGAAAACCATCTCCCATTTTACCTTAGTTAGCTCTGATACCACTGTTGGGAAAGATGGATGGACACTCCAAGAGATTGAGTAGGTACTGCCAAATCTTGCTTTGTACCAGCCCTTTGATGCTTCATAGTTGATAAGTAGACCTTCTTAGCTTTCCAATGAAACCATAAAATGGCCTAACCGAAGCAAACACACAAAGGCAAAGGGAAAGCACATGCAAGGGTGTCGACCTCCACACACACACCAATGCCTTTATCTCATAAACAGTTCAGATGGGCAATCTATCAAGGAGGGATAGCACATTTATGCGTTCTCAGGTCGGTGGCAGAGGAAACGGGACTAGAACGGATCGATGTATCGAAGATTGGGCACTTGAGTTTCTGGATGCTTATGGAAGAGTTCACAGATGTACTCACATACACACTTCCACCCGGTCTCCCGCCCCTACGTAATGTTCAACATCGGATTGAGATGCTTCCGGATCAACTGCCCCCTTCGCGAGCCCCATATCGAATGAACGAGACCGATCTTCAAGAGCTCAAATGGCAACTACACGAACTAGAGGCACAAGGATACATCCGACCAACCAGCTCACCTTACGGAGCCCTGATCCTTTTTGTGAAGAAGAAAGATGGCTCCCTACGCCTATGCATCGACTATCGCACACTCAACAAAGGCACGGTCAAGAGAAAATACCCCATTCCCGTGATGGAAGAACTTTTAGATCACCTCAACGAGGCACGATACTTCACACGCATCGACCTCCGGTCCAGCTACCATCAAATCAGGGTGGCACAGGAACACATAGAGAAGACGACCTTCCGCACTCGCTATAGTAGCTATGAGTGGCTAGTCATGCTGTTTGGACTTACAGGTGCACCGACCACTTTCTGTCGGGAGATGAACGATGGCTTCCAAGACATGCTAGATCTCTTCCTTATCATTTACATCGATGATCAACTTATCTTTAGTCGCATGATACAGGAGCACTAAGAGCATGTTCAGGCCATCTTGCAACGACTATGGCAACGTCGACTCTTTGCCAAGCCAAGCAAGTGCAAGTTCTGCATGAAGAAGGTGGAATTTTTGGGGTTCATTGTCTTCGAACTTGGCCTACATGCCGACCCCTAGAAAGTCGAAGCACTGCTCAAATGGGCACCCTTGAAGACCGTCAAAGAGGTGCGAGAATTTGTCGACTTCTACCAATTTCTCCGTCGTTTTATCCAAGGCTTTAGCAAGATCGGGGCTCCACGTCTGGAGTTGGCCAAAGAGAAGGAACCATTCAAATGGGGACCGGAAGAGGAAGAAGTATTTGAAGCATTGAAGGTGGCCATGTGCCATGCCCCGTTCTTGAAGCTCCCAGAGTTTGACAAGCCATTCAAAGTTCGCACCGATGCATCCGATTCGGCCACTGGCGGCGTACTTTTACAAGATGGACAAATAGTTGCATACGAATCTCACAAGCTGACCATACCCGAGCTCATATGGAGCACACACGAGAAGGAAATGCTAGCTGTCATCCATTGCCTACGCAAGTGGAGGCACTATGTCTTGGACAAACATACAAAGGTCTTCACGGACAACATATCTTTGAAGTATTTCACTTCACAACCCAAGTTAAGCCCAAAACAAGCAAGGTGGCAGGATTTTCTTGCCGAGTTTGACATAGAGATACTTCACAAGCCGAGTAAACAGAACGTCATGCCCGATGCGCTAAGTCGAAGACCCGAGATCCAAGCCATGTCCACAGTTTCATTCGATTTAAGAGGCAGGATTCCATGTGCACATGCACAAGACACCCGAGTCGAAGAACTCCTCCTGGAGCTCCAAAGCGCCCAACCATCTGGCTGCTACACAGTGCAAGAGGGCATACATGATCGCAAAGGGAAGATCTACGTGTCGGACGACTTCGAGGTACGCAAAGAGCTGCTCTGGGAAGCACATGATTGCAAAGTGGCCGGCCATGGCGGTCAAAATCACAGCTATGAGATGCTCCACAAGAACTTTTATCGGCCCCGCATGAAGCCACAAGTCCACGAATATGTAGAAACGTGCCCGACATGCAACTTGGTTCTTCAAGATCGAGTCAAGCCCGCAAGCCTCCTACAACCCCTTCTGATTCGGAACTAGCCTTTGGACATGATCAACATGGACTTCATAACCAAACTCCCACCATCCCAAGGGTTCAACACCATATTCGTAGTAGTAGACTACTTCACCAAGTAGGACCACTTCATCCCTGCCAAGCCCCCTCTTACTGCTAAGGCAGTGGCTCATCTCTTCTTCACTCACATTGTGAAGTATCACGGACTGCCTTTGTCCATCATTTCGGATCTTTCCTTTGGATGATGATAACATGGCTTCATCATTCTCTTCCATACCTTTTTATTGATCTTCATCTTTGAGCTTCAGAATGTGTGACTGAACTGATTCACCAATTTTCATCCTTGTGTTGGCTAGTTGTCTTCTAAGATGAGCTTTCCTAGCATGATTTCTACTCTGATAGAGATTTTGTAACTCCAACCAAGCCTCCTGAGAGGTTCTACATGACCTGATTTGAGGTATAATATGCCTCTTGACTCCCGTAGCAATATATGAAAGTGCTAGTGCCTCCCTTGAATCCTATCTAGATTGCTCCTCTGTAGGAAGTAGTTTGGTAGTAGTACGGACTCCAAATGGTGAAATAGTAGTTCTTCTTCTTCACTAACCTCTTATTGAGTAGAAATAGGAACAACATGTCTTCTAAAATATGAAGTAGCTTCTTCTCCAACTTTTCTTGGCCTTGGATAAGTGCCCTCAACAATATTCCATAAGTCCTTTGATAGTGACAAATTCATCATCATAAAGCTCCACATTGGATAATTAGAGATTCCATCAAGCTTTTCTTCATTCTCAAGTCTATAGTCACTTATCTTGTTAAGGGTGTATGTCAACTATACTCTAATACCAAATGTTGGAAGTGGGGTGTTCTTCAATAAAAATTAATCATAGGTTTACAAGATTTTAAAACATTTGAACCTTAGCATACACACCTTACGTTAGTCCAAACTAATAATTAATTGGTGATTATGAAATGATTGAAGTAGTTCAAAGATCAAAAGGAAGTCAAGAAGTTCAAGAAAGACAGTCTATACACACATTTACATTATGAGTGAAATACCTTGTGATATAGCTGTGAATACTTATAAGAATGATAGAGAGTCATGTAGTAGATATGGGACAAGTACAAATGTACATATATAAGTCAATGGTGTCAAGAAAACAGATGATGAGAACATATAGAGGTCAAGTCTATGAGTGATAGATGTGTAGAGAGTCTTCTTCTTAGAATAGCGTCAAGCCTATCTTGTAGAGAGTACGCATGCAGAAGCAAAATGAAAAGTAAAGTACTCTCACAAAACAAAGAATGTGTGAGACACAAAGACCATGAAATGGGTAAACTCATGTGGATTAGAAATGAGCTTGCCATGAGCATGGAGTAGGCTCCTCAAGCTTATAATCAAGTACAAATGAGGGGAGAGGCCCTCCTTATATAGATTTGGGAGGGGCTCTCAAAAGTACATCATATGTGGGATAAGTGTCCTGAAAGAAGAATGAATACAACTGGTAGAAGCACATGGCAAGGTACCCAAACATAAAGGAAATACAATATAAAATGGAAATAGACTAGAAATGGAGTGCCTCCTGGATAAAAAATGGAGATGCACTCATGCAGATACAAATGTAGATGAAGTAGGAGCAATCATGTCGTCAACACCCCCTCTGCAGCTCCATTTTGGACCGGTTGAATGCTGCAGAGGTCCACCAAGCGCTGAAGTGGAACCGGAGGTAGAGCCTTCCTGAACATGTCTGCCAGGTTCTCTTGAGAGGTACACTGCTCTAGAGTAATCTCCTGAGATATGAGCTTCTCGTGGATGAAGTGGTACTGGATCTCTATGTGCTTCGTGCGAGCGTGGAACACTGGATTCTTGGCGATGGCCAAGGCTGACTAGCTATCCGTGCAAAGACGTGTCGGAGTATCCTGCAAAACACCAATGTCAGATAATAAGAATCGAAGCCAGATGGCCTCACATGCTGCAAAGCTGGATGCGCGGTACTCGGCCTCGGTAGATGATAGTGCAACTATAGGCTGCTTCTTACTTTCCCAAGAGACAGGTCTTGAGCCAAGCAAGAATATATACCTAGAAGTAGACCATCGAGAATCAGGATCACCAGCCTAATCTGAATCGGAATATCCGGCGAGTTCGATGCCCCCTCTGTACCAAAGACCATGATGTTGGGTGAGGGCAAGGTAACAAAGTAGTCTCTGAGCAGCATCCCAATGAGTCTGACGAGGCTGATGTGCAAACTGACTGAGTATACCAACGTCATAAGCAATATCTTGTCTAGTGTTGGCAAGATAGAGTAATGAGCCAACAAGGTGTCAATAGGTATGCACATCCACAAGTGATGATGAGTCCTCCAGTGTAAGCTTGATGTTGGGATCAAGTGGTGTAGAAACTGAGCGACACTAGTCCATGTTATATCTGGAAAGTAGATCAGAGCAGTACTTCTTCTGTGATAGGAATATACCTTCTTTTGTTTGCCATACTTCCATACCTAAGAAGTAGTGAAGTAATCCAAGATCCGTCATAGAGTACTCAAGATGAAGCTCTGTGATGATGAACTGGATGCGTTCTTCATCTGAGCTTGTCAAGATCAAGTCATCGACATAGAGAATGATGATGGCTACTAAAGAATCCTTTCGATAGATATAGAGATTAGCATCAACATTGCTTCTGTGAAATCCCATGTCTTCAAAGAACTTGTGAATCTTTTCATACCAGGCGCTAGGAGCTTGCTTGAGTCCGTAAAGTGGCTTGTAAAGCTTGTAGACTTGATCTTCTTTGACTTTGATCTTGAAGCCTTCAGGCTATTCAACATATACTTCTTCTTGAAGATCTCCATTTAGGAATGCACTTTTGACGTCCAACTAGTAAATGGGCCACTTAAAGTGAGCAATTAGTGCTAAGATGACTCTTATGGTTGTGAATCTTGCAGTAGGAGCAAAGGTTTCTTCATAGTCAATGCCATGTTGTTGCTTGTATCCCTTAACGACTAATGTTGCCTTATATTTATCTAGAGTGCCATCAGACTTGTATTTGACTTTATATATCCACTTGACTCTTATGACTTGAAGGTTGGTTGGTTTTGGAACTAATGTCCAAGTTTTGTTCTTTGCTATTGCATTGAGTTCCTCTTTCATAGTTGTTTCCCACTCTCTGTGGCCTTGAGCTTCTTTGTAGTTGGATGGCTCTGGAATTTGCTGAATTTGGTGCATGAGAGCATAACATGATGACTTTGTTGGCGTTGTTGCCTATCAAGAAGCCCTTGAGATCGGCATGGTTGTTGTGAAGTACTTGCTCCTGAGTTGGAAGTTGGAAATACTGAGTCCCCCTCTGAAATGTAGATAGGTGGACTAAGACTTGTACTTGAATCTTTTCTTGAGTATGATGAAGCTTCATTGAAGATCGCATCCTTCGAAATGGTGATGGAGTGGTTTTCCATATCATATAGACGGTATGCCTTTGATTGGTCACTATAGCCTATGAAGATGTGTTTCTTGGACTTTGATTGTAACTTGTTTCTATCTTCTTTTGGTACATGGACAAAAGCTTCACTACCAAAGACTCGAAAGTAGTTCACATTTGGTTTTCTTCCATAGTAGGCTTCAAAGGGTGATTTGTTGTGTAAAGCACTTGTAAAGCCTCGATTAAGAATGTGAACGGCAGTATGCACAGGTTCTGCCCATAACTTGTAGGGTAGATCCTTGTGATGAAGCATTGTTCGTGCCATTTCCATCACACTGCGCATCTTCCTTTCAGCTACTCCATTTTGTGAGGGAGTATGAGGCTGAGTGACTTGTCTTTTGATCCCTTTCTGGGTGAGAAAGTTATCAAAGTCATGATTGATAAACTCGCCACCTCCATCGGATCTTATGGTTTTGACTAGTTGAATCTTGATTCTCAACTTCCTTGATCCAAGTTTGAAACTTAGAGAATGTGTCTGCCTTTGACTTCAAAAAGTACACCCAAATAAAGTGAGAGTGGTCATCTACTAGAAGATAAAAGTAGAGGGATCCACTCAAGGATGGGGTGTTCATAGGTCCACATAAGTCCATGTGGATGAGGGTTAGTGGGTTCCTCGCTCGTGTTGAAGCTTCCTTGGGAACTGGGGCCCTGTGTTGCTTACCTTGGGTGCAAGCTTGGCAGACATTAGTAAGTTGCCCTATCTTTGGCAATCCCTTCACAAGTTGGGATGAAGAGATTTTTGATAAGTAAGAAGTGTGGCCAAATCTCTGGTGCCACAAACTTGAGTTTGACTCTTTGGATACAAAGCATGATAGCTTGTAGAGGCCCTTTTCTTCTATACCTTGAGCAATGACATCCTTTGTATGGGGATCAACTACCTTAACTCAGGTGTTATCAAACCATACTTGTTTTTCTTGATCTGTAATGGCCTTGACGGAAAGGAGATTCATACATAAGTTTGGAACAAAGAGTACATTTGATAAAGACTTGCATTCCACCTGATGGTTGGAAATTTGAACTTTCCCTTTTCCTTCGATGGGTAAACTTTTGTTGTTGCCAAGATAGACTTCTCTCGTGTGCTCTTCGAGTTCCTCAAAGGAGTCCTTGTCTTTGCACATAGGGGAGGTAGCTTCGCTATAAAAAATCCACTCATGCGGGGAGCTAGAAGTCACTAGTGCATTGGCTTCTGTGGAGATGAAGAGTTCCTCACTCGAGCAGTGGGATCTATGTTGGGAGCCTTTGAATGCTTGCCTAGACGTAGAAGTCTTCGATGATTGTTTCTTTTTATAGCAAAACTTTTCTAAGTGGCCTGATTTTCCACAAAAATTACAGGTGAACGTCTTCGATGAATTATGTGATCCTTTCTTACATCATTGCTAGCCTGATGACTTGTGGTTTTGCCCTTATTGAATGGGCCTTTGGCCTTCATGGCTGACTCTTGTGAGGAAGTCGATTTTGCTTGCGAGTCGTGAAGGAGCAATAGTCGACGAATATCTTCCCAAGATAAGACTTGGCCACGATTATACAAAGTTGTGACAAATGTCTCATCTGACTTCGGTAACTTGTTGAGAAGTCTAACGGCCATGTCTTCACTAGAGATCTGCCTACCACATAGTTCTAATTTACGCTAGTAGTCCTCGAATTGGGCTATGACCTTGGTAATACTCTCGTGTGGCCTGATGGTCAAATTATGAAACTCAGCCTCTAATGCATATATCTTTGAAGGGGTTTTGTCTTCATACAAAGCAGCTAACATATCCCAAGCATCCTTGGACGTCTTGTAGGCCGTGATATGACCTTTCCTCAGTTCATCGCAAGCAAGTAAGCGTTGACCTAAAGCTCTTTTGTCCTTGACATTCCACACATGCCAATTGTCTAAGTTGCTTTCCCTATTGGGTCCGGGGTTTGACCCGTTAACTACCTCATGCAAGAGATTCGTGTAGAGATAGGTGCGCACGACATCTTTCCATAGATTGTAATTTTGTCCATTGAAGCGTTCATCTTTAGGCATAAAAATAGGGGTGAAAGAGGCTAAGAAGTTAGCCATAGATGATAAGCTACCTTCACTTTTGGTCATTACAAAGTTTTGAAGCTAAAGTGTTTAGAAATACTACCAAAATCTTCGCGAAATGCACAAGCTTTGAACGACTCGATACCAGTTTGAAAAACTCCTTGGGGAGAGGGGGGGGGGGGGGGCTTATAGTAGCCCTTTACTTTTGCAAAGATAGACACCGTGGAGTGTAGAGAGTCGACGTGAGAGGAGGGGGCTTAGATTAGCCCGTTGCACACCACATCTGCCTTAGACTAGGCGTGGGACTCAAAGAGACTTGTGAGTGGGCTTAGATTAGCCTCCAACTCACAGATGCACACACACACAATATATTCTTTTTGATGTTACAAAGCAGAGGCAGAGTGTGCCTAAGTGCATGGTAAATGATGTTCATGGGAGATAGGTTTAAGGCTCTTGTGAAGTACAAAAAACTTTTAATGAGGGTGTGGAGTGGTGGCAATGGAAAGGGTTAAACCCTTGGGAAAAGTGCAGACACACCCTTGGATGAGGGTCAAGTTGGATGCTAATGAAGTGCCAAAACCTTTGGATATATGCAAACCTGATTGTACCCTTAAAAGATAATAATGAACAACACTTTTAGCACTTAGAGTACCAAGCCAAAAGGTATAATATGAAAATGCTCATGATATAAAAGTGTTCTCAATAAGTTGGTACAAAGCATCTTAATACTGCTTGTCTCATTGGTCTCTTTCACCAATGCAAATGTGAGCAGTTATGAATGTGCAATGTGATAAGGCTAAAAATATGGAACAGTCAGCCCCATAGCGTCGATGTAAGCCTAGTAAAAATGGAATATATTATATAAATCTACATTTGACACCACCGAATCAAACAGTGAGTGCCTAGAATTAGCTTCATCAAACGCATCCTCCTTATTTCTCCGTGGCGTGCTCTCACCTACCAAGTTACAATGCAATCTGTTCGTTCTTGCGCTTTAGCATATATATGCTCATTGCTTATGTTGTCTACTTGAGAGGAGGTCAGTCGAGGGTGGTTGCATCTCTGACGATAGCAGTGGCGCAGAGCAAAGGTACCAGAGTTCCACCTCTTTCTTATGGTGATCCATTGAATGGGATTCCAAGATCGGCCAGTCAAGCATTACAAGAGGACACACTCTTTTCTCTCTCTCTCTCTCTCTCTCTCTCTCTCTCTCTCTCTCTCTCTCTTTCTCTATGTGCAGGATGAAATAGCACGCTGTTCGTTTTGCAGTCAAGACCTTTGATTTGTCGATCTAGAGACTGTGGTGCAAAAGCTTTTGGGCTTCTCCCCTTTTAAAACAATCGCTTATGACCCTACTAGCCAGCTCCGTAGCATCGGTGCTTCAAGATCACCACTCGACAAGCCTTCGAGGTCGTTTTTTCTTGTGGCTGTGCCTGCTGAGAAGAAGGGCCGGATGCTTTTGTTGTAGACTTTCTTAGGGGGCTGTATGCTTTTGCTGTAGACTTTCTTCTACAGCCGTGTCCAAGACTCCTGCTCCTCCTATTGAAAGAGTTAAGCTCTTGATCCTGAATCAAGATGGGATGATCAAGTCGGAAGGCTTTCTGAACCTTACAAGGGAATCAGTGAATGTTTTAGTAGGACCATTAAGGATGATGGTTTTATATCTCTGGTGGAAATGGTTTGCTGGAAACTTAGCTTCTCGTGGAGCAGCTGGTGCATTGTCACTTCTTTCTATATATTCCCTTGATTATGCGCGAAGAAGGCTAGCTTGAAAGAAACTTGGAGAAGCTTGTCGAAGGTAGAAAAGTGCGTTTTGAAGCAACGAAGTTTGGTCAAGCCAACCGGCACAAGACCAGCCCTTGAGCTTATGGAGACTCAAAAAAACCTTATAGGCATGTGATAAGTGCAAAGAAACACACTATGTACCTTGGAGCATCAAGGAGAATGAGTCGATACAAAACAGATAGGTTCGCGGGTCAAATAGCTCAAAAAACTTACTATCTATGGAAGAGACAATGAACTTCAAATGCCCATAGCGACCAACGTGATTACAATTAGAAAAAATCCTTTTATGGGAGTGATACACATAGGGTTGAGTGTATGGAATGCACAAAAATATAAGGAATAAGCAAAATATGCTATAGGAATGAATGCGACATTCACCGGTGGTACTTCCTATTTTTCAGGAATACGCAGAGATTGACCCCCAGGCAGAAAAACTGAGATTTCTCCAAATCTGCTGAACCAAATGCTTTGAAAATTTATAGGCATAAACTAGACACTAATACCTTTCCAATGAGTCCTCTTGAACTCAATTTATGGCTCTGAGGAGAGAGCAGCAGCCTCTGCAAGATTACTGTTGGCAAAGAAGATGATGCAGAAAATTGAAGGAGCAAAACAATGACGGTCACAAGTGTATGTATATTGCTTCGATGTATAATACAAGTGATTTCAACTCCTTATATAGCCTCTAGGAGTGTTCCACGACTTTTACAACTTGAACTTGAATTAAAATGAAGGTGGGAATGGTTGTTGGAGGGAATCAATTCACTTCCACTATAATCTAGGAAGAGTGAAGATCTTGATTGATCTACTTTTAGGTGACTTGATTTGCTTGATTGAATGCAACTTCAACCACCGCAAATTCGTGGATTTTGGGCTCTATATTTGTACCTTTACATGTGTACAACTCAAGGCTTTTACAATGGTAAATGAGCCATCAAAATATTCTCAAAAAAATACAATAAATGAGCATATGAAAAAGAACTCTCCAACGGATATTCTTTCGACGCGATAGCCTTTGATGTAGATCAAATCCACCTCAAGCATAGTGTAAGCTTGATGTTCCAGTATGCTTGAGTCTTCATTCTCTGATAGGTTGAATACCTGCCATAGCTTTGAATCTACAAAGCTTTATTCCATCAAGTGCCTTCGTCATCATATCTACTACTTGCTTTTCAGTCGGAACAAAAGAGATGTCAATCTCCTTTGCCATGAGCTTCTCCCTGATGAAGTGGTAATGGACTTCTATGTGCTTGGTTCTCGCATGAAAAATAGGATTTGCTACTAGATGCATGGAACTTACATTATCTCCAAATATGTGAGGTTTGGAACTCACAAGTCCCAAATCTGTATACAATGCTTTTAACCATATTGCCTCTTGAGTTGCTATGGTCAAGCCTCTGTACTCTGCTTCAATTGAGGATAAAGCAACTATTGGTTGCTTCTTAGAACTCCATGACACTAGCTTTGAACCTGCAAATGCTAAGTAACCAGATGTACTTTTTCTATCATCCTTAGCTCCTGCCCAATCTGCATCTGAGTAGATTTTGATATCCAAATCTGAAGAGTAAGGATAGAATATACCTTCGTTGATTGTACCTTTGAGATACTTCAGTACTCTCTTAGCCGCATCCATGTGTAGTCTTCTTGGTGAGTGCATGAACTGACTAAGCACTCCCACACTATATGAGATGTCTACCCTTGTATGAGTAGCATATATCAAGCTACCTACCAAGCTTTGATACTCTTTAATGTCTTCAATTTTCTCACCTTCATAAACACTAAGGTTATGATTCATCTCCAAAGGTGTACCTGCAGGTTTAGTGTTCTCCATTTTGAACTTGAGAAGAAGATCCTCAATGTATCTTCTTTGAGTCAAATACATTCCTTCATCTGTGTATATCACCTGCATACCTAGGAAATATGTGAGCTCACCTAGGTCATTGATTTTGAACTCCTCTTGCATGTGTCTCTTGATCCTTTGCATGCCATTTAGATCATCACCTGTCACAATAATATCATCTATATATACACATAGATAGATAACCTCATTGTGATCCCTTTTGATGAATAGAGAAGGATCTGAGCTGCTAGCTTTGAACCCTTGATCTTGAAGATATGTAACCAATCTGTAATTCCAAGCTCTTGGAGCTTGTTTCAATCCATACAATGCTTTCTTAAGTCTGCAAACATAAGATGGATGATTAGGGTTTTCAAAACCTCGTGGTTGTGACATGTATACCTTTTCACTTATCCAACCATTTAAGAATGCATTTTTCACATCAAGTTGGAGGAGTCTCCAATTCCTTGCAGCAGTTACACTTATCAATGTCCTGATTGTAGTCATCTTTGCAACTGGTGAGAATGTTTCCTCATAGTCTATACCATGAGTTTGTGAGCATCCTTTGGCAACTAATCTTGCCTTGTACCTGCAAACTGATCCATCCGAATATCTTTTAACTTTATATACCCATCGACAACCAATTACCTTTTGATTCGGTGACATTGGAACCAAATCCCAAGTGTCCATTTCCTTCAATGCATCTATCTCTTTGTTCATGGCCTTTTCCCAATTAGGGTTTCCCTTTGCCTCTTCATAGGTTGAGGGTTCCTCTGAAATAGAGTCTTTTGCCAAGTAGATTGAATGCTTTGTAACAAATGTGGAATCATATCCATACCTTTCTGGTTGTTTCTTCTCTCTTGCTGATCTTCTAGGTGCTTGTTTGGAGCATTCTCCAACCTCTTGCATCTTTGCTTTGCCTCTTGACTTCCATAGCTTGTAATCCCTTTCTCTTTCATCTTGTTCATCGTCTGTATCACTTCTTGGATCCTAGACCTGTGTATCATGCTTGCTTCCTAATTGATGAGAGTCATAATCAAGATCATATGGTAGTGTTACCTTTTGTTTATCTTCATCATACCAAGACCTGTGTTCTTCAAACACAACATCTCTACTTGTAGTGAATTGCTTGGTTGAAGGATTGAAGAACCTGTAACCCATGTGAGTTGAATCATATCTAATAAACACTGCCTTTGTTGCCCTTTCATCTAGCTTACCTCTTATTTGTGATGGTACATGAACATAAGCTAAACAACCAAAAACCTTGCAATGTCCAAGACTAGGTTTTCTTCCATGCCATGCTTCATAAGGAGTCATACCTTGAAGTGATTTGGATGGTAGTCGATTGACAAGGTACACTACAGTTGAAATAGCTTCTGCCCATAGATAATGTGGCAACTTCTTCTCTTCAAGAATTCTTCGGGCTAATCCAACCAATGTCTTGTTTCTCCTCTCTGCAATTCCATTTAGTTGAGGAGAGTACCTAGTAGTCACTTCCCTTTTGATATCTTTATCCTGCAAGAACTCATCAAACTCTTTGGAAAAGTATTCTCCCCCTCCATCAGATCTGAGCTTCTTTAGTGATCTACCTGTATGATTCTCCACATGTGCAAGATACTTCTTGAAGCAATCAAACACTTCATTCTTACTCTTGATAAAGTATAGAACAGTCCACCTACTATGGTCATCAATAAATGAGACATAATACCTTGATCCTGCCAATGAAGGTTCTTGACTTGGTCCCCATACATCTGTATGTACTAAGTCCAATAAGTTGCTATGGATGTAGCCTTTGTGATTGAATGGTTGTCTTTGTGCCTTCCCAATCTGACATGCATCACAGCTGTTGATCATGTGTTGCTTTGATATGTTCGGCACTCCTAGAACACTTTGATCCCTACATATATCCTTCAAGGTTCTTTCATTCACATGAGCAAGTCTCTTATGCCACACTTCAAGCTCACTTAGGGTTTGAGACCCAAAGCTGAATAGAGCTATGTCCTTGGTTTCTCCTACTTCAAAAGTAAAGAGCCTACCATGCTTCTCACCTCGGGCTATCTTCTTGAAGCCTTGACATGGATCTTCCACAAAAGCTCCATGTTGGGTGAACCTAACTTGCAAGCCTTTTTCAACTATTTGGCCTACACTTATTAGGTTTTTAGTGATAGTGGGTACATAGAGAGCCTTACTCAGAATGTTTGTCCTGCCATTGGAAGCTTTGTCATTACCAATCTTCTCTACATTGTGCTTCGTGTCATCCCCTCTTTGCACTTCATGTCTATGCTTTGGACTTTCCAAGTCAGATAGAAGAGCAATGTTGCCTGCAACATGATTCGAGCATCCTGAATCTATGTAGAACAAATGATCATCTTCTTTACCTTCTTTGTGGCTTAGATTCATGAGAAGTAATGAGTCTTCATGTGGTTGATCTTCTGAATAATTGTTGTAGTCCCTTCTATTATAGCTTCTATTGTTATTGTTGAAGTTGTGTCCACCTCTGCCTCTATTGCCGCCATATCCACCTCTTCCACTTCCTTTCTGGGTCTTCTCATTGAACCAACAATTCTGAGTGGTGTGGTTGGTCTTGTCGCATATAGCACAAGGTTGAACATTTTGACCTTTGGCTTTGTCTTGCTTTGGTCCTTTCTTCTTCCCTTTCCACTTGCTCTTGCTTGCAAAGTTGGCTTGGGAAGTCTCTTCTTCATCTTCTTCCTTCTTCTTGACTTTTTGCTTCTTATCCTTCTTATCTGCATATAGAGCACTAGTTGAACTACCATGATAAGAGTTACCTTCCTTTATGCTATTGTTGGCTTCTTGATTGAAGAGTTGTCCAAGAAAGATGTTGAATTCTGGAGTCTGCACATCCATGATGAGATCGTAAGCTGTCGTGAAGGATTGCCATTGCTTATCACTTCGAATGCCGTTGAGAATTTTCCTCATGATGACCTCTTCTTCAATCAGCTCTCCAATTGATGCTAACTGATCCGCAACCTCTTTGACCTTGGTAACAAACTCTGTGATGGTTTGTTTAGGTGTCTTCTTCATTTGGTTGAACTCGTTCCAAAGATGATTCTTTCTTGCTTTGGTACTAGCAGAAAAGAAAGTCTCCAGGGCATCCCAAGTCTCTTGAGATGTCTTGCATCCTCTAATATGTGGTAATAGAAAGTCAGAGATAGAGTTTAGTATGTACGACCTTGCTTGAGCATCCCTTGCGCACCAAAGTGTGAGCTTATCTATCTCCTCTTGTGTAGGTCCTCCTTTGGATCTTGGAATAGGCATAGCTTCATCACCTCCTACAATTCCATAAAGATTTATACCTTGCAAATAGGTCTCCATTCTGATTTGCCAAGCCGCATAGTTATATCGATCAAGCTTCTCGATCATTGAGGGAAAGCCATCACCCATCTTGAATTAGCTCTGATACCACTGAAAGAAAGTTGGAGAAGCTTGTCGAAGGTAGAAAAGTGCGTTTCGAAGCGACGAAGTTTGGTCTAGCCAACTAGCACAAGACCAGCCCTTGAGCTTATGGAGACTCAAATAAACCTTATAGGCATGTGATAAGTGCAAAGAAACACACTATGTACCTTGGAGCATCAAGGAGAATGAGTCGATACAAAACAGATAGGTTCGCGGGTCGACTAGCTCAAAAAACTTACTATCTATGGAAGAGACAATGAACTTCAAATGCCCATAGCGAACACCGTGATTACAATTAGAAAAAATCCTTTTATGGGAGTGATGCACATAGGGTTGCGTGTATGGAATGCACAGAAATATAAGGAATAAGCAAAATATGCTATAGGAATGAATGCGACATTCACCGGTGGTACTTCCTATTTTTTAGGAATACGCAGAGATTGACCCCGAAGCAGAAAAACTGCGATTTCTCCACATCTGTTGAACCAAATGCTTTGCAAATTTAGACACATAAACTAGAAACTAATACCTTTCCAATGCGTCCTCTTGCACTCCATTTGGAGCTCTGAGGAGAGAGCAGCAGCCTCTGCAAGATTACTATTGGCGAAGAAGATGATGCAGAAAATTGAAGGAGCAAGACAATGATGGTCACAAGTGTATGTATATTGCTTCCATGTATAATACAAGTGATTTCAACTCCTTATATAGCCTCTATGAGTGTTCCAGGACTTTTACAACTTGAATTTGAATTCAAATGAAGGTGGGAATGGTTGTTGGAGGGAATCAATTCACTTCCCTACAATCTAGGAAAAGTGAAGATCTTGATTGATCTACTTTTAGGTGACTTGATTTGCTTGATTGAATGCAACTTCAACCACCACAAATTCGTGGGATTTGGGCTTTATATTTGTACCTTTACATCTGTACAACTCAAGGCTTTTACAACGGTAAATGAGCCATCAAAATATTCTCAAAAAAATACATTAAATGAGCATATGAAAAAGAACTCTCCAACGGATATTCTTTCGACGCAATAGCCTTTGATGTAGATCAAATCCACCTCAAGCATAGTGTAAGCTTGATGTTCCAACATAGCTAACGATGCCAACGCAGCTAAAAGTGCTTACAACTGTATTTCTCTCTCTCTAAGAGTTTGCTTCTTCAACGTTCAACTACCAATTCGAAACAGAGCCCATCTTCTCTTCCGTATAGTCCTCTCTACGCAGAGATTTTCCATGGATGCTTCTGTGGCCGACAAGCCCAAAGCTGGAAGCAAGGCGTTGCCCAAAGATACTCTTCTCACCCCTCTCTTTTACACCTCTCAGGGTCCATCCAGATAGCCAAACTGTTGTTACAGAATGGGGCTTCAATTGAATCTGCAGATTCTCATGGATATATTGCGGGATGCACAAAGAAAGAACAAAAAAGTTGACAATATTTTTTATCGCATCTAAGGGCTATTGTGAATACAAAATGGATGGTAAAACACTGATCAAATAGTGGTTATAACCACTTTAAGGATGGAGATTTATATCAACTCAAGAACAAATCGTCAAACAAACATTATCGATCCACATAGGTAGTTGATAATGGAATTATGGCAAATGAGTAATGATGAAGATGAAGTGAAGTTTATAAATACTCAAAACAAAGAGGTTCACCCAAGTCTCCACACTTAAAAAATAACTATGAACCACCAAATGAGCACAAAATCCATCAACAACAAGGGTGGGAGGGAAAATGGAGAAATGGTGAGATAATGGGTGGGAGGGTGGGCAAATGGGCAAAATGAAGCCGCAAAGAGTAAACGGATGCCAAAATGCTTCTCCAAAATGAGTGGAGAGCAACACCACCAAACTCAAGCACCACCACCACCAAAATCACCGCCAAACACACCACCAAGACCTTCACCTAGTGCTCTAATACCATGTAGAGAGTACGCATGCAGAAGCAAAATGAAAAGTAAAGTACTCTCACAAAACAAAGAATGTGTGAGACACAAAATGAGTAGACCATGAAATGGGTAAACTCATGTGGATTAGAAATGAGCTTGCCAAGAGCATGGAGTAGGCTCCTCAAACTTCTAACCAAGTACAAATGAGGGGAGAGGCCCTCCTTATATAGATTTGGGAGGGGCTCTCAAAAGTACCTCATATGTGGGATAAGTCTCTTGAAAGGAGAATGAATACAACTGGTAGAAGCACATGGCAAGGTACCCAAACATAAAGGAAATACAATATAAAATGGAAATAGACTAGAAATGGAGTGACTCCTGGATACAAAATGGAGATGCACTCATGCGGATACAAATATAGATGAAGTAGGAGCAATCATGTCATCAACATATCTTAGGTTTCTCTAAGCCTGATCATGTGGATCAAGAAATCTTTTGTACACAACTAATTTAGAAATTAATCAAGATATAATCAAAGTTTCATGATCTAATTCTCTTCAAGTTGTGTGTATGACAAGTATGAACATTCATATGTATAAGTCTGCGAAGTAAGGTTCTCAGAATCATGCATTTTGCTGTTCAAACATTTACTTAGATCTCAGTGCTCAATGTAATATTTCTCATGATTGAGCATTCAAAATTTAAGTTAGAAGATAAGGAAGCTATGGCTAAAAGCATTTAGGAAAATGGGTTATAATTTGAGAGAAATCAGCTTATGAAATTGACCATGTGAAAGTCGCTATGTAAAGAAGATAGTTTCTGATATACATTTGATCTAAGCAATCAAATTAAAGATTTAATAGTCCTTTTTGGAGAACTAAGGATCATTATAGTTTTGCAAAGGTAGCAGTTATGTGTGTGTATCATTTGAATGATTAAATTTGAAGCTATGTGCAGATATTGAAGTCTTTTTTTGAAGCAAACTTCGTGAAGTTGAAGAAGTTAAATCAAGGTAGATCCATTAATGTATCTGAAAGGGTATGGACTAGATTCAATAAATCCCCTAGTGGTAACTGGATCATAGACTTACAAAATGTTTGCCAAGGGTCCATGCCACTAGTACTTGCTTCCACATGGTTTCAATCGAACTCATTAGAGACATTTTCTAGAGGGATTTTCGGACTAAAATGTAAGTTTGTACATGTATTCCCATATATATCAAGCTTATTCAATGTATTTTGAATCTGCCTACTTGAACTCAAATTAGAGAATGCCTTCCATGCTTCATTATCCCATCTTCTAGCTTGGTTATATAATCTATGATGTTTAGTCACTTCAGGGATAACAATAAAATTATTGTCCTTCAAAAATCTTCCTGACTAAGTGACCACCGTAGCTGTTGGTTCTTCAAAAGTAAGAATTAACTCTTAATTGTTTCTTTTTTTTATCATAATCTTGGGCATCAAGAAATCTATGTGAATATGACCGAATTCAAAATAAAATCAACACTAAGGGCCTTTCCCTTCCTTGGGATAGTGAGCATCTTCTCCATGGTAAGGATTAGAGGGTCGACAACCTCAAACATAGCTTGAATAGTTTGGCCTATTTTGCCCTATGACTCATGAATTCCCAGAATCATTTATGTGTACATTATGTACAATGGGATTAGAGTACCATTGCTCATTGGATCTAGGTTCTGCTTGCATATGATTAGTTGATATTGTCTGATTCCTACTATTAAATGATTCTACACTAATCTATATTATGGTTCATCATATTGCATATTGCATATTGCATAGTACATTTGATTTAAGGCACATGTTGACACTACATGCCTCACATTCTTGCATTTAGAATAGAACATTTAACTATAAGGATCAGTTATAGCCAAGGGATTTGGATTTACCACATTTACAGTGTCAGAAGAGCACTACTAAGCCGGGTTTGTAGCTTTGAGATTGCATTCCAATTGCTCCGCTGCATCAATAATCTGGTCCAAAGATCTGGTTCCATATAACGCAAGTTGACATATTTTTCCTTTAATGATGAATTCAATCCATCGATGAACCAACCTCTTACTACATCTTCAATATGTCTCTCAATTTTCAAAATTTGCCGCAATGGGCTCCGAAATAGTGATGTGTAGTCTACCACCATCTGGTTGGGTTGTTGTGGCATATACTATAAAGAAAAAAATAATTGTCGTGCCCCTCGTGCGGACGGGCCATGTGAGAGTGAGCAAACGGAACCGAAGCAAACACACAAAGGCAAAGGCAAAGCACATGCAAGGGTGTCAACCTCCACACACACACCAATGCCTTTATCTCATAAACAGATCAGACGGACAGTCTATCAAGGAGGGATAGCACATTTATGCGTTCTCAGGTCGGTGGTAGAGGAATCGGGACTAGGACCGATCGATGTGTCTAAGATTTGGCACTCGAGTTTCCAGATGCTTATGGAGGAGTTCACAGATGTACTCAGAGACACACTTCCACCCGGTCTCCTGCGCTTACGTAATGTTTAACATCGGATTGAGACGCTTCCGGATCAACTACCCCCTTCGTGAGCCCCATATCGAATGAACGAGACCGATCCTCAAGAGCTCAAACGGCAGCTACATGAACTAGAAGCACAAGGATACATCCAACCAACCAGCTCACCTTACGGAGCCCTGATCCTTTTTGTGAAGAAGAAAGATGGCTCCCTACGCCTATGCATCGACTATCACACACTCAACAAAGGCACGATCAAGAGCAAATACCATGTTCCCATGATGGAAGAACTTTTAGATCGCCTCAACAAGGCACGGTCCTTCACGCGCATCGACCTCTGGTCCAGCTACCATCAAATCAGGGTGGCACAGGAACACATAGAGAAGACGACCTTCCGCACTCGCTATGGTAGCCATGAGTGGCTAGTCATGCCATTCGGACTTACATGTGCACCGACCACTTTCTCTCGGGAGATGAATGATGGCTTCCGAGACATGCTAGATCTCTTCCTTATCATTTACATCGATGATCTACTTATCTATAGTCGCATGATACAGGAGCACTAGGAGCATGTTCGGGTTATCTTGCAACAACTATGGCAACGTCGACTCTTTGCCAAGCCAAGCAAGTGCAAGTTCTGCATGAAGAAGGTGGAATTCCTGGGGTTCATTTTCTTCGAACTTGGCCTACATGCCGACCCCCAGAAAGTCCAAGCAATGCTCAAATGGGCACCCACGAAGACCATCAAAGAGGTGCGAGAATCTGTCGGCTTCTGCCAATCTCTCCGCCCTTTTATCCAAGGCTTTAGCAAGATCGGGGCTCCACTTTTGGAGAAAGCCAAATAGAAGGAACCATTCAAATTGGGAGCGGACGAGGAAGAAGCGTTTGAAGCATTGAAGGTGGCCATGTGCCATGCCCCGTTCCTGAAGCTCCCAGAGTTCGACAAGCCATTCGAAGTTCACACCGATGCATCCGATTTGGCCATTGGCAGCGTACTCTTACAAGATGGACAAATAGTTGCATACGAGTCTCACAAGCTCACCGGACCCGAGCTCATATGGAGCAAACACGAGTTGGAAATGGTGGCTGTCGTCCATTGCCTACGCAAGTGGAGGCACTATGTCTTGGACAAACATACAAAGGCCTTCACCGACAACATATCTTTGAAGTATTTCACTTCACAACCCAAGTTAAGCCCGAAGCAAGCAAGGTGGCAGGATTTTCTTGCCGAGTTCGACATAGAGATACTTCACAAGCCGAGTAAACAGAACATCATGCCCAATGTACTAAGTCGAAGACCCGAGTTCCAGGCCATGTCCACAGTTTCATTCGATTTAAGAGGCACGATTCGATGTGCACATGCACAAGACACCCGAGTCCAAGAACTCCTCCTAGAGCTCCAAAGCGCCCAACCATCTGGCTGCTACACAGTGCAAGAGGGCATACACGATCGCAAAGGGAAGATCTACGTGTCGGACGACTTCGAAGTACGCAAAGAGCTGCTCTAGGAAGCACATGATTGCAAAGTGGCCGGCCATGGCGGTCAAAATCACAGCTATGAGATGCTCCACAAGAACTTTTATCGGCCCCGCATGAAGCCACAAGTCCACGAATATGTAGAAATGTGCCCGACATGCCACTTGGTTCTTCAAGATCGAGTCAAGCCCGCAGGCCTCCTACAACCCCTTCCGATTCGGAACTGGCCTTTGGACATGATCAACATGGACTTCATAACCAAACTCGCACCATCCCAAGGGTTCAACACCATATTCATAGTAGTAGACTACTTCACCAAGTAGGACCACTTCATCCTTGCCAAGCCCCCTCTTACTGCTAAGGCAGTGGCTCATCTCTTCTTCACTCACATTGTGAAGTATCACGGACTGCCTTTGGCCATCATTTTGGATCTTTCCTTTTGATGATGATAACATGGCTTCATCATTCTCTTCCATACCTTTTTGTTGATCTTCATCTTTGAGCTTCAGAATGTGTGACTGAATTGATTCACCAATTTTCATCCCTGTGTTGGCTAGTTGTCTCCTAAGATGAGCTTTCCTAGAATGGTTTCTACTCGAGATTCTGTAACTCCAACCAAGCCTCATGAGAGGTTCTACATAACCTGATTTGAGGTATAATATTCCTCTTGACTCCCATAGCAATATATGAAAGTGCTAGTGGCTCCCTTGAATCCTATCTAGATTGCTCCTCTATAGGAAGTAGTTTGGTAGTAGTACGGACTCCAAATGATGAAATAGTAGTTCTTCTTCTTCACTAACCTCTTATTGAGTAGAAATAGGAACAACATGTCTTCTAAAATATGAAGTAGCTTCTTCTTGTTCCTCAATAAAAATTAATCATAGGTTTAGAAGATTTTCAAACATTTGAACCTTAGCATACACACCTTATGTTGGTCCAAACCAGTCACTAATTGGTGATTATGAAATGATTGAAGCAGTTCAAAGATCAAAAGGAAGTCAAGAAGTTCAAGAAAGACATAGTCTATACACACATTTATATTATGAGTGAAAATCCTTGTGATATAGCTGTGAATACTTATAAGAATGATAGAGAGTCATGTAATAGATATGGGACAAGTACAAATGTACATATATAAGTCAATGGTGTCAAGAAAATAGATGATGAGAACATATAGAGGTCAAGTCTATGAGTGATAGATGTGTAGAGAGTCTTCTTCTTAGAATAGCGTCAAGTCTATCTTGTAGAGAGTACGCATGCAGAAGCAAAATGAAAAGTAAAGTACTCTCACAAAACAAAGAATGTGTGAGACACAAAATGAGTAGACCATGAAATGGGTAAACTCATGTGGATTAGAAATGAGCTTGCCAAGAGCATGGAGTAGGCTCCTCAAGCTTCTAACCAAGTACAAATGAGGGGAGAGGCCCTCCTTATATAGATTTGGGAGGGGCTCTTAAAAGTACACCATATGTGGGATAAGTCTCTTGAAAGGAGAATGAATACAACTATTAGAAGCACATGGCAAGGTACCCAAACATAAAGGAAATACAATCTCAAATGGAAATAGACTAAAAATGGAGTGCCTCCTGGATACAAAATGGAGATGCTCTCATGCTCATACAAATTTAGATGAAGTAGGAGCAATCATGTCGTCAACACCCCCTGTGCAGCTCCATGTTAGAGTGGCTGAATGCTGCACAGGTCCACCAAGCGTTGAAGTGGAACCGGAGGTAGAGCCTTCGTGAACACGTCCGCCAGGAGAACCTAAAAGGAGTCCTTGTCTTTGCACATATGGGAGGTAGCTCTACTATCAAAAATCCACTCATGCAGGGAGCTAGAAGTCACTAGTGTATTGGCTTTTGTGGAGATGAAGAGTTCCTTACTCGAGCACTGGGATCTATGTTGGGAGCCTTTGGATGCTTGCCTAGGCGTAGAAGCCTTCGATGATTGTTTCTTTTTATAGCAAAACTTTTCTAAGTGGCCTGATTTTCCACAAAAATTATAGGTGAACTTCTTCGATGAATTATGCGATCCTTGCTTAGATCCATTGCTAGCCTGATGACTTGTGGTTTTGCCCTTATTGAATGGGCCTTTGGCCTTCATGGCTGACTCTTGTGAGGAAGTTGATTTGGCTTGCAAGTCGTGAAGAAGCAATAGTCGACGAACCTCTTCCCAAGATAAGACTTGGCCACAATTATACAAAGTTGTGACAAATGTCTCATATGACTTCGGTAACTTGTTGATAAGTCTAATGGCCATGTATTCACTAGAGATCTGCCTACCACATAGTGCTAATTTACGCTCATAGTCCTCGAATTGGGCTATGACCTTGGTAATAGTGTCGTGTGGCCTAATGGTCAAATTATGAAACTTGGCCTCTAATGCATATATCTTTGAAGGGGTTTTGTCTTCATACAAAGCAGCTAACATATCCCAAGCATCCTTGGACGTCTTGCAGGCCGTGATATGACCTTTTGTTAGTTCATCGCAGGCAAGTAACAGTTGACCTAAAGCTCTTTTGTCCTTGACATTCCACACATGCCAATTGTCTAAGTTGTTTTCCCTATTCGGTTTGGGGTCTGACCCTCGACTACCTCATGTAGGAGATTCGTGTAGAGATAGGCGCGCATGATATCTTTCCATAGATTGTAACTTTGTCCATTGAGGCGTTCATCTTTAGGCATAAAAATAGGGGTGAAAGAGGGTAAGACGTTAGTCATAGATGATGAGCTAACTTCACTTTTGGTCATTACAAAGTTTTGAAGCTAAACTGTTCATAAATACTACCAAAATCTTCGCGAAACGCACAAGCTTTGAACAACTCAATACCAGTCTGAAAAACTCCTTGGGGAGAGGGGGGGGGGGGCTTAGAGTAGCCCTTTACTTTTGCAAAGATAGAAACTATGGAGTGTGGAGAGTCGATGCGAGAGGAGGGGGCTTAGATTAGCCCGTTGCACACCACATCTACCTTAGAGTATGCATGGGACTCAAAGAGACTTGTGAGTGGGCTTAGATTAGCCTCCAACTCACAGATGCACACACACACACACAATATCTTCTTTTTGATGTTACAAAGAAGAGGCACTTAGTGCCTAAGTGTATGGTAAATGATGTTCATGGGAGATAGGTTTAAGGCTCTTGTGAAGTACAAAAAACGTTTAGTGAGGGTGTGGAGTGGTGGCAATAGAAAGGGTTAAACCCTTGGGAAAAGTGCAGACACACCCTTGGATGAGGGTCAAGTTGGATGCTAAGGAAGTGCCAAAACCTTTGGATATATGCAAACTTGATTGTACCCTTAAAAGATAATAATGAACAACACTTTTAGGACTTAGAGTACCAAGCCAAAAGGTATAATATGAAAATGCTCATGATATAAAAGTGTTCTCAGTAAGTTGGTACAAAGCATCTTAATACTACTTGTCTCATTGGTCTCTATCACCATGTGCAAATGTGAGCAGTTATGAATGTGCAATGTGATAAGGCTAGAAATATGGAACACTCAGCCCCACAACGTCGATGTAAGCCTACTAAAAATGGAATATATTATATAAGTCTACATTTGACACCACCGAATCAAACAGTGAGTGCCTAGAATTAGCTTCATCAAACGCGTCCTCCTTATTTCTCCATGGCGCGCTCTCACCTGCGAAGTTACAACACACTCTATTCGTTCTTGCACTTTAGCATATATATGCTCATTGCTTACGTTGTCTGCCTGAGAGGAGGTCAGTCGAGGGTGGTTGCATCTCTGACAACAGTAGTGGCGCAGAGCAAAGGTACCAGAATTCCACCTGTTTTTTATGGTGATCTAGTGAATGGGGTTCCAAGATCGGCTAGTCAAGCATTACAACAGAACATGCTCTTCTCTCTCTCTCTCTCTCTCTCTCTCTCTCTCTCTCTCTCTCTTTCTATGTGCACAAGATGAAATAGCACGCTGTTCATTTTGCAGTCAAGACCTTTGATTTGTTGATCTATAGACTGTGGCGTAAAAGCTTTCCGGCTTCTCACCTTCTAAAACAATCACTTATGATCCTACTAGCCAGCTCCGTAGCGCGGGGGCTTCAAGATCACCGCTGGACAAGCCTTCCAGGTCGTTTTTTCTTGTGGCTGCACCGGCTAAGAAGAAGGGCCGGATGCTTTTGTTGTAGACTTTCTTATGGGGCTGTATGCTTTTGCTGTAGACTTTCTTCTATGGCCATGTCCAAGACTGTTGCTGCTCCTATTGAAAGAGTTAAGCTCTTGATCCAGAATCAAGATGGGATGATCAAAGTAGGAAGGCTTTCTGAACCTTACAAGGAAATCAATGAATGTTTCAGTAGAACCATTAAGGATGACGGTTTTATATCTCTGGTGGAAATGGTTTGCTGGAAACTTAGCTTCTCGTGGAGCAGTTGGTGCATCGTCACTTCTTTCTGTGTATTCCCTTGATTATGCACGAACAAGGCTAGCTAACAATGCCAATGCGGCTAAACGTGCTTATAGCTGTATTTCTCTCTCTTTGAGAGTTTTCTTCTTCAACATTCAGCTACCAATTTGAGACAGAGCCCACCTTGTCTTCCATAGTCCTCTCTGCGCAGAGATTTTCCATGGATGCTTCTGTGGCTGACAAGCCCAAAGTTGCAAGCAAGGCATTGCCCAAAGATACTCTTCTCACCCCTCGCTTTTACACCTCTCAGGGTCCATCCAGATAGCCGAACTGTTGTTACAGAATGGGGCTTCAATTGAATCTGCAGATTCTCATGGATATATTGGGGGATGCACAAAGAAAGAACAGAAAAGCTGACAACAGTTTTGATCGGATATGAGGGCTATTGTGAATATGAAATGGATGGTAAAACACTGATCAAATAGTGGTTATAACCACTTTAAGGATGGAGATTTATATCCACTCAAGAACAGATCGCCAAATAAACATTATCGATCCACATAGGTAGTTGATAATGGAATTATGCCAAACGAGTAATGATGAAGTGAAGTTTATAAATACTCAGAACAAAGAGGTTCACCCAAGTCTCCACACTTTAAAAAAAACTATGAACCACCAAATGAGCACAAAATCCGTCAACAACAAGGGTGGGAGGGAAAATGGGGAAATGGTGAGATAATGGGTGGGAGGGTGAGCAAATGGGCAAAATGAAGCCGCAAAGAGTAAACGGATGGCAAAATGCTTCTCCAAAATGAGTGGAGAGCAACACCACCAAAATCAAGCACCACCACCACCAAAATCACAGCCAAACACACCACCAAGACCTTCACCTAGCACTCTGATACCATGTAGAGAGTACGCAAGCTATGTGGAGATTTTGAAGTCTTTTTATGAAGCAAACTTTGTGAAGTTGAAGAAACTTCACATAGAGAAGTATTTTTCAATGATCTTGAAGATTAATGCAAAGTTTGTGTAAATTTTGGTTTATTCTTGATATAGAGAAGCTCTTAAATCAAGGTAGATCCATTAATGTATCCGAAAAGGTAGGGACTAGATTCAATAAATCCCCTAGTAGTAACTGGATCATAGACTTACAAAATGTCTGCCAAGGGTCCATGCCACTAGTACTTGCTTCCACATGGTTTCAATCGGACTCATTAGAGACTGTTTCTAGAGGGATTTCCGGACTAAAATGTAAGTCCATACATGTATTCCCATATATATCAAGCCTATTTAGTGTATTTTGAATCTACCTACTTGAACTCAAATTAGAGAATTCCTTCCATGCTTCCTTATCCCATCATGTAGCTTGGTTATATAATCTATGATGTGTAGTCACTTCAGGGATAACAATAAAATTATTGTCCTTCAAAAATCTTCCTGACTAAGTGACCACCATAGCTGTTGGTTCTTCAAAAGTAAGAATTAACTCTTAATTGTTTCTTTTTTTTATCATAATCTTGGGCATCAATGCAATCTATGTGAATATGACCGAATTCAAAAAAATCAACACTAAGGGTCTTTCCCTTCCTTGGGATAGTCAGCATCTTCTCTATGGTAAGGATTAAAGGGTCGACAACCTCAAACATAGCTTGAATAGTTTGGCCTATTTTGCCCTGCGACTCATGAATTCCAAGAATCATTTATGTGTACATTATGTACAATGGGATTAGAGTATCATTTCCCATTGGATCTAGGTTCTGCTTGCATATGACTAGTTGATATTGTCTGATTCCTACTATTAAATGATTCTACACTAATCTATATTATGGTTCATCATGTTGCATGTTGCATAGTACATTTGGTTTAAGGCACATGTTGATACTACATGCCTCACATTCTTGCATTTAGTACATAACATTTAACTATAAGGATCAGTTATAGCCAAGGGATTTGGATTTACCACATTCACAGTGTCAGAAGAGCAGTACCAAGCCAGGTTTGTAGCTTTGAGATTGCATTCTGATTGCTTCGTTGCATCAATAATTTGGTCCAAAGATCTAGTTCCATCTAATGCAAATAAAAATATTTTTCCATTAGTAATGAATTCAATCCATCCATGAACCAACCTCTTATTACATCTTCAGTACGTCTATCAATTTTCAAAATTTTCCGCAATAGGCCTAGGAATAGTGATGTGTAGTCTACCATTGGCTAGTTAGGCTTTTGTACCATACACTACAAAGTAATAAATAATTGACCAGTTGTACTTGCTTTTGAGAACCACGTTAAAAATGCATTTTTGAGAGCATCACATGCAGAAAAATGATTAGGGGAAAACTCCATTAGGAAATGGACTACTTCTCCACCCAAAATGGCCTGAAAAACTTAACATTTTCTCGCATCATCGAGATTCCCTTCCAGTAAGTCATAGTACGTGCCAAAAAGCTTGACATGTACATCTAGATCATCATCAATTCTTCCACTAAATCTTTTGAACTCCATTCCATTGATTCAATGTATAGAGGGTGCCATGCTGAAAGGGAACCTACCATAGGTTCCACTTGTCATTTGTAGGTAACGATGAGATTCCTTCCTCCTCTATCTTTACTTTGTGTAAAAACTTCATCTCGCTTGTTGCACCAAACCGCCTTCGTAACACAGTATGATTTTCCACTAGATGGTCCATCCAAATGAAATCTAAAAGGCCGGATGTCAAAACCGAATCTCATGGTCTTCTTTCTAATTCCCTATCCAATTCTTGATTAGCTTGTTGTCCTTCCACTTCATCCATTTGTGACTTAGTCACCTCAAAATCTTCCTGTACCTCCAACACTTGGGTCGATAGCAGATACAAAACCACACCTCATTCCACCAAATATCATAATTACATAGATACATGATCACTAGTTGAACTTTCCCCTCTGTGTTCAGTGGTTAGTGATGTCATCATGTCTTTAGCCACCTATGTTTTTGAGTATTTTGAAACCACTTACCCAGGCATGTTTGCATGCTCCTTCTCCATCAAAAGTTGTGTTTTAATAGTCAGCTGCTCCTTCTTCAACAATTGTCAACTACATCCCTCCTTGTGCTATTAATCTGCACTTCATCCCATCGTGGCTGCCAAAATGTTTGGTTGCACTAGAGTCTATAATATTTCTCTATAAAAATAATTAGGTTTGGGGAATGGGGATTTCGAAGATTGTTCTAGTGTATTTCTATTCCCTCACTATATACATCTTAACATTCAATGCAACTTAATACAACTTAATACAGACAAACAAATGACACAATGTTTATAACAAAACAGAGATATCACACCAAAGTACAATCTCTCTATGTACAAGATTTTGGCTCAACTATTCTCTTCTCTCTCTACCTCTGCCTAAGGAGATTTCTGTTGGTCATATGAAAAAATAAGCTTCTGTTACATGGTATGTCTATTGAATTCTTTCGAAGTTCAATCAGCGTAATTTACAAAACATATAAATCAAGATTTACAAAATTATTCCTACCGACGGTAGCGTAACAAGATTCTTTGCAAGAATTTAACAAACTAAACTTGAGAACCTTGTTTTTGGCATTCCACAACTTACTATTATTGTCATATACCCACACTTATCCTTGGGTAGAACACAAATATGCCATTTAACCTTGGGGATCCCTCTTCCATTTTGATGCCCATCCAAAGAAAGTTCCTTCAAATTTGTATCATCGTAAGCAATTCTTTATTTCTTGGTATTCAACATGAGAGGACATAAATCGTGCAGTGAATGAGAAATGTGATTATGACCATGACTTTACCTTCCACATCAAGCTGCATTCCCTTCTTGAAATTGAAGCTTGGTTTATAATTTTTCAAAGACGTAGTCCCAATTAAGATTCATAGAAATGTGATAGCTCATGAGGATTCTTAATCGTCTAAATATCTAAACCATTACAATCTCCTCTCATCCCTAATCCATAATATGTCTAGAACACGTACTTGAAAGTACTCTTCTTATGGTCGGTCTTGGAGTCTAAAGGAGTGTAGAAAGTTTCTAAACACTCCCAAGTTCTTACTTGTCATTGATTTATATAAAAGAAACATATTCTTGTCATTGGCAAATGACTTGAGCACAAGTTCATCTGTCGCATTGGGTAAGGTAATACACCTGATAGTGTCCATTAAAATATACCCTTCCACCATATCAACGAGAAGGGTGTCCAAGGGTCATTCTTGTTTTATAGGAAATTTCATCACAAAGGAGGATAAGATGTTAGTCCAAGATGAGGTGTTGCCATAGACTATTAAGAACATTTTAACGAAATTTATCACCAAATCCCACATCCGTAAGGGATTGGAGAATGGAGGCCTACTCTAACCTAACAAAAGCTTTCTCCAAATATATCTTTAGGAAAGAGAGGTCTTTTCCAAGATCTTTGATATGATAATCTCAATGATAGACTTTCCCTTGATAATTCGCTTTTTATCTTCATGAATCCAATGTTAAATATGTTTTATGATTCAAATAGCAAAGCTTTTGCAATAATCTTGTACCTCATATGGAGTAGAGTTAATGGGTCCTAGTTATCAATGTTGTTCTCGATATGTTTCTTTTGAATACGTTTAATCACCCCCTTGTTGAGGCACCTTGGAAAAACACCAAAATTAAGTGACCCATATGGGGAAGAGTATGGAGAGGTAGAAACAGCTAGAACACCAAAACTATAGAAAGAAGAGAGGAAAAAAAAGTTATCAAGAGATGGAAGGTTCAATGGCACAAACTATGTTGGAGCTTGAAACTCCAAGGGGTTCGGCACGAAGTTCTAAGGAACAATGAGGTAGTACTAGCCTAACATTCTATCTTTCTTAGGTCCGAAATGTACCTCATGTTCCTCATTATTCACCATTTCTTATATGAGAACAAAAGAACAGGTCATATTAGATTGAAGCCCTAGTCGTTTGTGACATAGAATGTCCGAGGAGATACATTCTCTACCATAGTAGCCTAAAAATCTGAGAAATGTTTGGCAGAAGAGTAGAGTCTATAGCTATCCTTGTTGACACTTGGACACAAAATTTAAAAATTTGTTGACTTTGATATTTTATCAACATCATTGAGTGGAAAAAAATGGTGTTAAGGCGTCACAACGTTTCACTCATAATTTTTAGCTTTTGATTTTGACTTTGACTTCGACTTTGAGTTTGAGTTTAACTTTGACTTTGACTTTGATTCTGATGTTGCATGAAATGATTCACTCGAGATTCCGTTCTTTCTCTTCTTTTGACATGGAATCTGTGCTTTTCGTTGACGGTTTGGTTCCTTCTTGACTTTGAATCTTCTATAGCTATTGTTTTATTTGTACACCGTCATAGCACAAAATCTAAGGCAAGGTAGATTAATGCGAGTGGCAATGGATACTACACAATTGTGAAAGTATAAGGTAATCCATGGGAGAATATGAGCGAGATATTTTCAACACAGTCATTCATATCCATCATGAATTGAGGGGAAGATCCGATATTTTCCTAACAGAAATGCGGTATTAGAGAGGCAGAGAGATCTCCATTGATAATTAACTCAAAGAATGGATGATGATGGTTTCATTTCTTGAGCATAAAAGGTGAGAGACGAAGATATATTTTGTGCAGGCATGGAAGTATCACTCCTAGATGAGATTAAGACTCTGCATAACTGCTTCGAGCAAAAACAAAGAAGCCCTCATCACATCATTTTGCATATCTTTTCCGTTACAATGTATTCAACCCAGAGAATTGCTTGGTTTGTTATCCTTGAATTTAAGCCTTTAGGTCCTTTGACATCCGCAAGGCTGAATCCTCCCTAGATCACGAACCCCACACACACACACACACACAATATATATATATATATATATATATATATATATATATATATATATATATATATATATATATATATATATATATATATACACACACACTATGAATGTTGGCTCAATACCTCATGGATAATATAACAGAATTGAATAACTTGAAATCGTTTCTCAAGGCCTTCATACATATGTATGCCTTTTATGGCTCACTTAGGATAAGAAACAAAAAACATATGCCTTCTGCATACATCATATACCATAACAATTGATTGTTTTTCAGACAGGGGCCTAAAAAACATGGAGGGTGATATTCATATATCATGACAATTGGTTGTTCTTCAAATAGAGGCATAGATACGTTTTTTATTTGGATCACAAAAATTTTAGCTTGCAACCATCATGAATCTGAAGACATTGATGGTGATTTTCTTTATCATTCAGTATCCAAAAAGAAAAATTGAAAGGAATATGTGCTTAAAAATACACTGTATTAGCTCTACCACATTAGATACCTAATCATAACAAATTAAAGTACCTAGAAAATGTCTTTTGGTTCCCTGATTATGGCAAATCTGGTCTAAAGTCAATATTGTTACATGACATTGTTGAGAAAGTAAGGTCTAAAGAGCCAAGATTAGATATCTCCTCACTGTTAAGATTAATGGTGGACAAAACTCAAAGAGTAGCAACCTAAAAAAGTGAATCATTCACCAATTGTTAACTTATCACAATTTCCAAAACATTATTTGTGGATTACAAACTGAACTATATCTCTTTTTAAAAACTAGGTTACTTTATTTCCTTTCAAATAACTTGACCACAATTATCTCACCATACTTCCATATTCCGTAGATTGCTTCACTATATTTGACTTGGTTTTTGTTGTCTACTTAATTTGATATTTTAGAGTTAATGAGTGACCTTTATAAGTAACTTGACCTTCGAGATAGAATAGAAAAGAAGAGAAGTATGTGACTATATACCTTGGTACAGATGTTCATGAAAACCAGTAACAATTATATCAAATCCTTGAAATTTATTAATTAAATCACAAAAATGAGCAGTTATGAAGATCTGTTGCAGAAAGTATTTGGACAAATGACCTTTATGAAGATCTGTTGTAGAAAGTATTTGCAGAAATTTCCTTTGGATGGACGACCACAATAAGAGGGGGTTCCTAAAATCAAATGGTCCATCCCCACTAGCCAATGGGATAATGGGGGCCTTGGTATTCTCGACATGGATTGCATAGCTACCAAACTGGTAGCAAAATTGATGATTAAGGCGTGGTGCAATTGGGAGACTTTGTGGGCCAAACTGATCTTCAGAAAAAAGAATGCATTGACTCTGGTGGGATTCCTGAATTGGAATAATCTTGATATTCTGACCCTTTTGTTTTCCCCGCTCTCGATTTTCCTAAAAGGCTCAAACCTGGTGTACTCCCTATGGAAGAGTTGGTATAAAGTCAAAAGCTTTATAAGAATCAGTAAAGATTGGAAGTGGGTGGCCGATATGAGACAGAATGACTCTATTTGGTTTCCTATCCATGGCATCAGGAATGTGGAATCGTGGAACATTCAAAGCACCAAGAGGCTCTGGAACAAGGGCTTTAGAGAATGGAAACATCTATGGAACCAAGTCACCAACCCAATGGGTCAACTTTGAGGATATCGACCCTAGAGGTAGCATCACCTATGAAGAATGGAATATTTTACAAAATAAATGTCTTGCCTGGGACCATTCTAAAGTTCGTCTTCTCATGGGACACGACTCACCGAGTTCGTTGGGTCTCAGATGGCATAATGGAAATAGCCTAACGGATATCCCGAATATCAAAGGAAGTATGGATTATTAGATCAACCTCAACAGGAAGTGGTGCCTCTCATGGACGTGATTGCAGTGGGAAATGATGTTCATGGCTTTATGGAACCCTCTCATTGAGAACAAAAAGTCTATCCTCTTATGGCAAATTCTTCATCGTGGAATTTGGATCAACTTAAAGGCTAGCAAAATATGTGGGGCGTCTCCCTTGTGCAAGCAGTGTTATTAGTCTATTGAAGATTTTGGTCACATCGTCTTTACTTGTCCCAACTCTAACAGGCTGTGGTCGATTGTCGGAAAGAAAATTAGATTGCATAAGAATATCAGCTGGAAACAAGCTCTGCTCGGAGAAGCGATTGGTTGCTCGATGACCCTCTGGAATGCCATCAGAGGAGAGGTCCTCTGGAAGATCTGGAGGGAAAGATGTGCTTATGACTTTGGTGACTCTCCCAAAGAATGGTCAATTGAGAAATCATTGTTCCTTTGGTAAAAGAATCGCCAACTGTAAGAAATCCCCCCCCCCCCCTTTTAGGCATCATAAAGTGCTCCTATTAATTAACAACAAGCTTAAACCCAAGTGGGCCCCATATGAGGGTGATGAGAGGGTGATTTAACCTTCTTTCTAGTGCCATCTAAACTTTGTAAAATTTATCCCTGTTCTATGGGACTTGGAGGTTCTCGTGCGCAATAGTTCCCTTCACTTGTACTTTCCTTTTCCTTTATTTAATATAAGTTCAGGAGAGTAGGCTAAGGCCGAACTTCCTTTTATTTAAAAAAAGATCTCTTGCCAAGGGGTGGAGCAACGCTAGTAAGAGAAACAAATATGGCATAAAGAAAGAACTCATAGAAATTTAAAATATCAAGAAAGCAAAGTATAAGTAGACTTGCTTTCAACAAAAGTATTCTAAACTAGAAACAGGCAAAGTTAGAGGATTACAATGAAAATTTACAACCTTTTGTCCCGTTCGTGAAGGCCCACTTTCTTTTCCATTAGGCGTTTTCTAGAATAAACACCTATGGTATTTGAAGGGGGAGATTTTTCACAATTGTGAATGTTTCTACTAAGTCTTAGAACAACAAGGGAATTCTCTACATCACTCTCTGAGAGGCTTGTAAGAGTTGGCCGCACATCTTTCCTTCCAAATTTTCGAGAGTGCTTCGCTCCTTATGGCAAGAGCCTGGAGCAATTGAACACTTCACCAATTAGATCTTGCTTCTAAGTAGCTTAATGAGCCAACAAAATGTTCTTGTTGAGCTACCAAATCATGATGCTCTTTGGAGACGAAAAGAATATACGACCTAATTCATCCTTGCCACTAAAATGTCCCTTACACCACATAGAAACATTTTAAATTTTATTGCTTTCACATTGGTCGAGATCCCTCAATAAACAATCTACCACAATAGGACACCTTTGTTGTTTTCAATAAGCATACCATAGGTCCTTGAGCTTGAAATCCTTCCACGTGGAATATATGCAGCTCTTCTTGTTCAAAGAATTATGAAATGAGGAATTCTTTTGATTCTTGAAATATCCTCCATCTTTTCTCCATTATTCCAATTCTTATCCTTCAAGTGGAGGCGGGGGAAGGGGGGATTGATGCATCCCAAGCATTGATTTTGTGTCTTAAAAGAAACCAATCTTTGTAGTAAACTCTATGGTTTGGATCAATGTCCTCAAACTAGATCCAATGTTTTCTATCTTGTTTCCATAGATGCTTTCACATACAAAAACATTTCTTCTAGAGCCTCTTCGCTCTTTGCCTGTTCCTTTTCCCAACACTCATGGCACTAACCAGTAAGTTAAAGCTGTAAGCGGAAATTCAGAAAGAAAAGACTAGACAAAGTTAGGATGTGGAAGGTCCGTCTCCACCCTTGATGACAAGCAAGACAAACATATTCGGGGTGGATCCACCGTCGGATCGAAGTGGGCAAGATGCCTCCTTGGTACCTGACCAGCACCCTCTCTTTCTCTGCCATCTGCTGGTCTGTCGATCTACTGCTTTTCTACGTCGTTTCCTATACTTCCATTATGATATGAAGATCGGACTCTTGAAGTGACATAGCCATCATAGAGAACTCGCAGACAGGACAAACTCTCATACAATATAATTTTTTTTTTTAATATAAAGGAAATTCGGCATTAGCCTACTCTCCCGGACTTGAATTAAATAGAGAAAGAAAAGTACAAAAGAAGGCGATTACTGCCCACGGGACCCCCCAAATCCTACAAAGCAGGGGAAGCTTTTACAGAGCTTAGATGGCATTACAAAGAAAGTTAATCACCTTTTTATCACACTTATGAGGGGCCCACTTGGGTTTAAGCTTATTATTGATCAAAAAGAGAACTTGATGATGCCTAAAGGATTGTTAACTCAGACAATATAATTTAGGGGAAAGGGCAAATTGTGTATTATGAAATATGCGGCAATAAATTAGAACTGGAGATTTTCCATCACAAATTCTTTCATGTTCATCATGACTCGAGGTAATATTCTCTCTCTCTCTCTCTCTCTCTCTATATATATATATATATATATATATATATATATATATATATATATATATATATATATATATATAGAGTGTATATGTATTTTTATGTGGAGAATGAACCACCAATCTCGGACATATGCACTTGATCTCGTAATCCATAGCCACAATAAACAGGAGGGAGGAGGCAGCTCTCCAACTTAAGATACACAGGTATAGGTGGCTGGCCGCGGGAGATCCATTTCTCTCTCTCTCTATATATATATGTATGTATGTATGTCTGTATTTTTTTTTGAGGGTACAATGACTTGGAAACACATTGACACACCTAACCTTGTAAGGTAGAAACACTCATCTTTGAGAAACTTAATGATATGTCCAACTAAGACTTGAACTCAAGACTTTCTCTCAAAGATTCAAAGCATCAAACCACTAGACTACGTCAGCTTGGACATATATGTCTATATTTAGTTGTGAGGAATGAACCACCAATCTAGGACATATGCTCTTGATGTCATAATTCATAGCTGCAATAAACAGGAGGCAGCTCTCCAACTTAACAGACAGAGGTGTACGCTACATATTGCGGACTTGTAAGCTTTGTCTCATGATGAGGCTATGTTGTTGCCCAACCCCGCTTGACATGTATATATATATATATATATATATATATATATATATATATATATATATATATATATTAGTCCAATGACTGATAGCGAATGAGAAGTATTAACCTTCACTTATAGTTTCATTTACTTCAAACTAATCCGGAGACATTGGACTCCTTGAAAAAATGTGAATTTTCTTGAAAAAATAAAATCAAATACGTGTCAACTCCAGTTACCGACAAATGCATGCACAACTTATATCACGTGTGTGAACTCTTCTCTCTAGCAGTTTTTTTTTTTCCTGTGTAATGGGCGTCCTGCTGCTGTCGCTCTTTCTGTCTTATCTATTAACTTCATGTTGTCTTCTCTACACAATGACGAAGAAGAGTAGGCGGATAAAGAAGGATGTGATGGCAATAGCTCTACGTTTGATTTTGAGGGAGCGAAGGCATCAGTAAAACCAACAATGTAATCTTAAGAAGAGCCATGAAGCGCCATTTTTTTTTTCTTTTGAGAGTACAATGAATTACAAACAGACTCTCGTAAGGTAGAGGTTTGAGAGTACAATGACTTAAAAAAACAGATTCACTCATCTGACCTCGAGAAACGAGGCCTCGTAAGGTAGAGGCACTCATCTTTGAGAAACGAGGCCCTCATCTGTAATCTAGACTTGAACTCAGCACTTCCTCTGAGAAACTTAAGACGTGAAACCACTAGACTATGCGGGCTTAGACTGAAGCGCATTATTTTATACCAAAGGGACTATCGAAATCTACTGCTGGTCAATAGTTCGCATACGGTTATATTTTATTTTCCGCGTAGTTAACATATTTTATGTAGTCTTGAAAAATCATGCTACCATCTCTCTCCCCCTCCTCTCTCTGTGCAGCGACATTATATATAAAAACAATTTGATCTGGCAAATTTTCTGCAAAGCAGAAAGTGATATGAGCGGATGCAAAGCATGCTCCTATATTTAGTGTTACACCTTTCATTTCCGGGTTTTGGAATTATAAAGTCAATGTAAGCGCAAATCTTTGATGCCTTTGGGCAATCCGATCCAGAGTGTGAGAAAAAGCGCAAATATTTTATGTCTTTGCGCACTGAAAATTTTTGATGTCTTTGCGCAAACATTGAAGAAAAAGCAAAGTCTGAAACAGAAAAGACTAGTTATCCTATTTTGCCAGGCTTTATGTAACTATGCGTTTCAAAAGAGCGCATATGGAAGTATTTCTTATGTATACATGCATCATGCATATACATATATAGATGCATACATACATACATCCATTCATATATATATATATATATATATATATATATATATATATATATATATATATATATATATATATATATGCGCGTATGACTGTACAACATGAACATGCATAATCACATACTATAATAATACTGTAATCATAAACTGCATAAACATAACCATAAACATAATCATAACCATAATCTTAAACATAAACATAAAACGTAATCATCATATTCATAGCCATAACCATAAGCTACATAACTTAACACTAATAGAAATGAAAAACAACATCTCATGTATAAAATGATTAATATGGTAGTTCGAATGGTACATGCCCTCTATGAAATATATGATATGTTGCATCTAAAGACGCCAGAAAAAGGTATGTTTGTTGATACAATCCTCTATGGAATATATGATACATTACCTCCCAAGATGCCAAGGACAAGGTCCATTAAACTAAAAACTCTACCGGTCTCATAATCATACAAATGCGAGAGAGTACATGCAATAGAAAATAAATTTTTGTGAGAGAATTGGATGTATGTAAAGAGACGTATGAGACAAAAGAAAAGTACACATAGTATCCATGTCCTCTAGTCGACATTAACGATAAATGGGATTGAACATATCCAATTGAATCGTCTCTCCTTAAATCTCCAAAGTAAACAGTATTGCATAAAGATCCCATGTGTATCCGTCATGCTCCTATGCATGTTTTTGATGATGTTCAATGGTTAGATATTGCATCAATAAATACTAGATGATCTTTGTGAGTATCAACCAAAATATCTTTGATCTATTTACATCGATATTTGAGAGTATCAACCAAAATATCTTTGATCTATTTATGAGAAATCGAATATTATCCTAATACTAGATGATACTCTTAACAAACGCATTCCATAATATAGTTAATTTTATATTTATCTTGCTCCTTCTAAGGAAGGCATATGAAGCTTGTTGTATTGTACTTCTATGAGTAATCCTATATGTTGATCCATAATAGTATCAACCGTATCCATATGCACTAATCCATCAAAGCCACATGCATGTACTTTGGATTCATTATTGTCATGAGTACCCTAGGTATGTAGGGTGTGGTCGGAGTGGTTTTCTTTGATGGTCGACATGAACATGGTGGTATATATGCATCTTCACCACCACAATAGGATCCACCACTGTCTGATGGTTTTGAACCTCATGCTTGATGTGAGAAGATAGATGGTGTAGGTGTACCTCCAAGTAGTCCCCTAGATCTATCACCATTCCATCAATTAGACATTATAAAACTAGAGTTTTGATACTATGGAGATGCAATATCCAGAAGTGTAGTTGGTTCTATAGGTGTGATAATAATAGGGAGTGACTAAGGAGGAGTCCAAGAAGGAGTGGGATATGTGGATGTAGTAAACATCTATGATGGCTTCTACATTTGTAAAAACGTCAATTGAGAGAAAAGTTTTGATATATTCCAGTAGTGATGTGTGTGAACACACTTAAAACTATCGTGGGACCTTTTCCCCTCTTTAGGAGGCCTTTTCACTAGCTTCTGTATACACCTATACCCCTAATGGGTCACTAATCTTTGTACATTTGCTTGGTAATAACCCTAACTGGTGATTTATCTTTGTACATTCACTTCATAAAACATTCTATTTTGTGTTGCACTTTGAGCTGATTCTTCTTCTTTGTGTTGTTCATGTGCTTCCATAGACCTTCCACTCCAACAATTGGTATCAGAGTAGGTCAGTGCTTGATCTCGGGCATCATTGACACCTCTTTAGACACACTCTCAGAATCACACACAAAGTGGTGACATAATGAGGGCCATTAGGAGTTAAAAATAGCTTACTATGTGGCATCAAAATTTTGATTTGTGTAGGAAATTTCTTTGCTTTGTGCCAAACATATATACAAGTTTTGGTTCTCCATTACAAGTCCCTCAAAGTTACAAATTTAGTAGAGCTCGATAGGTGTTTCTATTCAATGTTTTGAGATACAGTCGTTTTTGCGTCAATCTATTTAGTCACTCCCCATGACTAAAAGTAATGATGTATTCGATCTATTGATTAGTGAGGATAAGTTGGATGGTACTAATTACCCATTATGTGCATATATGATGCGTCATGTACTAGAAGCAAAAGGGTTGTGGAATATTGTGTAGGGTGGTGAAAAACGTCCTATTACAACTACAAATAGTGTTATATTGAAGATGATGTAGATGGTTGAAGAAGATCATCTTGAAATTCATATTCATATTGCGGTTCTGTCAAATGTGCCATTTTGTGTCAAATTCATTCTGTCATGGAGTATCATATATGAATAGGGATTAGTGGTGAGACCCTCCCGTTATTCATAATGAGTATGATACTCACATGAGTGCCAAGTGGCACTCATGTGAGGAGCTTTGATCATTGACCCATATTGGGTATGTATGAGAGAGAGAGAGTAGATATAGAGCCCCATGCGGCTAGGCGGATCAATGATTGATGAGTCTCTGTGAGTATCTCGAGCGCTGAGCCACAGTACACTCCAAAAATGGAGGAGACCATGGGGAACTGAACCCGACATTGGTATCAGAGCCAGGCGGATGGTAGCAGACGGCCCACGTGGGCAGAGTACTCAGAAACCCAGCCGACAGAGTCATGTGGAGCACGCATGTAGGGACCACAGCTGACTGGCCTCTTTCCCTCCTTCCTCCCTCTTGGATGAAAGGCTTAAGAGTAAAGCCCATTATATAACTTGAGCTCTCAAGATGTAACGTGTCGCATATGGGATTTTTGGCGCTCTCTCTATGAGTTTAACGCTGTTACACTCCAAGTTCGTGGAGAAGAGGGTAATACAATCCAATAAAATCAAGTTTTTATTTTGGATTTTGAGCCGGAAAAGGGATGCTTTAGATAAAAAACTTTCGTAAAGTGATGATATACACATGTAATATGGGTTGTGGACAAGGTTCAGTCTTCATGGTTTCAAACCTAGATGGAACTCTAAGGTAGACCTGCTCTCCTACCTCAAAGTTAATATCTCTCCTTTGAGGGTCAGCATAGGCTCTAGCTCTATCTTGAGCTCTCCTAATGCTGTCCTTTGCAAGCCTAAGCATATCGCTCATCTCTTCCAAGAAGTCCTTTGCAGCTTGAACTTTTTCATTCTGCAAGCCTACTACATAAGGAGCTCTTGGCTGAAACCCATACAAAAGCATAAATGGACTATGTCTAGTGGAAGAGTGCTTGGCACTATTATATGCAAACTCTACTATAGGTAAGTACTAATGTTGGGTTCAATTCCCCAGGATCTCCTCCATTTTTGAAGTGTATTGTGCCTCAGTGCGCGAGATACTCACAGAGACTCATCAATCATTGATCCGCCCAGCCGCGTGGGGCTCTATATCTACTCTCTCTCTCATACATACCCAATATGGGTCAATGATCAAAGCTCCTCACATGAGTGCAACTTGGCACTCATGTGAGTATCATACTCATTATGAATAAGGGAAGGGTCTCACCTCTAATCCCTATTCATATATGATACTCCATCACATTTCCTTCCCCTTAGTTCCATTTTTTTCCTCAAAAATGGTATTGGAAGGTCTGATAGAAAGAGAGAAATTATAGAACCACCACTCCCACTATATCCCCATGTATAGAAATACATAGTCCTATCTCCATGTTGTTTCCCCATATCCTTCGCCTTAAGAAGACTCTTGGGAAGGTAGTCTAAAACTGGGAAACTGTCTTCGAAGAATGCTTACTGGCTCCCATGTGGCAGTATCTTCTGAACTATCTTTCCACTTTACTAGACAATCTTTATACAAGTGACTTCTCATCCATTCCTCTCAAGTGCGTAGTATGCTCACAGGCTCATGTGGAATAGATTGAACACAAATAGGCTCTACTACCTCACTATTTGGAATGAGGTTGTCAAATTCACCCTGCCTTTTCTTAAGCCGGCTAACATGAAAAACTGGATGGATTTGACTATTCTATGGAAGTTTAAGCTGGTAAGCCATCTTTCCTATTCTCTTAAGTATTTGGAAAGGTCCACAATACCTAGGAAATAGTTTTGGACAAGGTCCGATCTTCATGGTTTCAGACCTAGATGGAACTCTAAGGTAGACTTGCTCTCCTACCTCAAAGTTAATATCTCTCCTTTGAGTCTAGCCAACTCTAGTGTCTTCACTGTAGTATGTGTTGGAATAAACCTATCCATTTTGGTTAACCTATCCACAATTACCCAGACCGAGTCATGCCCTCTCTGCGTCTTAGGTAATCCAACTATAAAATCCATGGAGATACTCTCCCACTTCCCATTAGGAATATCCAATGGGTGGAGTAATCCTCCAATCCTCAACATCTCAGCTTTATTGACCTGCCATTTAGTGCACTTAAGCACATACTCTAGGACGTCCTTATGAAGTCCAGGCCAATAAAACTACCTCTTAACAAGATCATAAGTCTTGTTAACTCCTAGGTGTCCCGTAATAGGTGTGTCATGACACTCATATAAAATATAACGTCTCATCTCAATATCTCTAGGGACACACATCCTACCTTTATATAACAGATATCCATCATGGACACTATAATGCTTCCACTTGAATCCTTCTTGAGTACCCGTCGATACTCCATCCTCACTGGAAACCCGTATATCACGATCCCCATTCTCAATGGCTTCCCAAATCTCAGAATATGCAGGATCAAGCCTAGATCTCCCTCTAATGAACTCAAGTAGCTCACTAGTGATCTGAGTAAAACTTAGTCCATTGAGCATAGGCATGTGATTAAGTGAATCAGCCACCACAATAAACTTTCCCTTCCTATACCTAAGCTCATAATCAAACTCCTGAAGGGTCTCTGCCCATCGGGCCTTATGACCTTTAAGGTATGTTTGATTAGAGAGCCACTTAATGCTCTGTTGATCAAACACTATCGTGACTTTGGCACCATATAAATAATGACGCCACTTTTTCAAAGCATGGACAATAGCATACAACTCCTTCTCATAGACGGAGTAATTCTTCTAAGCCGGTTCTAGTTTCTTACTCTCAAAAGCTACTGGTCGACCATCTTGAACTAGAACTGCTCCTATGGCAAAATCACTCGCGTCATTCTCAACCACAAATGGTTTGTTGGGATCTGCTATATGTAAAAGTGGAGCTGTAGCAATTGCTACTTTCAACCTCTCCATACTTTGCTTCTATTCCTCTCCCCAATGAAAGGCTTTCCCTTTGCCTTTGAGCTGTTCCATCATCGGGATAGCAATCTTGGCATAGTTCTTAATGAATCTTCGATAGAAACCTGATAAACCTAGGAAGATCTGCAGCTCTTTCAGCTTCCTTGGGTGTGGCCATTCCATAATAGCCCTTACTTTTTCAGGATCCATCTGGATTCCATCCTGGGAGACTATATGTCCAAGGTATCTAACCTCTATCTTGAAAAATTCACACTTTGACTCCTTAGCAAAGAGTGAATTTTCCCTTAGCAAAATACTTTCCTCAAGTGTTCCAAGTGCTCCTCTTCTGATGCACTATAGATTAGAATGTCATCCAGAACTTCTACCACAAAATGTCCTAGATAAGGCCGTAAAACACTATTCATGAGTTTCATGAAAGTGGTAGGAGCATTGCTAAGACCAAAAGGCATCACCAAAAACTCGTAGTTCCCATATCTAGTCCTAAATGCAGTCTTAGGGACATCCTCTACCCTAATCCTGATCTGATGATACCCTGATCTAAGATGAAGCTTGGTAAAGTACCTAGCTTGATGTAACTGATCAAATAGATCTTCCAATCTAGGCATTGGAAACCTATTTTTGATAGTCACCTTATTAAGTGCTCTATAATCTATACATAATCTCATAGAGCCATCTTTCTTTTTAACTAGGAGAATTGGTGATGCCCAAGGTGAATTACTAGGTTTTGATGAAGCCCTTATCTAAATAATCTTGCAACTGCCTCTCAACCTCCTCATGTTGAGAAACACTAAGCCTATAAGGTGGCCTGCGAATAGGGTTAGTGTTAGTAGAAACCTCAATGGAATGGTCAATGTCCCCTCTCTCAGGTGGTAGCCCTCTGGGTAAGTCAGTGGGAAAAACATCTCTATACTCAAACATAAGATCCTTAAAACTTCTAACCATACACTCTTGCCAAAAAGAACAGTAGAAAGTCTTGTTCATACTTACATTCCTAGCATGAAAATTTATATCAGATGAGTTGTCTGTACAATGCTCCATATCATGACTATACAATAAAAACATCTCCTGTACATGCTGAGAATAACAAAGACTATACAACTCTAGTGATGAAATGAGAGGTGCAGTAGGTACATCTCTCTCTCCCTGAATACAAACTTTACTTCCAATCTTTTCAAATTCAAGTGTGTTGTTTTGATAGCTGCGTTTAAGTGTGTCTCCCAAGCCCCATAGCCACTCTCTTCCTAATTCTAGATGTGTCCTCTCCATATTCATAATTTGGAAGTCCATATAATCTATATAGTCTTGCATCTTGACTTCCAAATTGGATACCATAGTATCCCATATCCTCTTATCTTGCCCTTGCATCATACATATGATGTATTTATGTGCACTATGATGCTAGGGTGTCTTTAATTTCTTGACCAAAGCATAGCTTATAAAATTATGAGTGGTGGAGTCATCTATCATGACCCGCACCCTGGTCCCGTAAACACTACCATGCAGTTTAACTAGGTCATGTGGTCCAAACTGCGGTGACCACAATGACTGAGTCAAACAACAGGTGTGCTCTATATCCTCGTGCATCACCTCCACTCCCTTGCAGCTAGAGCTACCATGAATAGGAAGGATCTGCACTAGGTGGACCGCCTTTTTGCCCTTTTCGATGGCCGTACTAGAATCTGGTCCCTTCTTCTTTTCTTCCCCCTTCTTGAGTGGACAGTTCCACTATGAATGGATAGGAGAAAAACACCTAAAGTAGAAGTTCTCTCTTTTGGCCCTCTCAAACTGATCTTTGGATAACCTAGGTCTCTTTTTAATAAAAACTTTGATTTTCCCAAAAGGCAACGTCTTTGTGAATTTAGTCATACTAAGAGGCTTGAGAGGCTGATCCGTCTCTATAGGAGTATACTGAGGGCAGTTATGGTCCTCATATATCTGTGCATACTTGATCGCCTCCTTAAACGTCTTAGGCGCATTCCTTCTGACTTCCCTCTTTATGGCTTTATCTAAGCCCCTAACAAACCCTCTAGTCTTTTGGAAATCATCTAAGCCTTTAAGTTTCAAAATGATCTCTCTATAGTGGAATAGGTAGAACAAAAGAGGCCTGCATCTCTATGTAATCCTATCCCACTCATCTCAATTCCTCTCCTCCTCATTCTGAGGAAGAAACTCTTTTAGAAAAAGAGTAACAAACGGAGTCTAGTTAGTAGGGATAGAGTTCTCCTCCTTAAGACTCATCCACCACTTGTAAGCACACGGGCCAAGGGAGAGACTCACCTCTAGCACATAGTACTCTGGTGGGGTGCCCTTCAATTGATGCAAATCATGCCACTTTTCTAAAAGAGTGTAGATTGCATCCTTGTTCCTGTCTCGATCATCCCCCGTAAAGGTAGGGGGTTTCAAGTCTTTCAGGAGGGGAGCTTCCCTAGAGCTCTCTCCTTTGTGCTTACTAGGAAGAGAAGTATATTTCCTAGTGAGCTCCAAAGGAATAGGAGGGGTCTCTCTTTGCTTCCTAGCTAGGAAAGAGGTGACACTAGTTTCAAGTGAGATCATTTGAGACTTAAGCTGCTGTATAAGAGATGTGATGCTACCAAGATCTCTCTCTAGTTTAAGGGTTTGCTCTTTCAATTCAATGAATTGGTCACGAGTGACAAATTCATCTAAAAGTTCTTCATAAGTATATTCCTCTTGTTGATGCTCTTTCTCTTCTAAGTTCACTTGTATTTCTTGCCCTAATTCTACTTCTTCTATTCTAGAATCAGGATCCTCTAGTTGCTCTTTAGATGGAGAAGTGTTTTCAACTACTTGTTTGCCTTTAGATTCCATGTTTGTCTTCCCTTCCCCCGTTTGATAACTAGAGTTTATGAAAATGAATGGAAGTGAAGCTTAAATATGCAAGAAGAAGAGAAATATATAATAAGAGCACTTCCCTGTTACAAAGTAAAGTTATGGAAGCGAAATCCAAGTGATTCGTGAAGCTTTAGGTCGCTGATTTTGAATCCTCACCAGGCCCAAACAAAAATTGGAAATGTTTGGTTGGTCTCGGAGGTTCTAAATACCAAAAAGCATCCAAAAGAATGCCAAAACCACGTGGGAATAGCCCCAACCCGGCAAACTGAGTAAAACAGAGCAACTTCTGAGATTCATCAATCCTAACCAGTCCAAGAAATGTAGCTCAGCACCTGTACTTCAAAAATTTGAGACTATCCCAAGCGAAAAAGTGAATTTGGACACTAGATGGCAAAAAACTAGGCTCGGGAGTGGCCACCTAGTTGTTGTTGAAGCACTCCATAGAGATTTTGGTGGGGCAAATCTCGTCCAAATCGAAGACTGATGGTCTCTGAGCGAAGCTTAGGAGTTGCAGCTTTGTAAGGTGACTAAAATGTCTGAAATCTAATATCGTATGAGCAAGCTATGGTGTGGAGAATCCAGGTAGGTCAAGAGTAGGAAGTGGAAATGCTAATACTCTTGGAGTAATGACTTTGAGAAGCTATAACCTAAAACCATTGTCCACAGTCCATATTACATGTCTATATCATCACTTTACCAAAATTTTTGATCCAAAGCATCCCTTTTCCTGCTCCGAATCCAAAAAAAAACTCGATTTTATTGGACTGTATTACCCTCTTCTCCACGAACTTGGAGTGTAACAACATTAAACTCAGAGAGAGTGCCAAAAATCCCATATGCGACACGTTAGAGGTTGAAAGCTCAAGTTATATAATGGGATTTACTCTTAAGCCTTTCATCCAAGAGGGAGGAAGGAGGGAAAGAAGATTAGCATTTCCACTTCCTTCTCTTGACCTACCCGGCTTCTGCACACCATAAATTGCTCATACGATATAGGATTTCAAACGTTTTAGTCACGTTACAAATCTACACTCGTAAGATTCGCTTAGAGACCATTGCTATTGGATTTGGACGAGATTTGCCCCACCAAAATCTCTCTGCAACACTTGAACAGCAACTAGGCGGCCACTCCCGGGCCTAGTTTTTCGCCATCCGGTGTCCAAATTCACTTTTTTCCCTGGGATTGTCTCAAATTTTTGAAGTACAGGTGCTGGGCTACATTTCTTGAGCTGATGAGGATTGATAAATCTCAGAAGTTGCTCAGTTTTACTCAGTTTGCCTGGTTGGGGCTATTCCCACGCAGTTTTGGCATTGTTTTGGATGGTTTTTGTTGTTTAGAACCTCCCCGGACCAACCGAATATTTCCAATTTTTGTTTGGGCCTGGCGAGGATTCAAAATCAGCGACCTAAAGCTTCACGAATCACTTGGATTTCACTTTCGCAGCTTTACTTTGTAACAGGGAAGTGCTCTTGTGATATATTTCTCATCTTCTTGCATATTTAAGCTTTACTTCCATTCATTTTCATATACTCTAGTTAGCAAACGAGGGAAGGGAAGAAACACATGGAATCTAAAGGAAAACAAGTAGTTGAAAACACTTCTCCATCTAAAGAGCAATTAGAGGATCCTGATTCTAGAATGGAAGAAGTAGAATTAGGGCAAGAAATACAAGAAAACTTAGAAGAGAAAGAGCATCAGCAAGAGGAATATACTTATGAGGAACTTTTAGATGAATTTGTCACTTGTCACCAATTCATTGGTTAAAAGAGCAATCCCTTAAATAAGAGAGAGATCTTGGTAGCATCACATCTCTCATACAACAACTTAAGTCTCAAATGATCTCACTTGAGACTAGTATCACCTCTTTCCTAGCTAGGAAGGAAAGAGAGACCCCTCCTATTCCTTTGGAGCTCACTAGGAAAGATACTTCTCTTCCTAGTAAGCACAAAGGAGAGAGCTCTAGGGGAGCTTCCCTCCTGAAAGACTTGAAACCACCTACCTTTACAGGGGATGATCGAGACAAGAACAAGGCTGCAATCTACACTTTTTTACAAAAGTGGCATGATTTGCATCAATTGAAGGGCACCCCACTAGAGTACCATGTGCTAGAGGCGAGTCTCTCCCTCGACCTCCGTGCTTACAAATGGTGGATGAGTCTTAAGGAGGAAAATTCTATCCCTACTGATTGGACTTAGTTTGAGACTCTTTTTCTAATGATTTTCTTCCTGAGAATGAGGAGGAGAGGAATTGGGATGACTGGGATAGGATTACACAGAGAGGCAGGCCTCTTTCGGTCTACCTATCCCACTATAGAGAGACCATTTTGAAACTTAAAGGCTTAGATGATTTTGAGAAGACTAGAGGGTTTGTTAGGGGCTTAGATAAAGCCATGAAGAGGGAAGTCAGAGGGAATGCGCCTAGGACATTTGAGGAGGCGATCAAGTATGCACAGATATATGAGGACCATAACTGTCCTCAGTATACTCCTATGGAGACAGATCAGCCTCTCAAGCCTCTTAGTACGACTAAATTCAAAACGAAGCTCCGTTTTGGGAAAAACAAAGTTTTTATTAAAAAGCAAAGATCACAAGGACCTATGTTATCCACAGATCAGTTTGAGAGGGCCAAAAGAGAGAACCTGTGCTTTAGGTGTTTGTCTCCTAGCCATTCAGAGTGGAACTGTCCACTAAAGAACGGGGAAGAAAAGAAGAAGGGACCAGAGTCTAGTACGGCCCACGAAAAGGACAAAAAGGCGGTCCGCCTATTGTAGACCCTTCCTATTCATGGAAGCTCTAGCTCCAAGGGAGTGGAGGTGATGCACGCGGATATAGAGCACGCCTGTTGTTTGACTCAGTCATTGTGGTCACCGTAGTTTGGACCACATGGCCTAGTTAAACTGCATGGTAGTGTATGTAGGACCAAGGTACGTGTCATGATAGATGACTTCACCACTCATAATTTTATAAACTATGCTTTGGTCAAGAAATTTAAGAGTCCCCACCAGCCTAGTACACATAAATACATCATATCTATGATGCAAGGGCAAGATAAGAGGATATGGGATACTATGGTATCCAATTTGGAAGTCAAGATGCAAGACTATACAGATTATGTGGACTTCCAAATTATGAATATGGAGAGGACAGATCTAGTCTTAGGAAGAGAGTGGCTATGGGGGTTGGGAGACACACTTAAACGTAGCTATCAAAACAACACACTTGAATTTGAAAAGAATGGAAGAAAAGTTTGTATTTACGGAGAGAGAGATGTACCTAGTGCACCTCTCATTTCATCACTAGAGTTGTATAGTCTTTGTTATTCTCAACATGTAAAAGAGATGTTTTTATTGTATAATGATGGTATGGAGTATTGTACATACAGCTCATCTGATGTATATTTTCATGCTAGGAATGTAAATATAAACACGACTTTCTACTATTATTTTTTGCAAGAGTGTGTGGTTAAAAGTTTTAAGGATCTTATGTTTGAGTATAGAGATGTTTTTCCCACTGACTTACCCAAAGGGCTACCACCTGAGAGAGGGGACATTGGCCATGCCATTGAGGTTGTTACTAACACTAACCCTATTTGCAGGCCACCTTATAGGCTTAGTGTTTCTTAACATGAGGAGGTTGAGAGGCAGTTGCAGGATTATTTAGATAAGGGCTTCATTAAACCTAGTAATTCACCTTGGGCATCACCAATTGTGGATCGTCACATGCATCTGCAAAAGAAAGTGGCTCTTCATTACATGTTGTAGCAATAAGAGAATAATCCACAAAATTACTTGATGCATGGTGAGAGCTTGATCTTGTTCTACCAAGTAAAGGTGCACTCAATTTGCTGTCCTACAAAGTTTGTTTCAGCCACTTTGGCATAGATTTTGCACTCTTGATAGACATGCGTTCATTATGTAAAACAACTTCAATATGTACATCATGCGTGGGCTGAATTTCGTGCTCAGTTTTAACTATATTTGGACGCAAATGTTTAGCCATATGTGGCTGAAAATTTCCAACAGTTTTGGCAATTTTTGGCTGGAATTTTTCAGCCCTTTGAACCTCAGTTGGCTGGTCTACATGGCCATAGTCAAGCGCACCATTTTGGAACAAAGGCATGAGTGTATCGAACACATCTTGTGAGCTAGCTGTTGGCAGTTTTTTGCATTCAAGTAGAGGGAAAACTGAATTTTCAGCAAATACCACATCTCAACTCATAATAATTGTGTTCGTCAATGGATGGTACAACCAATATCCCTTACTTTCAACACTATAACCAACAAATATATATTTCTTTGCCTTGTCATCAAGTTTGTGACGTTGTTGTGATGGCATAAGAGCATATGCCAAACAACCAAACACACGCATATGACTAACCATAGGCTTATGACCATTCCAAGCCTCATAAGGAGTGATGACTCTCAATGCTTTTGTAGGGCAGCGATTCAACACATAATTTGCACACATGACCGCTTCCATCCAAAACTTATGAGGAAGATGCTTTCCTTTAACCATACATCGTGCCATTTCAAGTAGAGTTCTATTTTTACGCTCGGCAACACCATTTTGTTGAGGTGTATATGGCACCGTACATTGGTGTGAAATACCTCTTTCACGAAGAAAAGCATTAAACTCATGTGACATGTATTCACCACCACGATCCGTGCGTAGAGTCAAAAGCTTTTGTGAAGAAAAATTTTCAGCCATAGCAAAAAATGCTTTGAAGCAAGAAAATACCTCATTCTTTGCTTTCATAGGATACACCCATGTATGGCGAGTAGCATCATCAATGAAGGTAACAAAATATACATGCTTCCCAAAAGATGGAGTCTTGAAAGGACCACATACATCACTATGAACAAGTTGCAATTTTCTTGTAGTGTGTGTGTGAATATCTTTTGGAAAAGAAGCACGATGCATTTTTCCAAGAATGCAACCTTCACATGCATGCTTTTCAATGGACTCAAGTGTAGGCAAGCCAATAACCATGTCCTTCTTTTGCAAGTAGAGCAAACTATTGAAGTTTAAATGACCAAAACGAGCATGCCAAAGCTCCATTTCAGCCATGGAAGAAGTATGAGCAACTAAGGCATTCGAGGCAGCCCTCTTGTATGTATCCATGCGATACAAACCGTTATATAATGTACTGGACATCACAATAACATCGCCATTGCTGAAATCATGAACCATACACTTATCATCAACAAAGTGTACATGAAGTCCAGCTTTGGCAATCAACGAAACTGAAATTAAGTTCTTCTTGATACCGAGCACATACAATGCATTTTTCAAGAGAATCACACCTCCATTTGCAGCCGTAAGCTCAATTTCTCCTACTCCAATGATAGGATAAGAGGCATTGTTTGCACACACCACATGTCCTCCTTTAGGTGCATCTTTCAAAGAGGCAAAAAATCTTTTGCATGATGTTATGTGCTTTGAAGCACCACTATCAAAGAACCAATCCGAATCAGCCTCACTCACAACCATACATTTAGAATGTAAAGAAGCATCATAATGACATGTAACAACACATGCCCAAAAATCTTGAGCCATGTTAGCTTCATCATTCTTTGCATTTGCTAAATTTTCAGCAATAGACATGCCCGATTCCTTCTTCTTTTCATTGCGTTTAGCAATCTTTCTACACTCATCAATAGTATGACCAGCCTTCCGGCAATATTTGCATCTCTTCTTCTTTTGAAAATCACCACCATTAGAGGAATGAGTGGAAGAGGAAGCTTGAGGCTTTGGTTTTGATGAACCAAAAGCTGAACCATACTTGCTTTTCCCCTTTTGTGAGATAGCAAGTGCTTGCATTCCTTCAATCAAACCACTCCTATTCACTCTAGATTGCTCTTCTTGCAAAAGAAGAGACACAACCTCATCAAATGCATACATATTAGGATTTCCTTTTGCAACCAAACGAAGTGTAGTAGCAAAGCTTTGAAAAGATTCCGGTAATCCTTTCAACACTGTAGAAATGAGTGATGCATCCGGAATGATCTCATCTATGTTTGCCAATCGCTCTTTCAAGTCCTTGATGCGTGTCACATACACATCCACTGACTCATTTTCAGCCATAGATACATCCTCAAGTTGCTTCCTCAAGTATGCAACACGTGCTTCATTACGCACGGCATACAAAGAAGCAAGAGTGTCCCATGCCTGTCGTGATGTAGAACATGACCGAATGTGTGGAACTATATGACGCTTCACTGAAAGCGCAATCAAAGCATGAGCTTGAGCATCTTTTCCATCCCATCTAAGCTGCTCCTGTGTAGGTGGAGAAGGAGAAACCATTGTACTCGAAGAAGAAGCTCCATCTGTGACAGTAGACTGTGAAGTAGAAGCACCTGCCGGTCTTCGATCTACATCTGCCACTATGTTCCAAAGTTGTTTTGCAACAAGAACGTGCTTCATCATGTAAGACCACATCAGATAGTTGGTCCCATCAAGCTTATCTTCAGCTTAAAGCATGCCAAACAAGTCATTGCTGCCTGCCATTTCACTAAGGAACAAGAATGTGACAAAATCTTCACTTCGACGAAAACTGAAATGAGTGCTGAAATTTCAGCTCACAAACCGTCACTCTGATGGCGATTCTGACTGCACGAATGGCTTCAAAATGGGGGTAAAACCCCAACGCACCTGCTGGAAATGTTTCTGGCTGCTGAAATTCACACTTCTATGCTCCGAAGTCGATTTGCACTGTTAAAGTGCGCGCGCGCCGCGACGCGAAAAACTAAAACTTGACAAGAAGCTGAACCTGGCTTTGATACCACTGTTGGGTGTGTGTAGAAGTGCGAGAGACACACAAGAAGTACACACAAAAGAGCACAAACGTAGCGAGACACACGGAGAAGACGATGGCTGGAATAGCTCTCTCTATTGATCGATCAACTGAACAGAAGTAAGAGCTGAATAATATCCCTAAGTACAAAGTACCACCACATATGAGAGTATCAAGTATGTGGTAACATGGGAAAAAAACCTCTAGCCAGCACTAGAGTAAAAAGTGCCCATGTATAGGGAAAAGGTTCACATCAAAGCTACTCGAGGAACACATAAATGTAGCAATCTAGTGCGGGGCACCCAGGAGTTAACAAGACTTATGATCTTGTTAAGAGGCAGTTTTATTGGCCTGGACTTCATAATGACGTCCTAGAGTATGTGCTTAAGTGCGCTAAATGCCAGGTCAATAAAGGTGAGAGGTTGAGGATTGGAGGACTACTCCACCCATTGGATATTCCTAATGGGAAGTGGGAGAGTATCTCCATGGATTTTATAGTCGGATTACCTAAGACATTGAGAGGGCACGACTCGGTCTGGGTAATTCTGGATAGGTTAAGCAAAATGGCTAGGTCTATTCCAACACGTACTAAAGTGAAGACACCAGAGTTGGCTAGACTCTTTGTAGAGAACCTATACAGGTTACATGGTCTTCGTTTAGACATAGTTTCCGATCGCGATAGGAAGTTTACTAGCCACTTTTGGAGAGCGGTCTTCAAAAGGTTGGATACAAAACTTAGCATGAGTATGGTCGAGCATCCACAATCGGATGGGCAATCTGAGAGGGTTACCTGACTCCTAGAAGATATGCTTAGAGCATATGTAAATGAAAGGCAAACTAATTGGGAAGAGTACTTACCTATAGTAGAGTTTGCATATAATAGTGCCAAGCACTCTTCCACTGGGCATAGTCCATTTATGCTTATGTATGGGTTTCAGCCAAGAGCCCCTTATGCAGTAGGCTTGCAGAACGAAAAAGTTCAAGCTGCAAAGGACTTCTTGGAAGAGATGAACGATATGCTTAGGCTTGCAAAGGACAGCATTAGGAGAGCTTAGGATAGAGCTAGGGCCTATGCTGAACCTCAAAGGAGAGATATTATCTTTGAGGTAGGAGAGCAGGTCTACCTTAGAGTTCCATCTAGGTCTGAAACCATGAAGACCGGACCTTGTCCAAAACTATCTCTTAGGTATTGTGCGCCTTTCCAAATACTTAAGAGAATAGGAAAGATGGCTTACTAGCTCCAACTTCTAGAGAATAGTCAAATCCATCCAGTTTCTCATGTTAGCTAGCTTAAGAAAAGGCTGGGTGAATCTGACAACCTCATTCCAGATACTGAGGCAGTAGAGCCTATTTTTGTGAGCCTGAGAGCATACTACGCACTCGAGAGAAACGGACGAGAAGTCACTCGTATAAAGAGTTTCTAGTAAAGTGGAAAGATAGTTCAGAAGATAGTGCCACATGGGAGCGAGTTAGCATCCTTTAGAGACGGTTTCCCAGTTTTAGACTACCTTCCCAAGAGTCTTCTTAAGGGGAAGGATATGGGGAAACAGTACAGAGACGGGACCATGTATTTCTATACATGGGGATATAGTGGGAGTGGTGGTTCTATTATTTCTCTCTTTCTATCAGACCTTCGAATACCATTTTTGAGGACAAAAATGGAACTAAGGGGAAGGAAATGTCATGGAGTATCTTATATGAATAGAGATTATAGGTGAGACCCTCCCCTTATTCATAATGAGTATGATACTCACATGAGTGCCAAGTAGCACTCATGTGACGAGCTTTGATCATTGACCCATATTGGGTATGTATGAGAAAGAGAGAGTAGATATAGAGCCCCACGCGGCTGGGCAGATCAATGATTGATGAGTCTTTGTGAGTATCTCGAGTGTTGAGCCACAGTACACTCCAAAAATGGAGGAGATCTTGGGGAACTGAACCCGACACATTCTTACAAAACACTAAAGGATGCTTGAGGTATACTTAAAACTTTATACCAGGCAAGAAATTAGGTTTGTGTTGGTTACCTCTAAAAGTAGTTGGAGAGTGAGCATATGAATGAAGGAGATTCTATGAATAGTTTTTTGACAATGATCAAAGATTTGAAGGAGAAGTTGATTTTTGTTGATGAAGTCTTGCCAAATAGTGCATTTATGCAAACTGTTCGTAATTGTCTTCGAGATTTATATCATGTTTGTGCAAAACTATTGGCCACCAATCTTGCTTTGAACCTAGAAATAGATCCATACAAATTCCTCTTTACTTTATATACCCACTTATTACCTATTAACTTCATTTTCTCCTTCTTGGGCAGAAGAATCCATGTTTAGTTCTCCTCAAGTGTGTCAATCTTTTCTTGCATTGCCTCTTTCCATTCAGTATACCTGCTTGGATCTTCATAACAATCGGACTCATGTTCTTCTACTTCTTCGTTCATATATGCATAATGCATTTCCATGTAAGAATCATAAGTAAGCCTTTGAGTAGGATACATAACCCTATAAGACTTTCTTTCTTCCCCTTTTGGAGGAATAAACCTCCTTTGCCTTGTGTACTTGATCTCTTTGTTTGATGTGGATTCTTTCTCCATCATGTGTCCTTCATTGTCTTCAACTTCATTACCTTCTTCATCCAACTCCACCAATGTTGCTTTGCCTTTGTTGATTGATTGTGCTTCATAGCTTGATGAAGATCTCCCCTTCCATGGTGAGGTCATGCTTAAACTATCTTCATTGATGTAACTTCTTGGGCATCTTAGCTTGAAGTTGATTTGTTCTTCATCATGTCCATGCTTTTCTTCTTCATATTTGTGCATACATTCATACTTCTGATACCAAGGGAGAAGCTCATCAAATGCTACATCCCTTGATATCCTCAAGTCCTTTGTGTTTGGTTTGAAGCACTTGTAACCTTATGATCTTACATGCATGCATTCACACATCATAAATACACACTTATACATCCATGCATACATACATACATGCATGTAAATATATATTCTTACATATGCATACATACGCAAGGTTACGTGAATGCAAGCATGCGTACATATCAATGTCTGCACACTTATATGTAAATATATATAAACATATAAACATAAACACGTATTTGAAGATACACATACATATAAAAAGGAATACAGATAGATGAAAAATGCACATGTGTGTGCGTGTAAGCGCGCGCATATATATATATATATATATATATATATATATATATATATATATATATATATATATATATATATATATATATATATATATATATATATATATATGCATGTATTTCTAAGAGAGAGAGAGATTTCGTCATATGAAATTATGTATGTATGTAAAATAATTGCTTATCAAGTTGGTAAGAAAATTGTTTGACAATGTACCAAGATAAGGTACTATATCTCAATATCTTTCGTTTCTGTATCTTTTATTCCGAGCAAATTATCCTAAACGTTGGCAACTTTTATAAAATTATTCTGAGTCAAACGGAGCAAGTCTAATATGCTATCAGACTCTCCTTCTGTCGAAGTCCTTTGTGATGCGTGATAAAAAAAATATTTCTCATAAACGATTATCTTTGGAGTGTCCTCATCATGTGTTGTTCAAAGATAGAAGCGACAACCGTTAAATTATTGGAGTCAGTGTGTGTGATCTTTGCGAGTTGAACAGAGAAGAAGTATTCTGTAGAAACAATTGAGGTCATGCATCTACACAATTGAGGTCATGCGGATACGACAATGGGATATCAACATATATAAATGCAAGGATGCATATGAATGGAAGCATGCATACGTGTATATCTACATGCCTACGAAAATATATAAAGACATACATTCATATATCAATATAAAACGTAGTACAGAGACATGAAAGCATGCAAACGTTCCCGCACGCGCGCGCGCGCGCGCGCACACACACACACATATATATATATATATATATATATATATATATATATATATATATATATATATATATATATATATATATATGTATATCTATATTTGGGAATCTGTACTGCTGTCATCAATCAAAATGTCAAACTTTTCTTGTGTTTTTGTTTGCAGTATTTTCCCTGATTGGACATTGCCAATTCTGTGATGTGGTATAATGAGTATTTTTCATAATAGATTATCTTTGAAATGTCTTCATCCTGTGTTGTCCAAACAGAGAAGCAACAATGGCTACATTATTGAAACCAATGTGCGTGATATTTGGGAGGTGAATCTCGGACATGAAAAAAATTGCCTACAAAACACCTTAGAATTTTGTTGCGAAGTCGATGCAGTTGTGGTAACGAGAACGATATAAACATGGCAACATGTGCTGAGGTTATGTAGGTGAGGACTCCAATATGCATCTACAACGGCTGAGGTGATGCGGATACAACGACAATGGCATATAAACATACATGCACACGTGTATATATGAATACATGAATGGATGTACACACACATGGATGTTATATTAATGCAAGAATGTATACATATCTATATCTGCACACATATATAAATATATATATATGAACGTACACACGTGTGTGTATATATATATATATATATATATATATATATATATATATATATATATATATATATATATATATATATATATGTGTGTGTGTTTGTGGGGGGGAATCTGTGCTGCTGACTGGTATTGCTCCACAATGGAGAAGGAGAGAAAAAGAGGGATTTCGTCGCTTGAGCTTACGTATGTATGCTTTGAATGATCTTTAAGGATGCCCACTTTTATCCCTAGGGCATCCCTTAAATTTCTTTTGAATGCTCTTTAAAATCCCCACTTTCATCCCTAGGGCATCCCTTAAATTTTGGTGATGCCCAGGGCTGTGCATCAAATTTAAGCACCAGAGGTGGGGATTTCATAAAAGAGAAAGCTTCACTAGTGGTTGGATAATGAGGCGACCAACAAGAGTAAACATTAGGGCTATTGTCATTAGGCAAGGAAATTGATCAACTCATTGAATTGCTCTAGTATCCTCTTTCTAAGCTTCTTGAGGATAATCATATGATTTTACAGGGGTAGGGTTTATCATATCATGTTGCATGATAACTAAATGAGGCATTAGATCTAGTTCATGTACAATTTTTGGCATATCATGATCTCTAAAAAATTGTTTCTTTCTTGGATCCACTTCTATAACATATCCAAAGTTTTGATCAAAATTATAAGGCTCAAATACTAGTTGTTTGCATTGTTCAGGAAATGTAAACATGTCATTATCATCCTACCAGAATTTTGTCGAACTTATTTATACAAAAGTACTAAATAATTTTTGTATAGTTGCATTTCGGTCAGAAATGATCACTTTTGAACATTTCACATCCCATAGAAATATATATATGTGTGTATATACCCTTTGACCATAATACATTATTTGTTTATGTAATATACTTGTATAAATACTATAACCCTAACTTTTTGTATTGTCGTATTTATACTAATATAAATCCTATTGATATATTTAGGTAGTGATATGTGTGAAGACTCTAGGAGGTTTTTTTCCCTCGACTTGTATATATGCCTATTGCCCTAATGGGCTACTTTTTTCCCTCTTTAGGAGGTTTTTTTCCCCCGACTTGTATATATGCCTATTGCCCTAATGGGCTACTTATCTTTGTATATTCTATTGGTAATACATTTAGTATTGTTTGTTGTGCTCTAGGCTCCTTCTTCTTCCTTGTGTTGTTCATGTGCTTTCATAGACGTCTAACTCCAACAATTGGTATCAAAGCAGGTTGCTACCTCATACAGGGTGTTATCGACACCTCTTCGGGTGTAGGCTCAGAATCGCACAAATTTTGGTGAGCATACTCAAGTTGTTTCAATATCAAAACAGCTTCGCTTTGTGGTGCCAAAATCGTGATCTGAGCTTGTTTCGGCCTCTGAACGCACTATCGCAGTGCTTGTGCAGGCTATTTCATCTTTTTTTTTTGCCAAAGTTATATACCAGTTTTGGTTTGATAATATAAGCGTCTCAAATTCTACTATAGGATTAACAAAATTTGTGTCGGCAGTTCTGTTCAACTTTTTAAGATACAATCAATTTTTTGCATCAAGGTATTTTAGTCACCAGCCATGGCTAAAAGCAGTGATGTATTATGTATGTTGGCTGTTGAGGATAAGTTGGATGATACCAACTACCTGTTATGGGCTTATATGATGCGACATGTATTGGTTGCAAAAGGAGTGTGGAACATTGTGTAGGGTGTTGAAAAACGTCCTATCACACCTCCAACTATTACAACTCTAGGTACTGATGCTGATGCAAAAGGTGTCAAAGATGATGATATTCTGTAGATTCCTGTTCATGCTACTGTTTTTGTTGCACCTACTATAGAGAAAATTTGTTGGGATGGTAGAGATGCTTAGGCACATGCATTGATAGCTTTATCTATCGAATGTGCCACTATTCCTTACATTTGCTCTTGCAGGACAGCTAAGGATGCTTGGGATACACTTACCACATTATACAAGGCTAGGAATGAGGCTCGTGTTGCTTACCTCCGAAAACAGTTTGAGAGTGAGCACATGAATGGAGGTGATTCTATGGACAAATTTCTAACAAAGATCAAGGATTTGAAGGAACAATTGATTTATGCCAATGAAGTACTTCATGATAGTTCACTTGTACAGACTGTTCTGAATGGTCTTCGTGACTCATATTAGAGTTTTGCTTCTACTCTTCTATTGATGATGAAAGTCAATCCAAATGCCTTAACATTTGAAGAGTTACTTTTTGTTCTATTGCAAGAAGATCAGTCTAGGCAGAACAGGTCTATTATGCGTCCTGTAGATCAAGCTTTCTTGGCTAGTGAGAAGGGCAAAGGAAAATGGAGCTCATCAAGTAGTAAGCAGAAATCTGTAAATGCTGCACATTCAAAGAAGGAAGACAAAGATGAGAAGAAATCAGAAAAGGAAAACTTGTTTTGCAAATACTGTAAGGCAAATGATCATGTTATTAAGAGCTATCCAAAATTGGCTACTAAAGAGGCAAAGAAGAAAGAGGCTGGAATGGTTGTTGCAGAGGCCTCTACACCGAAAATAGAGTGTGTTAATCTTGTGCAGGATGAAGAATGGGCATTTACTACTCTTTGCAATTTGGACCCATGTTCTCATGAGCAGTGCATGTTTGCAGTAGACTCAGATGTTTGGTACTTTGATAGTGGTGCGACCAAACATATTACCTCACAATGTAGTTTCTTATCTTCACTCGAGCCTGCCCTATAGGGAATACTGTCACATGTGCTAACAACTCCTCTTATCTTGCCATGGGAGTTGGTAAGATCATTTTGACTACTGATGATGGTAGTTCTTTCACTTTGCCAGATGATTTATTTATGCCAGGGATCAAGAATAATTTGTTATTAGTTTCGGCTTTTGCCAAGATTGGCTTGGTTGTGAAATTTGTTGATGATAGATGTAAAGTTCATGATCTTTCAGATGGCGATGTGATTATTGCTTTTGGCATTTTATCTCATGGGCTATATAAGCTCATAGATTATGAAAAATCTATGAATGATGTAGCATGTGTAGTACATGATTCTCAAGCTATGTCAGATACAAAGCTTTGGCATGCATGCTTTGGTCATCTGAATTTTACTAGTTTGCTATGCCTTTAGAAATCTGAAATGGTGTCCTCTTTGCCCAAACTTGAGGCACCTGGTAAACATGTATATGAAGGTTGTATGTTGGGCAAAATGCAGCATTAGAACTGGTAGTGGTATGGAAGCATCAATAAAAAAGATTTCCTCTACATTCTTTAGGATCTTGGATATATCTTTCTTCATATCCCTCACAAGGATCATTATGGTCTCATTCTCGTCTCTAGTGGGAGAGACGTTTCTTCAGCTCCAACCTATTTTATACTAAATTGAGCATCTAGAGAATCATCAACATTTTCCTCTCCTGATTCATATATAAGATTGGCCCATGTATTATGCAAATATTTTTAAACATAATGCAAGAATATTATGAATCCCATTTCAAACGATACCAACTTGTAGTTCTTTGTATGCAAAGGGCACCAATATTGCCTCTCGGAATCACTGCAATGTGCAAATTGCTTATATGCAATGCTATACTACATTGACCTTTGTCCATTGAATAATCTAGTAAGTGGATGTTGTTAATGGAATTTGAAGTTACTCATGCATGTTTGACTTGTGCTTCAAAGGATTTGAATCGTCCCTATAATATTCAATTTTTGCTTTGAGTATCTCTATTGGAAGTGCATTTGGCAGCAGCCATAGACACAAGCACAAAGGTAGCATTTAAAGATGGGAATGTAGTAAGTTGTGGGGGGGCATATGTGTTCAAAATTTCAAGAAAGATGCTTTAAAATATATCAATTAAAATGTCAAATAGTGATCGTTATCACTCTTGTAACATATGTACCATATAACACCCAATTTTGTATCAAATAGCTCCAATTTTTGCAAGCTAAGGAGTCCTTGAGCTTGAGGAGCCTAGCTAGAATGATCATACCAATTTTGGTTATTTTAAGACCTCATTTGTAGCTCCAAATGACTCATAGGACCTAAATTTTAACTATACCAGACACTAGGTTTGAAACTGATCTAAATTAGTCTAGAAATTATAAAAGAGCTAGAGAGCTCATTTTTGAGGTTGGATCATAAGATATTAGAGCTTGTTATGAGTTTGTTAGAGTGCTCTTGAGTAATAGAGGTTGTTCATGACCTTCCATTGCTTCTCTTTTATCTCTACCGTGTGTATGTTAGTGTATGTGTGTGTGCATTTGCATGCTTCTCACCTTCACCATCACTCATCTCACTCATTCACGATCTTCATATCAACCTATCTCTTTCATAGATTTATAATTAAGGAGGTGGAGCTTCTTGACATGATGCTTATCCTTGTCTAGAACAACAACAAACCTGGCACCGTTGTCAGGAATCGAAGTAAGAAATCTCAGTTTTTTCTTTGTTTTTGTATTTTTTTTAATGTTTTTCACCTCCCCTAAACTCCTCTTTTGTCCCCACATCATCTTCGTGCATCCCAAAAAAATACAAAAATTCACCATACTCACCCATTCACTCCAATTTTTGCATATGTGCATGCATGTGTGTGAGAGAAAGAGCTCTTGAGCAAGAGTCTGTTTGTGTTTTTGAGTTTTTATGCAAGAAAAGCACTCTAGGACATCATTACAACTCTGATCGCTAGTGGTGCATGCCATTGTGATGAGGCATCACCATCACCATTGGCTCACAGCATCGCGATGAGACCAAACCATCATGATGGGCTCATGCCATCCTGAAAGTTTGAGACCATCATGAATCATGATGATTCATGAATGCCATCATGATGATTGAGGTATACCATCGTGAAGGTCATGCCCACTCTACACGATCGTGATTGGCTCGTGCCATCATGATGCCTTGAGACCTCCATGGCATTGGACAATCATGAAAACTCATTTGACCCTTGACAATCACGATTGGCTCATGCCATCATGAAGTTTTGTTAGACTTAGACCACCGCATCGTGTGCACTCTAGACCATTATGATGACATGCATATTGTTGACCATCGTGATGACTCACCTAGTTCAGACCATCACGACCATGTGCTTTGTGCACACCATTATGACTACCTCTAGACCATCGTGATTGTTTCATACCATCGCGATGAGCTGAGACCATCGTGATGGTTCATCACCATTACAATCCTAGCAGACCATTGTGACGCTCCGACTGAAATGCAAAAACTTAGGGTTTGAATTTTTGGCAATTTTGAGGCCAAGTTTGAGTGATTTTTTAGTAATTGGTTCATCTTTGGCGCTCCTTATCTTATGTGTGAAGAGATACTATTTGCTTGCTTTATCCCCCAAGAGCGTGAACCGTCATAACTCTTTCATATAAAACTATTTGTTGAGCTCTAGAGCTAGTTGGAAAGCTGGTTTCGAAAGCAATGCAAAGGGTGGAGCTAAGCAAGGCTTGGAAAGCACATCCTCTTGGGCACTAGAGCAATCAAGAAATCAAACTTGAGGTTGGAAGAACTCTCAACCCCCTTAGTCAATTACTAGCTTAGGCTAAGAGTGAGTAGTATTGTTGATTGAACTAGGACTATGATAGGAATGACAAGCATAAGTTGAGAGATTGCAATAACAAAAATCCTAAAGAAAAGAACTTTATTTCAATTGTATGAGAATTCAAACATACAACAAAAAGACAATTCCCCACATATAGATTGAGACAAGACAAGAAGTTTAAAAGAAATAAAAATGGAACAAGTGACTGATAACTACAAAGTAGTGGTGACTACAACCATAGTGAGTAATCACGAGAGATAAATTCGTGAATCTTAGATCAGGAAAGCACATAGATAAGGTAGATTGATGAAGCCTTAGGTCATCAAAAGCAAATGTGCGAACCACATCACACTTTTGGGCTTAACAACTAAATAGTTATCCATACGATTTGAGATCAGAGACAAGTGAGTCTGAAATGGCTTATAGCATGGAGAGACTAGAAGGAGGGTTGTGTAGCTTATTTAGAAAAACCCAAAGGACCCTAAGTTCCAAGTAATCCTCATGCATATAGCCTTTCTTTGTAAACTATGTGATTTACCAAACTTGCACCACATTTATAGATCATATGTTTCTTGGATACATTAGGTATCCGAAGTACACATTTATCTCTACATATCTGCTTCAATGTTCTCTCATCAATGTGTCCTAGTCTTTTGTGCCATATCTCGAACTCAGACAAGGTTTGATCCTTATAATTATAAAGTTCAATGTTTTTAATGTCCTCAAGCTCAAATGTAAACAACGCTTGCCAACTGATCAACCACATCCTTCACCTTGGTCACATACTCTAAAATATTCTGCTTAGGTCGCTTCTTTTGAGTAGTAAACTCCATCCACAATTGATTTTCCTAGCTCTTGTATTGGAACAAAAGTATGAAGATAGAGTATCCCAAGTCTCTTGGGAAGTTTTGCAATTCCTAATATGAGGACGAAGGAAGTGAGAGATAGAGTTAAGTAGATATGACCTGGCTAAAGCATTCAAGAATAAGAATGATGCTGAGAGCTAGAATGCTCTTTTTCACATAAAAATTCTAATTCAAATTATACAGGTATTTTTACTCATAAAATGGACACTAGAAGCTTCCCCATGAGCCCTTAATAATAAGCATTGGACCTTTGATGAGTGAGAAGTATTCATTAGCAAGGAACAATCATGGATATCTTCAAAATTACAGACGAGCTGCTTAGCAAACCACTCATTACTAGTGAAGGTTGAAGGATGTCAATTTAGTGGAAAATCACCACATCCTTTCCAAAATTTTGGTGTAGCAGAAAGGTACCTTTGTCTAATGAACCTAAATGCATATAACAATTGAATTTAGAACTTCCAAGAAAGACATTAGAACCCACAGGACATGCATCACCCATCAGCTCCAATTCTGAGGAAGTAGTAGATGCTTTTGAGGACTTTAGTCCAAGACCTATGAAAAATTTGCAGGGATTGCACAGGAGACGATATCCGACCAAAATGACCTAAACCAAGATTGGAAAATTTTTTGGCAATGATCAAGATGCATATGTTCGTGCTTTTGAGATTAATTATTATGCACTAGATAATCAAGATGACAATGCATACAAGGCTCACACCTTTCAATCAAACCTCGTGAATGAAGAAACAAGGTGGCTGATCACTACAAGAAAAAGGGGGGCGTAGCGACGCCCCCGAATCGGGAAAAAAATGAAAACCGTCGCTTATGCGATGAAATCGTCGCATAAGCGACGGTAAAAAAATCGGATTTTTTTTTTTTGGCCGAGCATCGTCGCATAAGCGACGGTAGCGTCGCTTATGCGACGCAACACCAAAGCGTCGCTAAAAGCGTCGCTAGTTAGCGACGCACTTAGCGACGTTGGCAAACTGCAGAGCGTCGCATATGCGACGCTCTGGAATGTAAAAAGAAAATTTCAATTCTCCCGGCACATTTGTGCCGGGCCTTGAATGCAAGACCGAGAGAGAGAGAGAGAGAGAGAGAGAGAGAGAGAAAGAGCGCGCGCGAGAGGGAGAGAGAGAAGGGAGACGGTTGACAGGTATATGCGCACACACACACTTACACACACAAACATATACACGCATAGACACACACACACATACGCATAGACACACACACATACACACAAATACACACACATAGACACACATACACAAGACGCGCACACACATACACACACATAGACGCTCACACACATACACACACATATACACACACAGACACATACACACATAATGATGCATCCACACACATACACATGCATACACACATAGACACACATATACACACACACACATATGAATACACACACACATAGAGAGACATACACACACATACACATACATGCATAAACATACACACATAAACACATACACACACATAGACACATACACACATAAACACATACACACTCATAGGTACACACACATACACATAGACACACACACATATAGTATATACACACACATGCACACATAGACACATACACACATACACATGCATACACACACATACACATGCATACACACATACAGACACATATACACACACATACACACACATATATGCATACACACACATATATGCATACACACACATAGAGAGACATACACACATAAACACATACATGCATACATTTGCATACATAATGCATATGCATATGCATATAATGTACATACATACTTACATGCATACATAATGCACATGCATAGATACATACACACACACATATACATACACACATAGACACATACACACACATGAACACATACATACTCATAGATACACACACATACACATAGACACACACACATACACACATAGACACACATACACATAGACGTGCACACACATACACACACATAGACGCTCACACACATACACACACATATACACACACAGACACATACACACATAATGATGCATCCACACACATACACATGCATACACACATAGACACACATATACACACACACACATATGCATACACACACACATAGAGAGACATACACACACATACACATACATGCATACACATACACACACATAGACACATACACACATAAACACATACACACTCATAGGTACACACACATACACATAGACACACACACATATAGTATATACACACACATGCACACATAGACACATACACACATACACATGCATACACACACATACACATGCATACACACATACAGACACATATACACACATACACACACATATATGCATACACACACATAGAGAGACATACACACATAAACACATACATGCATACATTTGCATATATAATGCATATGCATATGCATATAATGTACATACATACTTACATGCATACATAATGCACATGCATAGATACATACACAGACACAGATACATACACACATAGACACATACACACACATGAACACATACATACTCATAGATACACACACATACACATAGACACACACACATACACACATAATGATGCATACACACACATACACATGCATACACACATACAGACACATGTACACACACATACACACATAATGATGCATACACACACATACACATGCATACACACATACAGACACATGTACACACACATTCACACACACATTCACACACATTCACACACATATACATACATGCATACATATTGCATATGCATATGCATACATACATACTTACATGCATATGCATACACACACACATATGCATACATACATACTTACATGCATATGCATACACATGCATATGCATATGCATACATAATGCATATGCATATGCATACATAATGCATATGCATATGCATACATACATACTTATATGCATACATAATGCATATGCATATGCATACATACATACTTATATGCATACATAATGCACATGCTTACATACACTGTCATAATGTATACACACACACATACACACATAGACACATACACACATAATTATGCATACACACACATACATATGCATACACACACATATGCATACATACATGCATACACATACACACACATAGATACATACATACACATAAATACATACACACTCATAGACACACACACATACACATAGACACACACACATACACATAGACACACACACATATACACACACATACACACATAGACACATGCACACGTAATGATGCATACACACATACACATGCATACATAGACACACATAATAATGCATACACACACATACATATGCATACACACACATGCATACAAACATATACACACATATACACACACACATGCATACACACATATACACACACATATACACATATACACATACACATGCATACACACACACATACAAACACATATACACGCACACATACACACATAGATACATACACACGTAATGATGCATACACACATACACATGCATACATAGACACACATAATAATGCATACACACACATACATATGCATACACATACATATGCATACATACATGCATACACATACACACTTAGACACATAGACACACATAGATACATACATACACATAAACACATACACACTCATAAACACACACACATACACATAGACACACACACATATACACACACATACACACATAGACACATGCACATGCAATGATGCATACACACGTACAAATGCATACATAGACACACATAATGATGCATACACACACATACATATGCATACACACACATATGCATACATACATGCATACACATACACACATAGATACATACACACACATAGATACATACATATACATAAACACATACACACTCATAGACACACACACATACACATAGACAACACACACATATACCTACACACATACACACATAATGATGCATACACACACATACACATGCATGCACACACATACACATGCATACACACACATACACGTATATATATATTGATTTCTAACCATTTTGTTTTATATGTTAGGTATTATGGATCCCAGTAAAGAGAGAAAGGCGAAACTCACTCTCATAAAAGTCTTATGAGAGCAAGAGTTCCGTCAGATACTCTAGGGGCCATAATGCGGGACTACGCAGAGATGTCCGATGAGGAGCTGGATTATACGATCCAGATGCTTACGCGATCAGACGAGGGCTCTTCTGCGGATCCACATGCACAAAGAGAGCTATCTGCTCATAGGTATGTTTTTTTTCATAAATTTTTTTAATGATATTATAGCACATATTTTTATTTATTTCTATCTATCTATTTTCAGGACACCTATACCACCTCCAGCACGTGATAGCAGAGCAGAGACGTTGCCTATGAGGACATGCATAGGCACGTTAGGACTAGAGTGCGACATAGAGCCAGAGGGGAATATTGTATACATAGGAAATGGATTGGAGTTCAAGAGGAGAATGCGTGCACTATGCGACTCTTACCTGCGCTTTATCCACTTACCGTGGAAGTAAGTAAAAGTTTTACATATAAATTGAAATATATATCTTATGTTTTATTTATATTATGTTTTTTATTTTTGTAGTGAGCATGATGAGAGGGATAAAAAGTACGTGCTCAGTTCACTTGAGACGGAGTTTGGGACAGGGTGGTCTCTTAAATGGTGTTTAAAAGAGATGCGGACACTTATGGCACATCGTCGTGACAATGCACGGTATGTATGTATATGAGAGAGAGAGAGAGACAGAGAGCACTAATCTCGATATTAGGGTTTTGAAATCCCTAATTTAAAAACTCTAATTCAACCTTTTAGTCATATGTTTGAAGTATATGTACACCTCCGACGTCCTACTAGAGAGATGTCTCTCCTCCCAACCTTATGCCTCTATATATAGCTACTCATATCAACGAGGATCATGATTCATAATATATGTAAAGATATATACACATCATGTAGATAGGATACATAAATATAAAATGGAGTAGATATATTATGCTTCACACATACATGCCTAAATGCACACATAAATATATATATACATACTAACATATTTACATGTACATATTTACACATACATGTACATGCCTACATGCACACATAAACATATATATACATGCATACATATTTACATGTACATATTCACACATGCATATATTACGTACATGAATACATGTATACATATATCACACACATGCAAACACATACATATACATGAAATACATATATATGCATACTAATATATGTATACATATAATACACATGAATACACACACATATGCATACATACATGATAAAAATTTACTCCTCGAAGATAAAGCTATATATAAAATAGGCATACCCCCGAGCTTCATGTTCTAACTTAGAAGAACATGATTTCATCTCTCTAGTAGGATTCATCGTTATTCAAGTTAATAAAAAAAACCTATTATCTGATATCCATTCAGAAACTTCAAGTTAGTATCTAATCTGCTCATATGTTTTCATTATTGCCATCATTTTGGTAAGACATCACTATAGTCTCATCTTCATTATCCTTATTGATTTCATTTATTTCTTCTATTGTTAAATCTATGTTCTCATGAATCACATCATCTATTGGTGGATTAATATCTATTTCTGGTAATTCCTCTTCCTCATCAGTAGAATCAGCATGTAGAGAATTATCCTCTTCATCAAAAAGATTAGTATCATTATCACGTATAATGAGTGTAATTTCTATTCCAGATGTTGATGTATCAGTATCTGATGCTGAATCATCAAGAGGACTTTCTTCAATCTCTCTAACAATAAACTGTTCAAACAATGACCTACCTCTAGGTTGCACATGAATGACTTGCCACCAAGGATGAGCATCTGGGTTTTTATAAAAAAATGCTTGTTCAATATGCCTAGGAAGAATATATGGTTCTTTAGTAGATCGCATTACCTTGGAAGAATCAATTGCCCAAAACCCAGATAATTCCTTTCTTATTGTAGAATTACTACCTTTATACTCCGCTCGATACCAGTCAACCTTCAAAATGACCTATCAAAATATATAACAACAAAAACGTCCCATTATTAGGTGCTTAAAAAAATAACTAAGTCTAAAAAAAATATATAAACTTTTTTCTACCTGTTTGAATGTACGAAATGAAATTTCGTAGATACAAACAATAGTTCCTACGTAACCAAGTTCGCTATCTATAAGGTTCGTGTCTTTTGAGCTAGCACGTGATAGTTGCTTGAAACAAGCAACAATACTAGAATCCTCTGTTTTACGTAAATAATCAATGGCTTTGATTCTAATATGCTGTCCAAAAGCCCACATATTAGTGAACATTCGAGCTTGCAAAATAAATTCAATTAGTAAATAGAAACTAACATACATATATGAAAAAAATAAAATATATATTTTAATAAAATTACCTTTTGTTCACAACCTATCATTAACTCTCTTTGCTCATCTGAGATTTCTTCTTTATTTGCGTTGGCGCGTTGCAAACGACTATATAGCCAATTCGTGAAAGAAGGTATATCTGTAATCTCATTATTATCGAGATTACGTCTAGATCTTTTGTTTTTTCGCCTTTACTTTGGAGACTTTGAAGTTCCTCGTACTCGCTAACGAATGCTTGCATGCATTCGCTATTATATGCTACAAAAGTAGAAACATCATTTTTTTCTTGAAATGTAAATAAGAATGGAACCCCCTTACCTGATAATACCTCATCTGTTATTTTTGAAGAAGACTCATTGGTCCATGCACGTGGAGCTTCTTCATGAACTCTTTCAAGGTACTCACTAACGTAATACATGCACTCTTCAAGCATCCAAGCCTTTGCCATGGATCCTTCTGGTTTTGCTCTTTGTCGCACATAACCTTTTAGTATTCCCATAAATCGCTCGACCCAAAACATCCATCGAGTGTTGACAACACCGGCAATCTCTATCTCATCTACAAGATGGACTAGTAAATGAACTTGAATATCAAAAAATGAAGTAGGAAGTTCTTTTTCCATCAAACATAGTAGCTCTTTGCATTCACGTTTTTTTTGTGGGATCAAATTTTTATCGATCTCTTTGGATGTAATCCACCTATACAAATCATAAAAACAATTGTAAAGAAGTTAATTAAAAAATAAAAGATACAATATTCATACATATTAAATATAAAAGTATCATAATTACCTTATAAGTGATCCAAGACGATAGATCACATCTCGTACTCCTTTCGTTGTACATCCATCGATAACCAAAGATAAAATATGTTTCAAAAAGTTATGCCAGTCATGGGTCTTTAATCCAGATAAGCTCTTATCATCCATAGTAAACATGTTTTGAAACGATGCTCCATATCCTGTAGGAGTCTTGATCAATTGAATTCTATTGTTGATAGTTTGTATCTCTTTTGTTGTAAGTACCCAAGGAGCAGATGCATAAGTCGTTTCTTATCGATGTCTATCAAAAACTGGCCATAACTTTGGTTTGGATTTTTGATCTTTCAAATCATTCCTTGATGTTGTGGTATCTTTTAGTCCAAGAAGATGCTGCCATAGTGAATAACCAATATTTTTGAATAAATGCATAGGATCAAGAAGATGACATACTTTTAACTCTTTCCAATACTCCAAAGAATACCATATTGATATGTTCTCTGCGAGTGCCAATTTCCCTTTACCTCTGTTCACATACTCATTATCTGAATCATCACTGAAGATTTCTGCTTCTGGATCTATCAGAGGTCCATCTGTCCATTTTTTATACCAATCCATAGGCGTCATAGGTTTTGGATACTGGCCTGTTTCAAGCTTTCCATTAAAATGTATCATCAACATCATACGTTGGAATCTACACATATAAATAAAACTCATTAGTATTCCATAAATGAATAAAAATTAAACTTCAAATATAAAATTAAGTATATAACTTATTAAATATGGATAGAAAATTTTTATTCTCTCTAGCTAAAAGGTGCTCTTGGAGGTCTACGCCATCCATAATTCACTAATAGTTCATCACCAGCATGTAATGTAGTAATAGCATTGACAACTATGTATCTTGATACATCTCTACTCATGTATGGTGATTCATGACTATTTTCACGCTCCTCAAATGTGCAATTAGTCCTTGAACTATTATGTAACCCTCGACTACTATTTATTAAACCTGCTATATTTCCATGTGTGTAAGGTCTTCCATCAATATATAATCTTTCATTTTCTGCATGTAAAATCCTTCTACTAGTAAGAGATGCTGCGTTCAAGCATATTCCATAAGTACTCATGCTTTGAACATAACGTGAAAGTCGATGCCAATCTCCCCATCCATATATAGGACCACAAAATGACATAAGAGTGACTTCAGAGTTCGGAGGCACATACAAATCCTCTACAATAAAGAGACCACGACCAGCATTAGTATAAGTGGATGGAGCAATCATATAGCAATTACCCCAAAAGTTGAAAACCTCTCCATCTAAAGGAAGTGGTCCTCTATTCCATCCTCCATATCTTCTTCTATCATATGTTTGTACTAAAGAACGATCACGAGCTGGCAATGGATAATCTCCAGCCGTTTCATTCTCTAAACCAGGAGGTAGAGGATTTCTAGAAACCTCTGCTTGTAATTGATGAACAGCAAGTCCATGACGTGTACGAGGTATATTAACATTATGAGAAAAATCATCATCATCATCATCATCGAGCAAGTATTCCTGTATATCAATAATAATTTGATTTTATACATGGTTTTTAAATAAAAAAATGACATTAATATATATAGAAAATACATACCCAAGCATTATCACGTTGACTAGGTGATGGTGCATGCTCAAAAGTACCATACTCTGCCTCATGTTGAATACATTCCAATCGTGGTCTTCGATACGTGCCATAACAAGAGTTACACCAACATATAATATGCTCTTGATAGTAAAATTCATCATAATTCCTATCGGAGGACACATGTGAAGTCGTTGCATGGGTAGGAGGTGGTGGAGTACCCTCTGATTGATCAGAATCTGCACATCATAAGAAACATAAAAAAAATATATAAGTTATGTATCCATCAAATATAGTTAAAATTAAATATTTCATATACTTACAGTATAAAGTCGTTGCACGATGAGGAGACGGTGGTGGAGTTCCATCTGATTGATCAGAATCTACATCATAAGAAACATAAAAAAAAATATATAAGTTATGTATCCATCAAATATAGTTAAAATTAAATATTTCATATACTTACAGTATAAAGTCGTTGCACGATGAGGAGACGGTGGTGGAGTTCCATCTGATTGATCAGAATCTACAAATAATGGTATTTGATATTAATAATTTGATTATCTACATAAATAAAAAATTCACATATACATATTTACACATACACACATATTCACATATACACATTTATACATACACACATATTCACATATACACAACACATATTATTGTGGGATAAATGCATGTATTTTGTATGAATGAGTGTATATGCATGCATGTGTGTGTACGTATATATGTGGATATGTATATGTGTGTTTATGTTATATGTATGTATATGTGTATATATATATATATATGCATGCGTATATGTTTGCATGTATATGTGTATGTGGGTATGTGTATGTGCATGTGTATGTGTATATGTGTGTATATATGTGTATGTATTCTGACTTTTTTTTCTGTTTGAGATTAAATTAACAGGAGATATTGTATGGTCGAAACTGAGTCGTGGCAGTTTTTTCGTAGACAGCTACGTCTTCAGGAGTCATTTCCTCAGCAGAAGGTACACAAATTAATAGTTTATATTTATAATTTTTAGATATTTTAGTAATTTTTTAATTTAATTTATGTATTTTTTTCCTTGAATAAACAGGCTACTGCAAAGAAGAGAGTGGAGTCGGGCCACACATCGCACTTAGGCCAAATGGGCCATAATGGTTTTGTAGCTACGTTTGTAAGTATATGTGTTATTGTGAGTATATTTTTTATTTTAGTTAAAATGCAAGCAACTAATGTTTTTTATTTGTTTCATTGCAGCGAAAGGATTATGGCCGATATCCTACAAAACACGAGATCGAGTATGCTACACATTTTGGATATCGGCATTTGAGCGAGTATATACAAGATCATCCTAATGCCTTTGTGAGTATTTTTAAATTTTATATAATTATTTTGTTGTTATGAATGTTTTAATTATTTTATTGATTTATGTTTGTTATATGTAATACAGGAGTATTATGGGGAGACAAATATGGATGAGGTGGAGAGACAGACACAGGAGGGACGATCTCGATCGTCACAGGGTGATCATGAGGATGAGGATGAGGAAGATCAGGATGATCATGATATTGCTGATGATGATGATGATCATGATGATGATGATTAGGATTTTAGTTGATTATGACATTGGATTATATGTATTTACATTGATATATATATATATATATATTTATCTATATATTTTTCATTTCAGTCATGTTTTGAATTGTGTGTATGGTATTAAGTAATGAAGAGTTTTGTTCTATTGATTGTTATTATTGTTTATATTAAGCATGTGTTTTAATACTTTAATTATATAATTCATTCATATGTGTGTACCTAAGTGTATATGTATGTGTGTGTATATGTATGTATGTGCATGTGTATGTGTGTGTATATGTATGTATGTGCATGTGCATGTATAAGTGTATATGTGTGTATGAGTATGTGCATGTGCATGTGTATGTGTGTATATGTATATGCATGTATATGTATAACTCTATGTGTATGTGTGTGTATGTGCATGTATATGTGTATATGTGCATGTGTATGTGTGCGTATATGTATGTATATGCATGTGCATGTATAAGTGTATATGTATGTATCAATATGTGCATGTTCTTGTGTATGTGTGTGTATATGTATAACTCTATGTGTATGTGTGTGTATGTGTGTGTATGTGCATGTATATGTGTATATGTAGGTATATGCATGTGTGTGTGCTTCTTCATCATGTATAAGTGTATGAGTGCATATCAATAAGTGTGAGTATGGTATGTAATGAAAATAACACAATTCAAATGATCTACAAATAATAGACATTGTACTTACAATTGTGATCCATAGTTTTTGCTTGGTTAGCTTCTTGAGTAACCTGCAATAAAGAGAGAGGAGAGAGAGAGAGAGATCTAGAGAGAGAGAGAGATCTAGAGAGAGAGAGAGATCTAGAGAGAGAGAGTGAGATCTAGAGAGAGAGAGTGAGATCTAGAGAGAGAGAGATCTAGAGAGAGAGAGAGAAAATTCAAAGAGAGAAAGATGTAGAAAGAGAGAAACAAAGACAGAGGGAGACAATAACAGAGAGCTTAAGCAAAACAACAATTCTGCATATACTTGCTTCAGCTCGTAAGCGCAGCGCAATTGCGAACGTTGGAGAGCTCTTCGATCGGATGCGTGAAAATGCCGATTGCAGAGCCTCCAACGTTTTAATTTTTGTCCGTCAACAGATCGTTGTATAAGCGATGCAACGCGTCGTCATATAAGCGACATTTGCTTAGCGTCGCGTATACGACGGTCTGCACCATCGCTTATACGACGGTGTGGACCGTCGCTTATGCGACGCAAAAAAGCGTCGCTTAAGCGACGCCTTTGACAAGCGACGTTTAAGCGACGTTAGGCGGAAGCGTCGCAAATACCGTCGTTTTTTGCGTCGTATAATCGACGGTCCGCGCTCGACGGTAATTCCGACGCAAGTTGCAATTTTATAGCGACGAAATTCTGTCGCGTTAACCGTCGCTACACGCCCGTATTCCTTGTAGTGGATAGAATTCAATTTAAATCATTTTAAAGATTATGATACAGTCTTTGAAGCTTTATTGCAAAGATTCTAGCTAAAGAAGAACCTAGCACAAATTTTTTACTTTTTATAGAATACCAGGCAAAAACCGAACCAAGGAATGCAGGAATATGCAACAATATTCCAGGCTCATCTTAGATAATTACCTATAGCAAATGCAAATTTACCCATATATGATATTACATAGTGGTTTATCAATGGATTAACCTCATAGCTATGCCATATTATGATAATCAAATGCATTGGTACCATGGATTTGTATGGAGTCATAGAAATGGCTTTACAGTGGGAAAAACAAAATTGGAGGTTTCATCGAAGTCTTAGATTGGATGAAAACCAGGAAGAATAAATCAAAGGAAGTTTTGAAACAAGTCTTCTCCATTAAATGCAAAAGTCTAGTTCACGTTGCTACTAATTGTGCACTAAACCAACTATACTATGCTATTTGTGAAAACCATAGTCACTCTACAAAGACTTGCTCATATAATGATAAAACCCAAAATCGTATCACAATCAATGCAATTATACAATAAACTAGAGAACCCTCAGCTAACTATGTCCCACCCCATCTTCTTAATACAATTTACTTGGCATATTCACAGTTACAAACACAAAGAGAGGGAAATTATAATCCAAGCGAGATGGAATCAAGGATTGTAGATTCCAATAATTGAGGACTATAGCTTCGTTGTCCCTTTTGTGGAGAAATGGGGCACATTAGATGGCATTGTAAAGATGCACAAGAGTATGATAAACGAAAAAAAAATAGGGGAGACCCTATGGCAAACAAGGTTAATATTACACCTACAAAAGCACATGTGGCCATTGTATAAACACAATCTAGTAAAGTACTACAATTAGCTGTGAAAGCCTTTGAACCAGGTTTTAAAGAACAACAGATAATGTTAGCAAAGGCTGAAAAATGGGCTTAAGTTGAGGCCCCGATCTTCCCTACGCCAAAACCAATCAATGCTCCTGTCAAACATTGGTCCATAGGGATCACTGATCCACAGGGATCAGTCACAGGGATCAGTCATAGGGAGGAGCCCATATGATCCACAGGGATCAGCCCATATGATCCACAGGGATCAATCCATGTGTCTGAGGGACAAGGGCCATCTAGCCAAGGTCCCAAGCCCAGGGGATACCCTAAGGTACTTTGGTAGTAATGGGAATCACTTGGGTAGTAATGGGAATCACTTGGGTAGTAATGGGAATAAGTGTTGCATGATGGCCAGCACATGTTCACACTAGAATATTCTAGATCATTGCTATTGTTAGAGTATACAATCGCTATTTTTAGAGTATAAGAGTGTATATATGGATTGGAGGAGAGTCACACACACATCATTCAAGCAATTTCCAACGATTGGTATCAAAGCATATTTGATTTTGGGAGTCTCTTCAATTGTGATGTGGTGTTTTTTTTGTCATCTCTCTCACGTTGTTGCGTTTTCCGGCATGATCTTCATCACCACGTGTCATCATTGATTTCAAAACCATTGTCAGAGTTCTCTGCTGAGGCTGGAGCACAAGGAGAGGGAGCCCCATAGGATCCCTTCCTAAAGTGATGTATGTGAAGACATCTGCTTGGGGCCAATGCACGAACACAACCAAAATCTTGACACCGCTTAGTTTATTTGGCCCGTCTTTTAGGGGCCTGCTATCCGTTGTTGCCCATATTCCGTGCTCTCCGTATGATCATGCGAGCAGACGTGGAGCGAGATACTTCAAATTTTGCGGCCTTGTTTGTAGTGAGTAGCTCATGCTCCAACGAGTGAGAAGAAGATCTTGTTTTACTTTCCACTTCTCGTTGAGTTGATCTGCTTACAAAAAATAGGCATATTAAGATTGCACGTTGGAACCAAGCATGTGGAATTTGAACAAAAGCTGAGTGCATGCTTTTCCGCTGGAGAGTCTTATACAGAGATATGAAAGCGCCGAATTTTTGAAGAGTTAATTATATGTCATAGCCTAGGACTTACCAAATATAGCCAATTTAACCATCTTCTTCTACTCTATTGGTCATATCTTGAGCATTTGATATTCAAATTCAGAGATTCCTTTTGTTCTGGAAAGCTCTCTTAGAGTTCTTTCTAGTGAGTGGCTGCAAGCCAAACTTTGACTTCAATCTCATTCTTGGACGAGTATTGGCATGCTATTCCCATGAAGGGTGGACCATCTTCAGCACTTCCACACACCTGCAAATTACTTTTTGAACCTCGAAATAAGTATCTTGTCAATTTATATGCATTGTTGCTTTCTTTTTGTATCATATTGCATGTAGGGCATGCAATTTTGCATATTATCTATAGTATACACCTAGATAAGACGTGGATTCGTATTGTGTGATGCATGTATTCTTCTTGTAGGGACAGGTATATATTTTTCTTGTAGGTCAATGCGGAGAAAAATATAAATTTGTCAGGGTGTGTATCCCCTTTTGGTCTACTTGTAGCTATATTATGTCTGTCAGCATCGCAAAATTTGTCAGGGTGTGTAATCCCCTTTCGGTCTATTTGTAGATAGATTGTGCCTGCCGGCACCATTATCATGAAACTTTCTTGTCGTAATTTTCCCGGTTTTCAAAATTGTGCCGTTATGCTACCCAAATTTTTAGAAAACTAGTATCCATATGCATGGAAGCATATAGAGCATACTAAAACTTTCTTATTTCTTCATGTTCCATTGAACAAAGGTTTTTTAGTAATTTCTTTTGTGCTACCACTAACCTATTTGGAGTGTACATAGAATATCCAAACTATAGGATGATTAAGATGAATGATTAGTAGCATTCTAATCAAAGAATTGTATAAGCTCATGGATATCTAGTAGATCTCACTATTTTCAAAATATTAATTCAAGGTTAAGACAAGGGCGGTCTTAAGACAAGGGCAAGTGTTGCCAAGGTCATTAGCATAAGGAACTTAGTAGTTCGTAGCTAAGAATTCTAGGATGTCTAATTAATATCTAGAATAGAGGATAGTTCATCCTCAAAGATTCCATGATCTAGAAGAGTGAAAGTGGCATTTTGATCAAAAGGCATAAAGTCAAGATTTGAAACATGTAAAGTAATACATTTAGAAAGAGATGATATCAAGTTCTCATGAGTTAGAAACTTAGAGGTAAGAGGTCTCAAGGTAGTTTGACACCTTAGAAGAAAACTCTAAGAACACCTACAAGTTTAGCATACTTGTAAATTAAGTATCTAGCTCATAAGTAATTACTATAATTACATAGTTATGAGTTCTAGTGCACATTTCTATGTGTATAGAATAAGGAAGTTTATTTCACAAGAGGTATAGACTTTAGATTTGTGGAATAAAAAAGGAAAAATCAAGTTTGATTAGAATGCCATAGTTAGAAATAGTAAAAGAACAATCATGTAAGAACTTCTTAGATTTGGAAGTTGAGATAATCTTTAAAGTTTCTAGTTTTCTAAGGAATCATATCTTGATTTTATAGCAGCTTAATTATAAGAGTGATGAATAGAGATCCTAGATGGACTCATTTTCATTAACCAGGCAAGTAGGGAGTGACTATACAACAATGCAAGGTCTACAAGTAAGAAATTTAGTTCCAAATGTAAGATAAGTTGAGAAGCAAGTTTGATGTTTCTATTTATATTATATCATAAATGGTGATCAAGTAAAGTGATCAACTTTGAGCATGAGGGGAGGTGACTACTGATCCGTGGAGAATCAAATCTCCAAGAGATACGATTAGTCCAAGCTACCAATATGCTTAAAGTTGATTGTAAGTTTATTTATTTTCTTTACTTTGTGCATTCATCATGTAGTATGATGGATTCATGCACTCATGGAGACTCTATTTAGAATGCTTCAGCAGTTTCGGTGAAAGTGAGAGCAGAATTCCAAGAGTTATCCTTGAAAGAATTTTAGAGACGGTATGGTTAGACCCAACTATTCACCCTTTTGTAGCACCAGTTCTTTTAGTAAAGAAGAACAATGGAGCTTATAGGAGATGAACTTTTAGATGCTCTAGATGGAGCTATTATATTTAGTAAAATAGATTTTACATGTAGCTACCATCAGATTAGAATAAGAGATCATGATAAGACTCGAAGAACTTGCTTCAAGGCAAAGTTCCATTTTCATGGAAGCAAGAGTAGCAAGCTAGTTTTGATGCTCTGAAACAAGCTGTTTTAGAGGCTCCTATGCTCAAAGTGGTAGATTCACTGAAACCGTTTGAGTTAGAGACAGATGCTAGTGGCATAAGCCATAGGGATAGTTTTGAGCCAAGTGCATGAACACGAGTTGTATACAATGATGTATGCACTTAAAGTCTAGAGTCACTATCTTTATGGTGTATACTTGAAGGTATACACAAATCACCATACACTTAAGTATTAGTCAGCCAGATCTTCAAGGTAGTCAAGATCGTTGGGTTGAGGTCATATAGGAGTTTCACATGGAATCGTGTATAGAAGAGCAAAGAGAATATAGTTGATGATGCATTATCATGGATAAGGTATCAAATGAGCTTTACAATTCTAGAAAGCTCATTGCTTCAAGAGATAAAGGAAGCATAGGTGGAAGATCCACATTCGAGCCATTAGTGATGACTCTATTATAGGAGACAGGATAGTTCCAGTTGTTTCTTCCCCTAGCAGAGCAAACAAGTCCATTCCGTATTCTAGTTTCTCACAAGAGAATGGAATAGTTAGACGGAAAGGAAAGGTTTGCATACCAGATTCCCAGGATTTGAGAAGAAACGTCATGCATGATAATCATGATGTTCCTTGTGTATGACATCCAGGAATTGACAATACAATACAACTTGTTAGAAGAATATTTAGGTGGCTTGGATAGCTAGAGATGAACACATTTATGTTCAACAAGGCTTTATGTGTCAAGTCAACAAAGCAGAAAGGGTAAAGACATAAGGTCTTTTGTATCTTTTATAGATTCCAGAACACAACTAGAATAGTGTATCCATGGACTTCAGATTTGGGTTACCATGGACCCAAAGGAAGTGGGATACTATCCTAGTTGTGATAGATAGATTGATGATCCACAGGGATCATGACTTTGGTCCATAGGGATCAATTCATATCCACGCAGGAGATGAAAGAAACTCCACACAAGGATCAATCCATTTGATCCACAGGGATGAGTCTATTTAATCCACAGGTAGCGGAGTTGTTTATCCAGCATGTCTTCAAATTGCATGGATTGCCGACATCCATGGTTTCAGATAGGGATGTCAGATTCACAAGACCGAGAGAGTCAACCATTTTTAAGCCTGCCTCTACTGTGGTATGGACTGTTTCACTCAATGGAACTAAAGAATGCACCAATGCCACTGAGGTTAGGCAACACTTTTTCCTACCCATTGACAATTTTTTCCAAGTAGAATTTCTTTCCCATTCTGCTATGGAACAACTTTTCCCTCAACATAGCTCTAATGAATATGCAATTATTTGCCGTCTTGAAGGTCCATCCTTTAGTTCTTGGTAGTGGTGATGAATTTTCACCATTATCCCTACGATATTTCTCGTTAGTTTTATTACTTAATTTCCACCACCACACATTGTTCGACCATTTGGCCGGTAATGTTGTTTAACTATATTCATAAGGAATGCCAACAAGCAATCAACTAGTTACAACAAGGTGGTGCTACAAAAACCCATCTACCTTAAATTCTTTCCATATTCTACCTAGGTGAATTTCCCATTAAAGTATGCATCTTACTCATCTTGTGAAGCCTTGCTCCTCCCACCTCACGAATAATAGAGGACGATGAAAGTGAGATTAATTTTTTGCCATGCTTAAATGCCATGCCAAGTCCATAGTTCCAACTCTTTGAAGGAAAACAAACGGCAAAAACAACGATGACAAGACCTTCGACTTCACGTCCGTAGGCTGCCACCACTGAAGCGTACTCTACCAAAAAGCATTATGCCATCCTCCTCTTCAAAAGACTCCTTCCATTCTCCTTTGGGCTCCACCCAACAACGCCTTGAATATTCACTGCGGATGGCACCTGTGACTCCCCTTGATCATCCCATGCCTAATAGAGTTCTTACTCCACCTCATTAACCTCAACCACAACCTATTGAAGCAACCACTAAACCTCTTTTGACTCCTCCCTCATGTCCGGTGGCTTCTACTCCATCATCTCCTAATTACTCATCCCTCATGCATCCCACTTAGTCCTGGATGCTTGACTTTTCCCTCTCCTAATTTTCCTTGGAATACACCTAGATCTGATGATATTCCGGACCTCCCTCCACTCCCATGTCTTCGTCAAGAGTTCTAGTCTTTTCACATTTACCATTAGTGTGGACTGCATGAGTTCTCGCGTATGAGCACATATTTGGTGCACATGCAAATTATCATCGAGTGGGAGATCGAACGATACCATCGCTCTTGTAAGTCCCTCCATAATGCCAATATGGGGTTGCTATAGGATGTGTACAAAGATGTAGAAAAAATTGGCTGCCCAAGAGGTTGATTCTTACTAGCTTGTCAATGCCCTCTATCGCGAATCCAAGAAGGAAGCCAATTTAAAGGCTTTTATGAAGAAACCATGGAGGAAAAAGAGTCTTCCAACAAGAAAGCTGCTAACATGTAGGAGGTGAAACCTATGCAAAATGAGCATATGACCAGTATCAAAATCTCGTAAAAACCACAAGTACTAACATGTAAGCTTGAATAGTTAATAAGTGACTTCACTGCATATAATAAATTAACCAAAAGAAGCCAGCTAGGCTTATCGAGCACCTAAAAAGAACTAGCATATATCTCTTACGGAGAGCCTAGGTAAGTCTTCCACATGCATCATCAAAGAGACCCCGACATATGGGTGTCTTTCAGTTACGAAAATCTCACCATGATCCTCTTTATCTATGGCTTGATTGCTGCCTCCTACCATAGATCGCTCCACTCCTATGACCAAGGTTTATTTTTTCACGTTTACTCATCATAATAGAAAACCTTGGCTATTTTTCATGAAAAAAAATTAAAGTGGTCTAGAGTGTTCAAGAGATTCAAATCCCACATGGAGAAATAAATAGGTAGATACATCAAGAGATTGAGGTATGATGGAGGAACGGAGTACTTCCTCAAGGCATTCGCTATGTTCTTGCAAGAAACTCAAATTAAGAGACAATTGTTGCTCGCTATAAGCACCCTCAATGGATTTTTGGTACACACTTGTTGGTGCAATTATCAAGCCTAAGAACTTTGAGATCACCTTAGAAATACATACCCATATTTCTCACTCACATATGTGAGGAGATGGTGTGATAGGTTCCAGAGATTAGCTCGTGGTGCACATAACCTACTCTGCACCTACCAATCTAACTTCACAAATGTTTAATAGAATCCTTTGGCTTCATAATGATGCATTTGGAACCACCAAGTCCTTTGGAACATCATTTTCAAATGTTTTCATCAAGATAGATAACTTGCATATGTAAGAAATGTGAACAACCTTCTATTTTGGGAATAGAAGGTCTTAGTATTATGCTCAGAGCTCACAACTTGGTATGAATTGATCGGAGAGATTTTTCACACATCTAATTGAAGTGCATAGCTAACTAAAGAAAGTTATTTCATGAATTTAGCTATATGATATACTGAGAAATGAATCTAACAAGTCAAGGGGGTCATCCTAAGTTTTCAGGATCTACAAGGTATGCAGACACAGTCACCTTCCTAGCTTTGTATCATGATATCTGTTGAGCCAAAATTGATGAAAATTGATATGTGAGCACTAGAAACTCCACTCTAACTACTCCAAATTAAATTATAGAAATTGATTGATTATACGCAAAAGAATCAATTCCTAAAGCTCATTGTAATGAAGAAGATGCAACAATAAACAATAGAAATAAATGTACTTGAAGAAATGTATCAAAATGTATAAGCTAATGAACATATGATACAAGGGAAGTGTAGTGGACTACACACAGGTAGTGTGAGCTCAAGATATGCTCAAGCTTGTAACTCAATGCCTCTCATAATGGCTCTCTTATCCCATGACTAAAAATGTGTATATTTATACACATGTTCCAAGTTTGAATTTGAATTTTCCCTCACCTAAAAGTGATCCTACACTTTAGGGATGATTTAAATTGATTCTTCCTACCACATGAGTTGTGGGTTTAGCTTCCTAACTTCACACGATTCCATCTTCTCTTAACATTTACAATTATCCAAAGTAAATATGCTCAAATTTAAAATCATGAGTTCATGTGAGGTTCTCTCTCGTGAAGAGGCAAATGAATGTGTAATTCTAAGGTTTTAGCAATGCACTTAGGCTTGTTAATTTCACCAAGAAATCCCCCTCAAGCCTAATATTCTTGAGTATTCAATCCTTCATGCTATCCTATAATCCAATCATTGATTTGAATCTGTTCAATTTGCTTCCATTCAAAGCCTTTGTCATCATATCTACACATTGTTGATTTGTTGATACATATGAGAGTTGTATCTCTTGACTCATAATCATTTTTCTGACATAATGGTAATGAACTTCTATATGTTTAGTCCTCGAATGATAGAGAGGGTTAGAAAAAGATGTTAATGAACTAATATTGTCTCGAAATATATGTGGAGTTGAGGTGTTCAATCCTAAATGTGAGTATAGGGTCCTAATCCGCATAACTTCTTGTGTAGCATTTGGAAGTCCTCTGTATTCAGCCTCTATTGATGAAAGAGAAACGTTGGGTTGCTTCTTTGAGGACCATGAAATCAACTTTGTACTTGCAAAGTAAGATAACTCATATGTGCTTCTCCTATCATCTTTAGAGCCTGCCCAATCTACATCATAAAAGAGTTTAACATCTTTATTAGATGTATATGGATAGTACAAACCTTCATTGATTGTACCCTTAAATTACTTCAAAATGCTCTTGGTTGCTTCCATGTGAGGCTTCCTTGGAGTGTGCATGAAATGAATCAACACACTTACTCCATAGCATATATCTACTCTAGTTAGAGTAGAAAATTTAAACTTCCAAGTAAACTTTGATAGCTAGTCACATCCTCAATGAGTTCACCTTCACGAGCACGTAATTTCAAATTTACCTCCATGGGTGTACTTTCAACCTTTGTATTCTCCATCTGGACTTAGAGAGCATATCTCCAATATACTTCTTGTGAGTGAGAAACATACCTTTCTCTCTGTAAGCTACTTCCAATCCTAGGAAGTAAGTGAGCAATCCAAGATCAGTGCTTTTGAACTCCTTCTTCATGTGAGCTTTGATCTTCCTAATTCCATCTACATCACTTCCTGTAATGATTATATCATCAACATATACACAAAGTTATATGACCCCTAAATGATTCCTCTTAATGAAGAGGGATGGATATGCCTTGATCACCATAAAAACTTTATCCTACAAGTAAGTGACAAGTCTATGATTCCAAGCTCTAAGAGCTTGCTTCAATCCATACAAGGCTTTTCTTAACCTAAACACATGTTGAGGGTAAGTTTGATCTTCAAAACTATGAGGTTGAGCCATATATACCTCCTCTAAAATCCAACCATTTAAGAAAGCATTTTTAACATCCATTTGATATATCTTCCAATTCGTGGAAGGTGCAACACTCATAAGTACTATAATAGTAGGCATTTTAGCAACAGGTGAAAATTGTTCTTCATAATCAATACCTTGAGCTTTTGCAAACCCTTTTGCTACAAGACTTGATTTGTACCTATTGATGGACCCATCAAAACTCTTGTTTACCTCCAAAATCCATCTTGAATGAATGATCTTCATAGATCGTTTCTTGGGTACCAATTCCCAAGTCTGATTCTCTTGTAGAGCTTCTATGTCTTCTTCCATAGCACTCCTCCATTTTGGCTTTCTTGGCTTCTTTATATGTAGATGGTTCTTCAGAGTTTGAGTCCTTTGCTATAAATATTGAATGTTTAGTGACCAAAGAAGTGTCATAACCATACCTTTCTAGCTTCCTCGTTTCTCTAATAGACCTCATAAAAGTTTGTTGAGATGATTCTGCCACATCCCTGAACTCTTGCACTTTAGCTTTGCCTTTGGAAATCCAAGAATTGATCTCTCTTCTTGGAGTCTTCTAGTCATCATCACAATTACGTGATGCGTCAATTGTAGGCTCATTCATCTTTGACAATGCTGGAAAGTCTTATTCTATGTCATAGGGGAGTTTTATTTTCCTGCAATCATCTTCAAACCAAGATTTCTAAAAAAAAACAACATCTCTACTTACAATGAAACCTTTCTTGCTTGGATTATATAGCTTATAACCTTTTTTATTAAGATCATAGCCAATGAAGATGCACTTCTTTGCCCTTGGATCTAATTTGCCTTCGATTTGTGAAGGTATATATAGCTTCATAAAAAACAACATCTCTACTTATAATGAACCCTTTGTTTCTATGATTATATAGCTTATAACTTTTTGATTAAGATCAAAGCCAATGAAGATGCACTTCTTTGCCTTTAGATCTAATTTTCCTCTGCTTTGTGAAGGTATGTGTGCATATGCTATGCACCCAAAGATCCTACAATGACTTAGGCTAGGTCTTCTTCCATTCCATGCTTCATATGGTGTCATGCCATCCAATGCTTTTGATGGGAGTCTATTGATCAAGTATGTGGTTGTGGATACAGCCTCTACCCACAAGTAGTTGGGTAATTTCTTCTCATTTAGCATTGACCTTTAGCCTCCACTATGGTTCTATTTCTCCTCTCTATCACTCCATTTTACTCTGGAGTATATCTGGTTTAATTTCTCTTTTGATTCCTCTCTCTTGGAGATAAGAATCAAAATCATGGGAGAAATATTCTCCCCCTCCATCTTACCTTAGTCTCTTCAAGGTTTTCCCTATTTGATTTTCTACAAGTGCTAGATATTTATTGAAACATGAAAACACTTCATCTTTGTGCTTCATAAAGTATAGTATTGTTCATCTACTACAATCATCAATGAATGACACATAATATCTGGATCCAGAGATTGAAGTCTCCTTGCTTACTCCCCATATATATGTATGGACTAGCTCCAATAGGTCCATGGATGTATCCGTTCTTTGTGAATGGTTGTTTGTGAGACTTTCCAAATTGACAAGCACTACATTTGTAGATCATGAGTTTTTTGGAGATGTTTGGAAGGCCAAGTACACTCTAATCCCTATTGATTTGCTAAAGAGCTCTTTCACGATAAATTTCCAACTCTGACAAAATTTGGATACCATAATTGATCAATGCAATATTTATGGTATCTTGGAGTTCGAATGTAAATAATCCACCTGATTTTTCTCCTCTTGCTATTCTCTTGAATCTTTGGTGTGGATCCTCAAAACATAATCCATTCTTTGTGAATCTGACCTGCAATCCTTTCTCAACAATTTGATCTATACATGAGGTTTTTGGTGATAGTTGGCACATAAAATACCTTGCTCAATAGGTTCATATTACCATCTGAATTCTTCACATTGCCTATCTTCTCTAGTAGATGCCGTGTCATCTTTTGTTCGGACTTCTTGCCTATTCCTTCGATGGATTTCTCTATGCTTACTCATTCATTTGATATATTTTAACTTGGGATCGTTGGAGTAAAGTATTTAGTGCTCATATTGTAAGTTTAATTAAGTTTGATTTATTAGATCACGAGATAGGAAGCAACAAAGGTGACTCTGTCTCCACATCTTCTAGATCCTAAAAACTCAGGGTCACTCCCCTGTTGGTGTAAATTACAAGCCTACACATTTGGCTCAAAGGACATATTGAAGTCTATACATACATGAAGAAGCATAGGACCATATGCTAGTGGTTAACTACCACTTTACCTCATTGTAAAAGTCAAATTGACTTAGAATCTCTTGTAATCACCTACCAAAAGGATTCGTGGAAAAATTAGTTGTTTGATTGAAAGAATATCTCCAAGCATTTAGGAGCTTGATCATAGGGAGCCAAAAGTTTGAATTTCAATTCAAATTTTTTACTCATTCCTATAAAAATGGACATGAAAAGTCACGGGCAAGAGAGAGCACTCCCGAGCATAGCATTACTGATTTTTGAGTGTGTGTGAGGTCTACACTCTAGCCCACACCTCTCTACACCATTTGGCAATGATATTCATGCCAATGGAGTTGTATACAAATGTTCACTAATACATACATTTACATTGTCCATCTCTGAGTTCTCTGTTAGTCTACTCAAACGTCTGTCAACTTGTCAAGGGCATATCTCGGTCAAATCTTCACCCAATTCAGTGATTCAAAGCTTGTTGGATTCAGCTTAAAGTAATGTACATGCTGCCAAAGTTTGAAGACATTCTATTCAGCCATTTTGGAGAAAGCCGCGTCGAGGTGATCTCTGGTCATTTTCTAATACAGTCCTAAAAAGTCGAGGGTACAACTTAACTTGCTAACTTGATTTCTCTTAGCATAATTTATCATTTTACATCATTGCACTTGCAATAGGTAGCTTACTAAGCTAATTACATACCCCTAAAAGGAATTTTTCCAATTCCTACTGTGCTGGTCATACTGAGCAAAATACCCAGTAGGTGTCAAGACATAAATGGAAGGTTTTCTTGAGTTTGTGACTTCCAAAGTTATCTGTTTTGAATCAATCATTGCACACATCATTTTCAAAGTACATAGGACATTTTATGGTGTCATTGGAAAGCTAAGGAGGTCTAATTATCAACTGTGAAGCAAAAGAGGGCTGGTATAAATCAAGTTTAGCAATGCCTACTCAGTCTCTTGGAGCATCCATCCATCTTTCCCAACAGTGGTATCAGAGCAAACAAAGGTAAAATGGGAGATGGTTTTCCTTCATTCATTGATAAATTGGACATGAACAATTATCAAGCATGGTCTCTAAGGATGAACACCTAATTACAAGGAAGGAGTCTCTATGGATACATCTTAGGAGATGAGGAATTGCCCCCATTCAAAACAAGAGGATTACCAACCAACGAAGAACATGAAAAGCTCAACACATGGTGTGCTAAGGATGCATTGGCGAGGTCTTATTTACTCAACTCTATATCTGATTTTCTTTTTCCACATATTAGAAATTGCAAGACATCCCAAGAGACTTGGGAAACCTTTTCATCATATTTTTCCTCCAACACAAGGGCTAGGAAAAATCACTTGTGGATCGAATTCACAACATTAAGGAAGCAACCTAAGCAAGCTGTTTCAGAATTTGTGACCAAGATTAAAGATGTAGCAGATCAGTTAGCAAGCATAGGAGAAGATATTGAAGAAGAACAGCTTGTAAGGCAAGTGATCAATGGGATCAAGGCTGATGACAAATGGGAAAGCTTCACCACAACTATGGATCTTTACATGGACATGCACACTCCAGATCTTACAACTCTCATGGGACAATTATTTACTCATGAAGCAAAGCTCAACAAAAATGGAGACACATCCAAAGGTAATAACTCTTCTGCCCTATACACTGATAAGAAGTCTAAAGATAAAGGCAAAAGCAAGAAGGTGGAAGATGAAGGCTATAATTCTCAAGCCAACTATGCAGGGAGAGGTAGATCTTCAAGAGGAAGGGGCAGAGGAGGTAAGCAAGGTAGGGGGAGATCTTATAACCCCTCACCATGCAACATTTGTGGTCTATCAAATCATACTACAGATGAGTGTTTCAGGAATTACAAGAATCAGAGAGGAAGAGGATATCAAAGAGGTGGCTACTCACAATCAAGAGGTAGATTCAATCATCACCAAGGCTACAACAATAACTACAACAATAATTACAATGGCAACTACCAAGGAGGATTCAAATCCAGGAAGGATTACAACAACTACATAGAGGAGCGGGATGACTCTCTTCTAATCATGAACATGACTTCAAAATCAGGTACAAATGATGACCACCTATTCTACATTGACTCAGGATGTTCAAATCATGTGGCTGGCAATGTAGCATTACTTTCTGATCTTGAGGAACCAAAAGGTAAGCATCAAGTCCAAACAGGTGATGACACAAAGCATTCTGTAGTTAAAGTTGGAAATGTTAAGACTTGTGATGGAAATCAGAATTTGTTGAGCAGGTTACTCTATGTACCAACCATTACCAAAAATTTGATGAGTGTTGGTCAGATTGTGGAGAAAGGTTTGCAGGTCAGATTCAATCAATATGGAGCATATGTGGAAGATCCAAGGCATAGGTTCAAGAGGATCGATAAAGGAGAAAAATCAGGTAGACTTTTCACTTTTGAGTTAGAAGATACAAAGAACATTGCACTATACAATTATAAAGATCAAACACTTTCAGAGCTTGAGATTTGGCACAAAAGGTTAGGGCACATAGGAGAAAGAACCTTGAAACAAATGTGCAGGGACCAATGTGTGCTTGGGATACCTAATGTATCCAAGCAACATATGATTTACAAGTGTGGTGCTTGTCAATTTGGGAAGTCTCACAGGTTACCCTTCTCAAAGAAAGGATACATGCATGAAGACTCACTAGAGCTTGTACACACAGATGTATGGGGACCAAGCAAAGACCCCTCAGTCTCAGGTTCAAGGTACTATGTGTCTTTCATTGATGATTATAGTAGATGGACTGTATTGTACTTCATGAAGCACAAGGATGAGGTATTTAATTGCTTTAAAAAATATCTTGCATTAGTTGAAAACCAGACAGGAAGGAATTTGAAGAGGCTAAGGTCAGATGGAAGAGGTGAGTACTTCTCCAATGAATTTGAAGACTTCTTGCAGGACAGAGGCATCAAAAGAGAGATAACCACAAGGTATTCTCCTGAACAAAATGGGGTAGCTGAGAGAAGAAATAGACTAATTGTTGAGACAGCTAGATCTATGCTTAATGAGAAGAAATTACCTAATTATCTATGGGTAGAGAGTGTTTCCACTGCCACTTACCTCATAGACAGGTTACCATCTAAGTCTCTTGATGGCATGACACCCTATGAAGCATGGCATGGTAAGAGACCCTCACTTGACAATTGCAAAATATTTGGATGTGTAGCACATGTACACATTCCTTCTCAGATAAGAGGTAAGCTAGACCCAAAGGCTGAAAAGTGCATCTTTATTGGGTATGATTTAAATAAAAAGATTATAGGTTTTATAATCCCATCAATAAGGGATTCATGGTAAGCAGAGATGTTTTCTTTGATGAAAATAATTCTTGGTATGAGAATGAATGCAAGAAAGTCAAATTACCCTATGATTTGGGAGAGGAATTTCCAAGTCTTACAAAGGAGGAACCTATTCAGAATGAAGCCTCAAGTTCAAATGCTGAAGACACTATCAACCTTGAAGAATTCAAAGCATGGAAGTCCAAAGGCAAAATGAAGATGAAGAAGCTTGAAGACATACTTGAATCTTCAACTCAACCATTTAGAAGATCACAAAGAGAAAGCAAGAAACCTATCAGATATGGGTATGATACATCTCTTGTTACTAAACATTCTGTTTATCTTGCCAAAGATTTATCAAATGAAGAACCAGGATCATATGAAGAAGCAATTACCAAATCAAAATGGAAAGAAGCTATGGATGAGGAGATTGAAAAAGAGGCTGCCAAGAGAATCCTGAAGTATCTCAAGGGTACCCAGAACCATGGTTTGTATTTCCCTTACACTCAGATATTGATATCAAAATTTATTCAGATGCAAATTGGGCAGGATGCAAGGATGATAGGAGGAGCACTTCTGGAAATATTTCTTTTGCAGGTGACAAACCAATTTCATGGTCTTCAAAGAAGCAACCTATTGTTGCTTTATCTTCCACAGATGCAGAGTATAGAGTTCTCGCTAATGCCGCACAAGAAGCAATATGGATTAAGCTTTTGTATACAGACTTGGGAGTATATACTAGGTCACCAATTATCTTTGGAGATAATACAAGTTCTCTTCACCTTGCAGCTAATCTTATTTATCATGCTAGGACCAAACATATAGAGGTCCATTACCATTATGTGAGAGAGAAATTGATAAGCAAGGACATTCAACTAACCTATGTATCAACCAACATGCAATGTGCAGATTTGTTGACTAAAGCTTTGGATGGAACAAAACTTTGTAGGTTCAAATCCATGATTGGATTGCAGGATATACTTGAAGATTGAAGATGAGGACTTAAGCCAAAATGTTTGGCTTGAGGGGGAGCTGTTGGTGTAAATTACAAGCCTACACATTTGGCTCAAAGGATGTATTGAAGTCTATACATACATGAAGAAGCATAGGACCATATGCTAGTGGTTAATTACCACTTTACCTCATTGTAAAAGTCAAATTGACTTAGAATCTCTTGTAATCACCTACCAAAAGGATTCGTGGAAAAATTAGTTGTTTGATTGAAAGAATATCTCCAAGAATTTAGGAGCTTGATCATAGGGAGCCAAAAATTTGAATTTGAATTCAAATTTTTTACTCATTCCTATAAAAATGGACATGAAAAGTCGCAGGCAAGAGAGAGCACTCCCGAGCATAGCATTACTGATTTTTGAGTGTGTGTGAGGTCTACACTCTAGCCCACACCTCTCTACACCATGTGGCAATGATATTCATGCCAATGGAGTTGTATACAAATGTTCATTAATACATACATTTACATTGTCCATCTCTGAGTTCTCTGTTAGTCTACTCAAAAGTCTGTCAACTTGTCAAGGGCATATCTCGGTCAAATCTTCACCAAATTCAGTGATTCAAAGCTTGTTGGATTCCAATTGAAGTAATCTACATGCTGCAAAGTTTAAAGACATTCTATTTAGCCAGGTTGGAGAAATCCACGTCGAGGTGATCTCTGGTCATTTTCTGCTACAGTCCTAAAAACTCGGGGGTATAGCTTAACTTGCTAAATTGATTTCTCTTAGCATACTTTATCATTTTACATCATTCCACTTGGAATAGGTAGCTTACTAAGCTAATTAGATACCCCTAAAAGGAAATTTTCCAATTCGTACTTTGCTGTTCATACTGAGCAAAATACCGAGCAGGTGTCAAGACATAAATAGAAGGTTTTCTTGAGTTTGTGACTTCCAAAGTTATCTGTTTTGAATCAATCATTGCACACATCATTTTCAAAGTACATAGGACATTTTGTGGTGTCATTGGAAAGCTAAGGAGGTCTAGTTATCAACTCTAAAGCAAAAGAGGGCTAGTACAAAGCAGGTTTAGCAGTACCTACTCAGTCTCTTGGAGCATCCATCCATCTTTCCCAACATCCCCTGAATTGCTAAAGTCATTTCTCCTTGTATCATGCAGCTACATTCATGAAATAAATTTCGTTATCTAGGTATACACTTCAATTAGATGTATGGAAAATATCTTTGGTCAATTCATACTAGGTTGTGAGCTTTGATCATAACACTAACAACTTCTATTCCCAAAAAAAAAAGGTTCTTCTCATTTCTTGCATATAGAAATTATCTGTTTTGGTTACAAATTTGGAGAAAGATGAAGCCAATCCTCAAAAGAAAAGGCCAACCAACACAATAAGAACAAGAGAGGTTAAATACATGGTGCTCAAAGGATGCTCTAGCAAGGTCACATATTCTTAACTCGATTTCTAATGTTTTACTTCCACATATGAGAACCTCCAAGACTTCATAAGAGAATTTTCTTCTCATCAAGTACCAAGGCAAGTAAGAATCAACTGTGGATGGAATTCACCACACTCAAGAAGATGCCCAAGTAGAGTGTGACTCATTTTTTCAACAAAATGAAGGACATATGAGACCAACTTGGAAGTATTGGAGAAAGCACTAATGAAGAGAAAATATTAAGTCAAGTAATCAATGGAATAAAGAAGATGAAAAATGGGAAGCTTTCACAATAACCCTGGATCTCTACATGCACATGCAAGTTTTTTATTTCAACGCCTTCATGGGGAAACTGTTCACACATGAGACAAAGCGTATGAGAATATGAACAAAGATAGCAAAGGCAAAGGTACGAAGTCTGATGATGAAGGTAGCAAGCAAGCTTTCCAAGTAGAGATAGAGGCTCAAGAGGAAGAGGTAGAGGAGGAAGATAAGGCAAGGGGAGAGGTCAGAGCTCATCTCCATATGCCATATGTGGCCTAACTAATCATATCACTGAGAAGTGTTTTAGGAATTCGAGGAATCAAAGAGTCATATGTTACAACAGAGGAGGCTATGGAAGCTCAGGAGGTAGATTCAACAACTTCAATGGATACAATAACAAATCATACATCAAAAGTAACTACCAAGGAAGATACAAAGGAATGAGAGACTACAACAGCTATATAGATGTCCAAACCCAAGAGGATTCACTCCTTCCAATGAACATGAGCATGAAGGAAGGTAAAGCAGATGAACATGTATTCTATATAGAATCAAGTTGCTCAAAACATGTATCAGGAAATGTGGCTCTACTTTCAGACTTGGAGGATCCAAAGAATAGAGATGAAGTCCAAATAGGAGATGAAAAAAGACATCCTGTTGAGAAGATAGGGAACGTGAAGACTTCAGATGGTAATATGAACCTAGTAAGCAAGGTATTATATGTACTAACTATCACCAAGAACCTCATAAGTGTAGGTCAAATTGTTGAGAAGGGATGGCATGTTAGATTCACAAAGACTGGAGCATTTGTTGAGGATCCACATCAGGGATTCAAGAGGAGAGAAATCAGTTGGATTATTTACATTTGAACTCCATGATACTAGAAAAATTACCTTATTCAATTATGGTAGTCAAAATCTATCAGAATTGGAAATTTGGCACAAAAGTTTAACTCACATATGTGATAAAGCTCTGGCAAATCATTAGGGATTAGAGTGTGCTTTTTGTACCAAACATATCCAAAAAACACATGAACTATAAATGTATTGCTTGTCAATTTGGTAAGTCACATATGCAACCATTCACAAAGAAAGGATACATTCATGGAGATCTATTGGAGATAGTCCATACAGATATATGGGGACCAAGCAAGGAGCCTTCAATCTTTGGATCCAAGTACTATGTAGTAGATGGACCATATTGTACTTTATGAAGCATAAGGATGAAGTATTTTCATGTTTCAATACCATGTATACAACATAACAAAATGGAGTGGTAGAGAAAAGAAATAGAACAGTTGTGGAGGTTGCAAGGTCAATGCTAAATGAGAAGAAATTACCCAACTAGTTGTGGGCAGAGGCTATATCTATAGCCACATACCTGATTAATAGACTTTGATCAAAATCAATGGATGGCATGAAACCATATGAAGCATGGAATGGAAGAAGACCTAGCCTTGACCATTGGAGAATCTTTGGGTGCATAGCATATGCACACATACCTTCACAAATGTAAGAAAAATTGGATCCAAAGGCACAAAAATGCATCTTCATTGGCTATGACCTTAATCAGAAAGGTTATAGGCTATACAATCCAGGCAACAAAGGTTCACTATAAGTAGAGATGTTGTGTTTGATGAAAACGAATCCTAGTTTGAAGATGACTGTAGGAAAATCAAACTTCCTTATGATGTAGAGGAAGACTTTCCAACATTATCAAAGAAGGATGAGCTTAAACTTGAAGCATCAAGTGATTTTGATGATGATCAAAAGACTACAAGAAGGGAATTGAATTCTTGGAGTTAAGAGATGTGGAAGAATCATCTCAACAAACTATAAGAAGGTCTACTAGAGAGAAAAGGAAGCCAGAAAGGTATGGATATGATACTTTGTTAGTCACTAAACACTCAATATATACAACACATGATTCAATTGCTGAAGAAACCTCTAGCTATGAAGAAGCCAAAAAGAAGCGAGGATGCAGAAGTTCCATGGAAGATGAAATAAAAGCTTTACAAGAGAATGAGACTTGGGAGTTGGTACCCAAGACTCTATCTATGAAAGTCATTGGATCACGGTGGATATACAAAGTCAAGAAGATATTTGATGGTTCGATTAATAGGTACAAATCAAGGCTTGTAGCCAAAGGGTTTCAACAAACTCAAGGTATTGATTATGAATAAACATTTGCACCTGTTGCAAAAATGCCTACTATTAGGGTACTCATGAGTGGTGCAGCTTCCAAGAATTGGAAGATGAATCAAATGGATGTTAAAGATTTTTTCTTAAATGGTTGGATATGAGAGGAGGTATATATGGCTCAATGTCCTAGTTTTGAAGATCAATCATACTCTAAACATGTGTGCAAGTTGAGGAAATCTTTGTACGGCTTAAAGCAATCCCCTAGAGCTTCAAATCAGAGACTTGTAACTTACTTGTAAGATAAAGGTTTTAATGTAAGCAAGGTAGATCCTTCCCTCTTCATTAAGAGGAATCATTCATAGGTCATATACCTATGCGTATATGTTGATGATATAATCATTAGATAAAATTATGTAGAAGGAATCAGAAAGATTAAAGCCCAAATGGAGGAGTACTTCAAGATCAAGATTTGGGGGGTCCCAAGGGCGCTAGTCTCATTCACTTGTAAATTTCTCTTTTATTTAATTGAAGTATGGGAGAGTAGGCCAAGTCAGAACTTCTTTTTTGAAAAAAAGGATCAGTGATCTTTGTTTGCTCACATACTTTCTAGGCTTGGAAGTAGTATATACAAAGAAAGGTATGTTCCTCACACAAAGGAAATACATTGGAGATATGATCTCTAAATTCAAAAAGGAGAATACAAAGGTTGGAGGTACTCCCATGGAGGTAAATTTGAAGTCAATTGCTCATGAAGGTGAGCTAATTGAGGATGTAACTAGCCATCAGAGTCTAGTTGGAAGCTTAAACTATTGTACATTAACTAAAGTAGATATTTTTTATGGAGTGAGTGTGTTGAGTCAATTCATGCACACTCCAAGGAAGTCTCACATGGAAGCAACCAAGAGAATCCTAAAGTATTTGAAGGGCACAATCAATGAAGGAATATACTATCCATATGCATCTCATATAGATGTTAAACTCTTCTCTGATGCACATTGGGTAAGCTCTAAAGATGATAGGAGAAGTACGTCTGGATACCTTACTTTTACAAGTACAAAATTAATCTCATGGTCTTCAAAGAAGCAACCCACGTTACTCTTTCATCAATTGAAGCTGAGTATAGAGGACAAATGCTACACAAGAAGCTATGTGGATTTGAACCCTATAGACATAATTATGAGCCTCTATGTATTGTGATATTCCAAAGGAATATCATACTCTTCAAATTTCTTTGAGGACTTGACACAAATATTAAGATCTTAGGTTTTACTATATATATCTCCTGATGAACTTTTCTTGACATTAGGTGCTTTAGCAATCAGAGATGAAATTAGATCTTGTAGATAAATATAGATATATTTAAAAAAGGCAAGGAGAGTACTATGTATTGGAATACTTACATCTAGCAAACATAGAGAATCGTATCCCGCATAAGCATAATTTTTTTAAAGAGACTATCAATATCTTAAACATCAAGGGAGAACTCGATCTCCTTATCATCGGAGGCCATATGTAAGCCTTTTTTGAATCTTGATAAGGATTCCTCAATATAATTCTCTTGTTCTAATATTCCTTCCTCATTGATATCTTCTATTTTGGTGTGATCATTACTATTCCTTGTTGGATTTTCTACCAAACCTATTTATTTTGCTCTAGTAATCACATTGTGTAGAACTTCCAATGGTGAATTCTTTTTAGGTCGACTGACAAATGGTATGAGCAAAATCTCAACGATCATTTTATCTAGAAACGTTTTTGATGGATGAAGTAATTAGTCATATTTTTGCTATAATCTTTTCCAAGTTTTCATGTATTTGGCAGAGTCTGCATACTAGCATGAGCAACAAGGATTAAGATCTTCATCATGAAATCCTTTGTAGCTTCATGCAAGCATAAAATTGTATTCGTTTCCATCGATATGTCACTCCCCATTCCTGATGCATCTATCAACACACCTTTGGAATGGAAGCTTCTCTATTCATAGCTCTACTCGCTAATGTACAACGCTCCACTCTTGTAGGATGTTCAATTTCTAATCAACCCTCTTGACTCTACTTTACTTCATTATGTGTTGTGATTTCCCTTTCCTATTGGTTTGTCTCACTGTTGCATTTGCTACTTTAGGACCTTTCAAATGCTTTCTTGCTACTACCTTTGTTTGTGCCATCTAGAAGCTATTCACAAAGACTTAGAATGTGCTCCATGAAAGATTATTTGAAATCCCAAAGTAGCAAAGAACAAGGTTTCTATCTCATAAACATCTAGAAATGTGTGCTATCATATCTAAACTTGTACTAGATGATATTCAGATGCAGCCAGCATGTCAAAGGGCTTAAAACTGTGAATGCACGTTGCCAAAAAAGCATATTGCTATCTAGCCTTGATTCACATATGTAAAAGGACGCTTTGAGCCTTATATAAAATGAATAACATCCAAATATGGCATAAAAAAGGATACACCTTATGCATGAAGAGACATATAAATAAGTAGTTTTGTAATGTAGATTCTTTTGTGATCCCGCATGCTATCTCCTCGCTATCTTCTCTATACTGGTCTCTCTCTTTCTTTCTTTCTCTCTCTCTCTCTATGTCTCTATATGTGTCTCTTTAGTTGCCTACAGAGGATCTCTCTCTCCCTCCCTCTCTCTCTCTCACTCACTTTCTTGCCTCCCCATCGTCTCCTGCTATGTCCGTTGTTTCCTTTCTATAGACCATCATCCCTCTCTCTCTCTATGTGTGTTTCTTGTCGCTCCCCCATAGAGGATCTCTCTCTCTCTCTATTTGCTCCAATATAACGTAACTCTCTCTAGCTAAATCCTTTGTCCTATAATCTTTTTTTGTTGGTATCTTAAAGTTATTTTTTTCTTCCAATCGATATTACATTTCCTGATGTACGATTATGTTTATTTATGGATTAAAGTGTTTGAAATCAATACGATCATGTGGAATATGAGTGGTTCATCATGAAAATTTATTAGAGATAACAGCGGTTTAGTAATAAAAGAGCCATGAAGAGTTTGAAATTGCAAGTGGGCGTGTACATTTTCAAGATTTTTGGGAGATCAAGCAAGAATGTTTAGAAATTTTTCTTATTCGTATATGATTGCTATTCGCGCGCGCGCACACGCGCACACACACAGACATATATATATATATATATATATATATATATATATATATATATATATATATATATATATATATATATATATATATATATACACACATGAGAGAGAGAAGAGGAAGAGACACAAACAAAGAGAGAGAGAGAGTATAGGGAGATAGAGAGAGCTCACAAGGGCACACAAAATAGAGATGAAGTGTCATACAACTATAGCGGAGGGCAAAGACATGTAGCACCACGATCATGGAACTACCAAATCACTGTAGAAGGTATAAAAATGGACAACTTTATAGTAGAAGGAAGTTCGGCCAAGGAAATGAAGCATTTTGAAGGTAAGAGACATCCATCATAAATTATATGTATAGAAAGCTTTTAAAAGTAAGTGTTTTAGGATATATATTAATTTATGCACATGCGAAAATAAAAAAATAGGAACCTAAGTATTCATATTACTATATATACATACAAACTTTGAATGTAGAATTTTAGCATATATATTTGCATATATACATAAAGACATAAAAATTAGAGTTTAAGCACTTATATTAGTATATGCACAAAAACAATATGAAACTTATGGTTTTAGGATATACATTAGTATATATACATAAATAGATAGGAAATTACGGTTTATTGATGTATATTAAGATATGTACATAAGCACTTTAAAATTTAGGGTTGAAGAATTTATACTACGATACGTACATAACCACTTTGAAATTTAAGTTAAGTCATTTATATTGGTATATGTACATAAAAACTTCGAAATTAATAATATTTAGGATATATATTACTATAGATTCATACAAATAAAACATTAGGGATATATATATATATATATATATATATATATATATATATATATATATATATATATATATATATATATATATATATATATACGTAAACACATAAAGTAAGGGTTATAGTATTTATACAAGTATATTACATAAACAAATAATGTATTACGGTCAAAGGGTGTATACACACATATATGTATTTCTATTGGATGTGAAATGGTCAAAAGTGATCATTTCTAACCGAAATGCAACTATACAAAAATTGTTTAGTATTTTTGTACAAGTAGGTTCAACAAAATTCTGGTAGGATGATCATGACATGTTTACATTTCCTAAACAATGCAAACAACTAGTATTTGAGCCTTATAATTTTGATCAAAACTTTGGATATGTTATAGAAGTGGATCCAAGAAAGAAACAATTTTTTGGAGATCATGATATGCCAAAAATTGTACATGAACTAGATCTAATGCCTCATTTAGTTATCATGCAACATGATATGATAAACCCTACCCCTGTAAAATCATATGATTATCCTCAAGAAGCTTAGAAAGAGGATACTAGAGGAAACCATAATACTAATTTGGTGTTGTGGAGAAGCAATAATGGATTCGACGACAAGAAAACATGCAAGTTCATCTCAACACTTGTGTTGAAGGATGTTCGTGGAAGCCAACAAGGGTTGAACCTCCACCCTCAACCTAAGAGATAGAGGTACAAACAAGCCACACTAGAGCAAGAGGTACCAACAAGCCACACTAGAGCAAGTCAATGACTTGATCAAGTTCCTTGCCTAATGACAATAACCCTAATGTTTACTCTTGTTGATCGCCTCACTATCCAACCAGCATTTCAGCTTTCTCTTTTATGAAATCCCCACCTCTAGTTCTTAAATTTGATGCCCAGCCGTGGGCATCACCAAAATTTAAAGGATGCCCTAGGGATAAAAGTGGGCATTCTTAAAGATCATTCAAAAGAAACTTAAAGGATGCCCTGGGGATAAAAGTGGGCATCTTTAAAGATCATTCAAAAGCAAGCTTCCATGTATGGAATAGAAGTTAGAAAATAATCTTGACTTATTACACAAGACCATTGACTAAGCATGCTTTGGTTGTACATAAACGATTTTCTATAATTTATGTTGTAAAAAAAAGAGAAAAAAATCGTTTTTTAAGGTTGCAACCTTTCAAAAGAAGTTCAATTCGCAACTGTGAGGCACTTCAAGTTGCAAATTTTTAGTGGCATTTTGATGCTAGAAATGTGATTAAAAGATACTTTGGGCACTCTTTGATTTGATAGAATTGGGGAGTGTTTAAGAAAGATGCTAGCCTCATAATTAGTCAACCATTCTCATCATATCATGTTGGTGCGAGGAAAGCTGAACTTAGCTATGGAATTCGCCACACCACAAGAACTAAGCTAGAGTAATACTACAACACCTCTATAATCATCAGTAGCTTAGCAACCTTTTTGAAACTGAAAACTTTATAACTGTATTTAGTGAAATCTGAAATTCACTTTATAGAAAACTTCACCTCTTCTTAAGGATTCAACTCTTATCTCATTTACTTCAACTTTAACAATTCTGTGCTTGCTCACTATTAGATAATCTTTCAGTCACTTAAATGTGCCAAAACTGAGTTTTAAACTCACCGAAATATCACCGTAACTTCACCGGACTGTTACCGGAATGTCACTGTAATGTTACCGGAATTGTACCATAATCAACTGCAATTCTGTTTGTGGTTACTTCAAATATGTGTAGATGAAGTAAGGAAGTAATACCTGAACTTCTTTCAGTGAATGAACTCTATTTGAAGTTTGAGAAAAAACTTCATCAGTTTTGGATGCCTTTACTGTTAGACACAATACTGTGCATACATATCCCGTTTCACAAAACTCTTTTGATCAGTTTATAGTTGAGACTAGTAGCTTCAAGATAAGCTATCACTCATGAAAAACTTTACACTATAGGATGAGATCTAACTTGTAGAAGTACTGTAAAATGTGCACTGAGAAAACTGTAACTGTTAACTGACTTTCACAATAACATGAAATCACCTAGATTTCTACACACAAGAAGAATGCGCTCAAATCTTTCCACATAAACATGTGTTTTCTATTAGAGAAGATGTGTACAGAATGGCTTGGCCTCACTTTGCTCGTAGCCATGGAAAAATCTCCTGTTCTGAGTAGTTCTTCTTTACCATCTCTCTTACAGATGAATGCCTGACAGTTCAGGTTCTATTATTCATCTCTACATACACATACTTCCTTCTACTCTATGTGCTCTCTCTCTACTCTCAACAGCCACACTTATTATGATCTTCTAACTCATATATATACATATTTGTTCCGAGATTCAAAACTCGTAATTCTGGAAGTTTCTATGCACTATATTACAAGCGTGAATTTGTCCCTTCACTAAGGGTTGATTTTCTGAATGCTTTATTTCTGCTTCTCTTCGTCTTCCTTCATCCTTCATATGAATTCATGTCTTTTATGTCTAATTAGTGATTGATTCTTCAACAGCTCCCCCTCAATCACTAATTAGCATCCTCTGATCTTTCATATATTCTTCTTTTCTTTTATTCCTGGCATTTCTTTGAATCTGCTTGTCTTTACTCCATCCAAGCTCTTTGTCAACATATCTGCAATCTGATCTTTTGTAGGAGTGAATACTATTTCAATCTCCTTCTCCATTACCTTTTCCCTCAGGAAATGATATTGAATCTCTATGTGCTTTGTTCTTGCATGAAATACTGGATTTGCTGCAAGATACAACGAACTCATATTATCTCCGTACCTTGATTAATACCCAAGCTTTTGAACAAGGTCTGCATCCATATCGCTTCTTTAGCTGCTTCCACAAGTCCTTTATACTCAGCTTCAGTTGATGATAAAGCCACTGTATGCTGCTTCTTTGAACACCAATTGACTAGCTTATCTCCTAGGTATATCATATACCCATGTGTCAACCTTCTGTCATCTTGACTTCCTGCCCAATCTGAATCACTGTATGCTCTCAGCTTTATATCTGATGTAAAAGAATAATATAATCCTTCCTTTATAGTTCTTTTGATATATCTAAGAACTCTTTGTCCAGCAACCCAATGTTGATCCTTCAGACAATGCATGAACTATGAGAGAACTCCTACTGCATAACTAAGATCTGGTCTTGTTAGCGTAGCATAAATCAAGCTTCCCACTAAAGATTGATACTTTCTCATATCTTTAAACTTTGCACCATCATATTTGCTGAGTTTATGATTTACCTCAAGTGGTGTTGAGGCTTCTCTGCAATTCTCCATGTTAAACTTCTTTAGTAAGTTTAGAAGATACCTTTCTTGCGAAACATATACACCATGATCTGTATATGTGACTTCCATTCCAAGAAAGTATGATAAATTTCCTAGATCACTAATCTTGAACTCTTTTTCAAGTAATCTCTTTACCTCCTTGATTCCTTCATTTGAAGTACCTGTGATTATAATGTCATCTACATAAATACAAATGTAGATCATACCTTCATCTGTTCTATTGATGAGTAGACTTGCATCTGCCTTTGAACTTTGGTATCCAAGATCATTGAGATACTTTACAAGTCTGTAATTCCAAGCTCTTGGAGCTTGATTCAATCCATAGAGTGCTCCTCTTAACCTGCAAACATGATTCGGGTAACTGGAACTTACAAACCCTTCAGGTTGTTCCATGTAAACTTCATCTGATATATATTCATTTAGAAATGCATTCTTTATATCCAGCTGATTTAGTTTCCATCCTTTTGATGCTGCTATAGCAATCAATGTCCTTATGGTTGACATCTTTGCCACTGGACTGAATGTCTCATCATAATCTATGCCATGCGTTTGAGCATAACCTTTGACTACCAGTCTAGCTTTGTATCTAGCTATTCTTCCATCTGCAAGTTTCTTAACTTTGTAAACCCATTTATTTCCAATCACTTTCTTACCATTTGGTTTTGGAACAGGTTCCCAAGTCTTGTTCTCCTCAAGTGCACTTAACTCTTCCTTCATTGCTTCTTCCCATTTTTCCTTACCTTTTGCTTCACTGTAATTCTGATGTTCTTCATCTTCCTTTACTAAGTAAGCATAGTTTTTCTGAGTCAAATAAGAAGTATCATAAGAATACCTTGTTGGCTGTTTCCTTAATCTGTTTGACCTTCTTGGTTCATATTCTTCATGTGTATCTGAATACACTTCTTCATCAAATCTCGGTGCACCTTCATTTCTCATACCTGATCCCATCCTGGATGTACTTGCTTGCATATGATCTTCATCTCCATTCACTTGCATATATGATTTACCTTTTTCATTTCTTCTTTTCTCTTCTTCAATTGTTTCATCATTATACTCTTTATCTGCATAGGAGCTCTTTCCTTCATCAAATGTCACATCTCAGGAAACAATAAACTGTTTGGTTAAAGGACTCCATAACCTATAACCCATGTGCTTTTCATCATATCCAATGAACACGTATTTTTCAGCTTTTGGTTTAAGCTTATGTCTAAGTTGTGATGGTACATAAGCATAAGCGACTGATCCAAACACTTTACAATGATCAAGTGTTGGTTTCTTACCCCACCAAGCTTCATAAGGGGTCATTCCATTTAAAGTTGTACATGGTAATATGTTTACAAGATATGTGGCTGTATTTATAGCCTCAGCCCAAAGATAGTTTGGACAATTCTTTTCTTTTAACATTGCTATGGCAAAGTCAACTAGAGTTCGGTTTCTCTTTTCTGCTACTCCATTTTGTTGCGGTGTATACCTGCAAGTTATTTCTCTTTTGATACCTGCATTCCATAGATAATCATTGAATTCTTGAGAAAAATATTCTCCTCCTCCATCAGACCTTAGTCTTTTGAGTTTTTGTCCTATAAGTCTTTCAGCATATGCATGAAAATTCTTGAAAGCTCCAAACACTTCTGACTTCTCTTTCAAAACATAAAGAGTTATCCATCTTGTTGCATCATCAATAAAAAAAACATAATACCTTGAGCCACTGATAGTCCTTCTTTTGTCGGTCCCCATACATCTATATGTATGAGTTCTAGCAAACCATCATGTTTGTAACCCTTCTTCTGAAATGGTAACATGTGAGCTTTTCCCATATGACAGGCTTCACATTTGTGAATCATATGTTGATTCTTCATATTCGGTAATCCTTTTACAGACTGTTTCTCCACCATCGCTTTGATTCCTTTTTCATTAAAATGTCATAACCTCTTATGCCAGAGGTCTAGTTCTGTAAATGCTTTATCACCATGTGTGATCAAGGCTTGACCAACATTCCCTTGTACTTTAAGAGTAAAAAGTCTACCTTTCTTTTTACCATAGACAATTTGATTGTATCCATTCTTTGGATCTTCAACAAATACTCCTTCATTTGTAAACCTGACTTGAAAAACCTTTTTCTACTATCTGTCCCACACTGATCACATTCTTTGGGATTGTTGGAACATACAAAACACTTGTTAGTAGCTCAGCTCCATTTTTACACTTCACTTTTCCAATTGACCGTACATTATGTTTTGTGTTATCACCGGTTTGTACTGTATGATTTGAAATACCTCCTTCCAATTTTGATAACAATTCTATATTTCCTAACAAATGATTTGAACAACCAGATTCAATATAGAATACCTTGAGATCTTCATTCTCTGATACACTTATCGAATTCATCATCAATGTTGTATGATTATCGTTATGTGTATCATTTGCATAGTTGTAGTAGGTAGTGTTGTGAGACTGATTCTGTCCCCAATGCTCCACCTCTACCATATCCGCCTCTTTGGCTTTGTCTACCTCTTTGATATCTTCCGCTTCTGCCTCTGCTATTGTTATTCTGATTCTGACTTGATCCTTCGGAATTATGCGAGTAATCATGAGCCAAATGATTGCTTAATCCACAGATACAACAAGTCTTCTTATTGTTATTACTTCTTCCTTTTGTATTACTTCTACTTTTACTTCTGACATTACCTCTTCCTCTTGCATAATTTGCTTGAGTAGTCATCTCTTCTTCATCTTTTTCTTTTCCTTCACCTTTCTTCTTATTCTTTACGTACATAGCAGAACTATGTCCTTTACCTCCATCTGTCTTCAAATCTTGCTCAAATGTTAGCATTAATCCAAGAAATTGATTTAAATCTGGTACAAAATGATTTAATGACAGTTCAGTTGAGAGTACGAAAGGTTTCCACCTTTCATCTCCTCTCAGTCCTACAAGCAATTGCGCTATTAACCTGTGGTCTTTGATATCCTCGTCAATAGATCCAAGACTGTATGCCAGGTCCTTCATCTTAGTGACATAATCACTAATGCTTTGACTTTGCTTTTTCTTGAACGTTGTGAACTCCGAACATAAGCTAGCCTTCCTAGCTTTAGTAGTGTTTTGGAAATGATCTTCCAATGCACTCCATATATCTTCCGCTTTTTCCAAACCTCTAATATGTGGTAGTAGATAATCTGTAATGGTATTGTAGATATAAGCTCTTGCGGTTGCATCTTTCTTTTGCCACAGCTTCAAGGCTTCTAACTCTTCTTTCTTTGGTTGACTGTCGTCTCCAAAAGTAGGCTTCTTTTCTTCTCCTGTCACATATATCATAAAGTCCTTACTCATAAGTAAGGCTTCCATTCTTACTACCCATGCGGGATAATTATCTCTGTCCAATTTGTCAATAGAAATGTGATCTACAATGGTCTTCTTGTTTCTGTTACTGTCTATGAGTATAACTTTAAAAGTTTTTACCTTTCATAAACTTTTACCCTTGAGAATGACTCCGTTTGTTGTTGATCACCTTAGCTTTCATCTTTTCAACAAAGAACTCTTCAACTTCTCTTGTATCTTTACTTCTGTTTACTCTTGAGGACCTTTCTGCTCTTCAGAACCTTTCTGCTCTCATACCACTTGTTGGTGCGATGAAAGCTCAACTTAGCTACGGAATTCACCACACCACAAGAACTAAGCTAGAGTGATACTAGAACACCTCTATAATCATCAGTAGCTTAGCAACCTTTCTGAAACAGAAAACTTTATAACTGTATTTAGTGAAATCTGAAAGTCACTTTACAAAAAACTTCACCTCTTCTTCAGGATTCAATTCTGATCTGATTTACTTCAACTTTACAATTATGTGCTTGTTCAGTGTTAGATAATCTTTCAGTCACTTAACTGTGCCAAAACTAAGTTTTAAACTCACCGAAATATCACCTAACTTCACTGGGCTGTTACGAGAATGTCACCGTAATTTTACCGAAATTGTACCGTAATCAACTACAATTTTGTTTGTGGTTACTTCAAATATGTGTAGATGAAGTAAGGAAGTAATACCTGAACTTCTTTTAGTGAATGAACTCTATTTGAAGTTTGAGAAAAAAACTTCATCGGTTCTGATGCCTTTACTGTTAGACACAGTACTGTGCATACATATCTCGTTTCACAAAACTCTTTTGATCAGTTTATAGTTGAGACTAGTAGCTTCAAGATAAGCTATCACTCATGAAAAAATTTACACTATACGATGAGATCTAACTTGTAGAAGTACTGTAAAATGTGCGCTGAGAAAACTGTAACTGTTAACTGACTTTCACAGTAACATGAAATCACTTAGATTTCTACACACAAGAAGAATGTGCTCAGATCTTTCCACATAAACATGTGTTTTCTATTAGAGAAGATGTGTACAGAATGGCTTGGCCTCACTTTGCTCATAGCCATGGAAAACTCTCCTATTCTGAGCAGTTCTTCCTTACCATCTCTCTTACAGATGAATACGTGATAGTTCAGGTTCTATTATTCATCTGTACATACGCGTACTTCCTTCTGCTCTATGCGCGCTCTCTCTACTCTCAGCAGCCACACTTATTATGATCTTCTAACTCATATATATACATATTTGTTCCAAGATTCAAAACTCGTAATTCTGGAAGTTTCTATGCACTATATTACAAGCATGAATTTGTCCCTTCACTAAGGCTTGATTTTTTGAATGCTTTAGTTCTGCTTCTCTTCGTCTTCCTTCATCCTTCATATGACTTCATGTCTTTTATGTCTAATTAGTGAGTGATTCTTCAACATATCACACATAGAAAAATCTATAACTTAGATTATAAATCACATCAGCATAAATATGGGGCATTGGCTTCATTTTCGGCAAATAACAATCTATGTGTGCCATGGACTGGAATATTATTCAACAAACAATTGATAATGAAAGGTAATCCTCTTTAGAATTAAGAATTTCTAATTCTCACCATTTAGAAATTTAATATCCATTCACCACTTGTTTAATGCACGTCAATGACAATTGGAAAGCATGGGCATTAGGCAACCTTCAAAGTTCTTGAACCATTGCATAATAAATAAATAAACGATACATTGTTATACACTATATTTTCAATCACAAAACACTAGTTAATATTCTTGGTCATTGGTAGGAACTATCATGATGTATCCAAAAGCATCCACTTGGGAGCATAGGAGCATGAGGATAAACACTCCATAATATATATGGAAAATAGTCACTATATAACATGAATGACTAGAATGGAAATTATGCAAGTTCTTATCCAACTTACTAACATATAGGTGTGGATGAGGAGAGTGGCAAAAACTTGGACAATGAGGCTGCCAATTGCTACAACAATGAGTTCTCAATGTTCTCACTAAACTTGCAAAGAGGCAAGTTCAAATTTGAAGTTTTTGGGTGAAATTTGATACTAGAATAGAAATTATTCACTAAAAATATGCTTTAGAAAATTAGAAAAGAATACCCCTACGGTCTATTTTTTGCAAAAATCATCAATGCGAAGGGCCCAAAGTGTATAGGAAGAATGACTACTATGTAATATGCCCAAATTTACTATCAAGAGGTAATTAGAACATTGGCACAATGACTACAAATACTCATAACTTTGGCATATACACACACATACACACACACACACACACACATATATATATATATATATATATATATATATATATATATATATATATATATATATATATATATATATATATATATATATATATATATGCATATATATATATACACACACGGGATGCCCGAGTCTTGAACATACACATCCCTTGAGATGCCCAAACCTTAAAATGTGGGCATCCTTTCATGCCCAAACCCTCTTTAATGCCCATTTTGGACATCAAATTTAAACACTGCCCCGGCCACCTCCCACACGCACTCATCCTGACATTTGTGTGTCCGCGCATGCACAAAGTTTCGCTTAAAGCTCAAAACCTGCGTTTTGTCTTTCCTCCGCTAATAGAGTCTAGCATTCCTGCATTCGGCCTTTCCTCGGCTAAGGGAGCCTATCATTCCTGCTGATGCTTACGTCCTGTGTTATCTCCAACCCTTGGTTTCATCTTCTTGGAGGGCTGGTCATCTAAGACCATGCCCAGCTATTTTATTCAGAAAAGCTCAAGAGCGTGCAGGTGAGTATGCATGTATGTAAATGCGTCTACAGACATGCCTGTCGTATGCATGCATGTATATGCCTTCCTGTATGCATGTATGTACCTAAAGCTTATGTGCCTATTGTAACGTGCATACGCATTTATGTACTTGCGGCATAGAGAGCATGAATGTATGCATGTGTCGTCGTTCGTGCTTACATCTGTGTGGGAGGATCGTAAAAAACGAAAACTGTGTGCAATCTTCTCACCAGTCTTCCGATCTCACGAGTCAGAAAAAAGTAACATGATCGATGTGATCTTGAAGCGGGCGGCGATGGCGAATATCAGTATTGAGTTTTCTACCTCTTTCTGTACATACTTATATTGGGAGAACGAAGTGACGTTTTTACGTCAAGTCTGTTTAGTCGTGAACACATAAGTGATGGCGATTCTCTTCATTGTCATATCCAATCTTCTCTGCATTGTCATGTCGTGTCGTATGCCCGATTTCTGTCATTTCCACAATTACTTCCAATTGCAATTGGAAAAAAAATACTCATTCTTCATACATACGGTTCCAACAAAATGCAACAGCAGCTAGACAGAAAAGGACCACGGTCCTCCATTTCTGAGGCAATCGTATCATGTGAAGATCCCTTCTGAGTCGCATGGCGTACATCCTTTGTGTTCCTCCTTTTTGTGTCCATACATATAAAAATTCGAAAACAGAATTCAAAACGTAGAGACAAAAAAGAGAAGGAAAAGAATGAACAATATATACAAGTGAAGTATGAAGAAGAGAAATTCTTTTTTTTTTTTTGTGGAAGTCTGAGTATTCAAGCTGAGGAAATTCTGTATTTTCTTCAGGAAGTCGGAGTCCAAAAGGGATGATATTAACGGTGACATATATCATGGGTGGCAGTTCTACTAAAATGTGGAAGGCATTGTTTGTCATGCAATAAACCGTTGAGGCGTATTTTTCAACATTGAGGCCTGTTTCTCAACATTGTTCTGCATTAGGAGTAGCATAAAAAGTAGGAGCTACTGGAATGTTACCTGAATAGGTCCTAAATTTTTCATCGGCTCGGTCATTGGCACCATGGTCGGTTGTTGCGGCCAGCTGCGGACTTCACGAATTTAGCGTACATGCTGACATGAAGACCCATGTTGGCTTTCGAGAAGTTCAAACTATGTGTGGACTTCATGCACTTTAAATTTGCCACTTTCTTTGAGCTTGTCCCTTGTCTCGTTCAAGGTCGCTGTATTACACGTGTAACCCATGCTCGAGGAGTTCCATAAATGCTGTATGTCCACAGACATTTGACGTAATCCTTGGGCTCTCGCTCCATTGTACTATACATGTGAGTAAAACACAATGCTCAAATATAGATAAATCAACTTTACATACATACGTAGGCTCAAGTGACGAAATCTCTCTTTTTCTCTCCTTCTCCATTGTGCAGCAATACCAGTCAGCAGCACAGATGCCTATATATATATATATATATATATATATATATATATATATATATATATATATATATATATATATATATATATATATATATATATTTACATATATGTGTGCAGATATAGATATGTATGCATGCTTGCATTAATATAACATCCATGCGTGTGTACATCCATTCATGTATTCATATTTACATATGTGCATGTATGTTTATATGCCATTGTCGTTGTATCCGCATCACCTCAGCTCGTGTAGATGCATACTGGAGTCCTCATGTTTATATCGTTCTCGTTACCATAACTGTAATTTTTTTCATGCACATTGATTTTAATAATGTAGCCATTGTTCCTTCTCTATTTGTGTTGGGGGATTCTTGGACAATAAGGGATTTGAGTGTTTGTAGAAGAAAAGAGAGAGACAATAAGAAATATACATACTCGAAGCCTTTGTCGATTGATTATAAGAAGACAAATACAATGGTGATGCACAATACAATCCAATGCTTCTATACAAAATCCCACATAATGCTCAATCACAAAATACCAAATACCCAAGGGTCTTGTTGTTGTCGGTCGTCTCTGCACCAAACCTCCACATTCTCCAAGCTTGCACTTGTGCATACCTTGCACCAAGCTTCCAATAAGGGGGAGGGATGGACACCTTCTATCGGCATGCACACAGCTTCAATGGGACCTTGGGATCCTTGGGAGACTAGCTTAGCACTCTGCACACTTCCTTAGTCACTCTTCATGCACACCTTGCAGTTCACTTCTCTGCGTCCCACACTGTGTGTGTCTTGCACTTCTCTCTCTTGTCTTGCTTAGTCTTGCTTAGTCCAAGAATAGACATTACCTTGATTTGAGTGTCGATTCATGTACGCTCTTAACTACAAGAGTATCTTGGTGCTCACTTTGATGTTCCAAGATTGTCTCCACAAGTGGGCAGCCAACGAATCCCTGTTTTGTCCTGTAGTGACTTTAGACTAAAACAAAAATTTTAATTGTGGGGCCATACTTTCACTTTTGCGTACGCTGCTGCTTCATATACCTTCAGATTTTTCTTTTAATTCTTCACTTTTGCACCTAAGAGAGGGTTCACCTGAACCTTCCAAAGCACTTTAAAAACACTTTTGAACCTTAGGAAAATTAGAGAAATACCTCTGCAACCTGCAACCCACTTTCTCCAATTTACCCTTTGAGGATAATTAATTGTGCACTACCTGTGCACTTTGACATCTGAATTTCGAACACTTTGCCTTTTCCCATGTTGACTTTGACCTTGAGCATGTTGAATTTGATCGGTTTGACTTTGACCTTTTGACTTTGATTATGATTGACTTTGAGTGTAGTTGACTTTGACTAATATGACTTTTATGGGCTCAACAGTTGCCCACCACCTAATATGCTCTCCGTCTCGGAGAGCTATAACCAAAACTCTGAGCATAGAGTACACCATGATTCTTGAGCTGCAAAATCTTGAAAAGGACACTTGAGTAGCTACCAAGTCCACCAGAAGCAGGAGAGAACAAGCACCAGAGAAGAACCCAAAGTGGAATTTTTTGTCAGGAAAAAACAAAGGAGGGCAATGGGAGGGTAGAAAGGAGGGATAAGGGAGGGCTGAGGGGGCTGAGATGGATAGGGCAAGGAGGGGTAAGGATGAGGTTCGGCAGAAGTGCAAATGGAGGGGGAGAGAGAAGGAATATTGGGTCTGGAGAGGGTCAAAAGAGCAAACAGTAGAGCTACAGAGGGTGCATATGAAAAATTGTGAAACATAAGGTAAACCAGAGTGAGAATAGACCATGTGGACCATGCGATAAAATAAAACATGTGATAAATATGCTCAAAACATGTGGGTGTTGACCAAAAGTCAGAGAAAAAGTTTGATTTTAGAAAAGTAAGTCAAAAAATCAATCCCGAAGTGCCAAAATACATGAAAATGACTCCAAGTTTGAAAAAAATGGCCATCCGAGGCACGATCCAGAGCCAAAAGATTTGAACCATATATATATATATATATATATATATATATATATATATATATATATATATATATATATATATATATATATATATATATATATATATATATATATATATATATATATATATATATATATATATCTTGTAACTTAAAATGAAATAAAATAAGAAAGAAAAAGAAAATTTTTCTCTCTTCTTCTTAGTTTTTTTTTTTTAACGCACGTGGCTAGGCATGAAAAGAAAAAATAAAGCAAAATTAAAAAGAAAAATAATGAATAAATAAAATAATAAAAAATAAAAATAAAATGAAAATAAAAATAAAAATTCAAAAAAGATCTGCTAGCAGGGGGCAGGGGGGAGGGAAGGCGAGCGGACGAGACGGGGGAAAGGGAGGGGAGAGAGAGAGAGAGAGAGAGAGAGAGAGAGAGAGAGAGAGAGAGAGAGAGAGAGAGAGAGAGAGATGGTTTTTTTCTCTCGAGATTTTCTTTTTTCTTTTTCAGTTTTTTTGGGAAAAAACTCTCGAGATTTTCTTTTTTCTTTTTCAGTTTTTTGAGCGGACGAGACGGGGGAAAGGGAGGGGGGAGAGAGAGAGAGAGATGGTTTTTTTTCTCTCGAGATTTTCTTTTTTTTTTTCAGTTTTTTTGGGCTTTTTTTTTAATATCCAAAATTAAAGAAAATTATAAAAAAGAAATCCAAAAACAACCCAAAAAAAATCTTAGCAAATTTCCTACAGGTTAAAGTCAACTTCTTCCCTCAAAAGCATAGAGAGCTTCCTTTATTCCTCCAATTTGGCAAGAAAATGACATATGAAAAGGATAAAAAATGCTAGAAAAATACAAAAAGTACTTAAAAAAATTCCAAAAAAATCCAAAATTTATACTTATGCCAAGGACTATGAAAGGGTTGCTAGAATTGCTAGAAAGGGTTCCTATGCTCAAATCTCCTTGGAGTCCCACCGGGCGTGCCAAATTTGTTGGGGGATTCTTGGACAAGAAGAGATTTGAGTGTTTGTAGGAGAAAAGTGAGAGACAATAAGAAATATACACACTGGAAGCCTCTGTCGATTGATTATAAGAAGAAAAATACAATGATGATGCACAATATAATCCAATGCTTCTGTGCAAAATCCCATAGAATGCTCAATCACAAAATACAAAATACCCAAGGTTCTTGTTGCTGCCGGCCGTCTCTGTACCAAACCTCCACCTTCTCCAAGCTTGCACTTGTGCACACCTTGCACCAAGCTTCCAATAAGGGGGAGGGATGGACACCTTCTGTCGGCATGCACACAACTTCAATGGGACCTTGGGATCCTTGGGAGACTAGCTTAGCACTCTGCACACTTCCTTAGTCACTGTTCATGCACACCTTGCACTTCACTTCTCTGCGTCGCACACTGTGTGTGTCTTGCACTTCTCTCTCTTGCCTTGCTTAGCCTATGCTCCCTTGCTTAGTCTTGCTTAGTCCAAGAATAGTCCTTGCCTTGATTTGAGTGTCGATTCATGTACGCTCCTAACTGCAAGAGTATCTTGGTGCTCACTTTGATGTCCCAAGATTGTCTCCATAAGTGGGCAGCCAACAAATCCGTATTCTGTCCTGTAATGACTTTAGACTAAAACAAAAATTTTAATTGGGGGGCCATACTTTCACTTCTACGTATGCTGCCGCTTCATATACCTTAACATTTTCCTTTTAATTCTTCACTTTTGCACCTAAGAGAGGGTTCACCTGAACCTTCCAAAGCATTTTAAAAACACTTTTGAACCTTAGGGAAATTAGAGAAATACCTCTGCAACCTGCAACCCACTTTCTCTAATTTACCCTTTGTGGACAATTAATTGTGCACTACGTGTGCACTTTGACATCTAAACTTCGAACACTTTGACTTTGTCCATGTTGACTTTGACCTTGAACATGTTGACTTTGACCTTTTACTTTGATCTTTTGACTTTGACTATGGTTGACTTTGATTGTAGTTGACTTTGACCAATATGACTTTTATGGGCTCAACAATTTGGACAACACATGATGAAAACATTTCAAAGCTAATCTATTATGAAAAATACTCATTATATCACATCATAGAATTGGCAATGTCCAATCAGGGAAAATACTGCAAACAAAAACACAAGAAAAGTTTGACATTTTTATTGATGACAGCAGTACAGATGCCCAAATATAGATACACACGCATATATATATATATATATATATATATATATATATATATATATATATATATATATATATATATGTGTGTGTGTGTGTGTGCGCGCGCGCGCAGGAACGTTTGCATGCTTTTATGTCTCTGTACTACGTTTTATATTGATATATGAATGTATGTCTTTATATAATTTCGTAGGCATGTAGATATACACGTATCCTTGTATTTATGTATCTTGATATCCCGTTGTCGTTGTATCCCCATGACCTCAATTGTTGTAGATGCATGACCTCAATAGTTGTTTCTACAGAATACTTTTCCTCTGTTCAACTCGCAAATATCACACACACTGACTCCAATAATTTAACGGTTCTCGCTTCTATCTTTGAACAACACATGATGAAGACATTCCAAAGATAATCGTTTATGAGAAATATTTTTTTATCGGACATCATCAAAAGTAGATATATCAAAGTATGCTTGAAGGCCAGATTCAATGAAATACCCCCAAAAACCAAATTCCATGTGACAAGCCCAAAGGCCGAAGTCCACCATCAAACAACCTATAGGCATTTGAGTTAGTCAGAAGGCCCTAGGAAATCCACCGCTTCATTAAGGGCATCCAAAATACCCCTTCAGTCAAAGTGTGAGAATCCCATAGACATTTGTGAGCACAAGGTGACTAGGAGCTCATAAAGACTTCACTGTGTGGTATCAAAATTTCGATTTCAATGCATTTTAGTCTTTGGATGCACTTTCACAAAAAATGTGCATGTTTTTTGTTCTTTTGTATCAAACAAATGTATCTATAGAGGTTTTAATTCACCTGTACAAGCAACACAAATTCAAGTACAAGTTTAGTAGAGCTCGACAAGGTGTTTCTATTCAACATTTTGAGATAAATTCAAATTTTGGCATCATGGTATTTAGCCACTAGCCATAGCTGAAAGCAATGAAGTATTCATTATGTTGGCTATTGAGGATAATTTAGATGGAATAATTACACATTGTGGGCATACATGATGCACCACACATTGGTACAAAAAAGGTTGTGGTATATTGTGCAAGGTGTTGAAAAATACCCTAATACACTTGCAAATACAATTATTGAAGGTGACGTCGATGGTGTTGAAGAGGATGATCTTCAATTCCTAGTCATGTTGCAGATCTATTGCATCTTCTATAGAGAAACTTCATATGGATGGTAGATATGCATAGGCACATGCATTGATAGCCTTATCTATTTAACATGCTAGTATCCGTCATATTCACTCTTGCAAGATAGAAAAAGATTCTGAGATACTCTTACAGAAATATACCAAGCAAGAAATGAGGCTCATGTTGCTTACCTCCAAAATGTGTTGGAGAGTGAGAATATGAAATGAAGGATAATCTATGGATAGTATTTTCGACAAAGATCAAAGATTTGAAAGAGTACTTCTTTTTTGTTGATGAAGCTTTGTCAGATAGTTCACTTGTGCAGGCCCATCTTAATAGTTTTCCTGATTTGGATGAGAGGTTGGCTTTTGCTCATATTTTTATTATGAAAGGCAATCTGAATGCTTTAAGCTTTGAAGAATTAGTCTCTATTTTTTTACAAGTAGATGAATCTTGGCTGAATAGGTCAATCATGCATCTTTCACAACAAGCTTTCTTTTCTAGTCAGAAAAGGGCAAAGGTAAATGGAGCTCATCTACTAGTAAGAAGAGATTTGCTAGTGTTGCATAGTCAAAGAAGGAAGAAAAAGATGGCAAGAAAATAAAAAAGTAGAAATAGTTTTGCAAGTAGAAAAAGTTGAAAAAGCAGTCCAGGCATTAGAGTGGCGATGAGACCCACACTCTTCCTAATACGAGGAGCTAGAAGGATCTGAGGAAGGCAAAGGGGGATGAGGTGCTTGCTCAGGTGGCCACTGAGCCTTGTTCCATGAATGTTGTTTGGTTTGATGTCTATTCCTCGAGAGGCATGCCATGACTGTTGTTTGGTGTGGTCTGATTTATAATTGGAGCTTAACAAGACTTAAAAGTGTAGATTGACATTTTGAAAGTGTGCACAAGTACGGGCTAGTCCACTACAATGATAATTTTCAATTATTTAAACATAAAGAAAGATAAATAGTATATCCTCGTCATTCGCATGGATCAAGTTTTCTTATTGATTGAGATGAAATGGACCTAACGGACAATCTTTTGAGTACATTCTTTTACAACAAAAGCTTATCATGTTTGAGATATCTCAAGTAACATAAATTATTGCATTTTTTATGACGTAAAAATTTCTTGTATATCTTTCTCCGAGTTTGGAACAACCTATTTATCACAAACGTATTATTAACGGTCTAGGAAAATGCATGAAGCTTTCATATGATGACATTCCTACCAGTTTGTTTCACATTTTCTATACTCACTTATTGCCACTTTTAATGGAAATTTGGAATACTTCATTTAATAGGAACATTATTTGATCTTGTATTAATAAAGGGGTTATAGAGTTGTCCATAAGAAAGGGAATATATACCACCATTTTATGTATGACTAAAACCTCAAAATTCTTGCCAAAAATCTAGCTAATAGGATTTGTGAGGACATGAACATTACTTCAATAAGGACACAATTATTGAGGACATGAGAATTAATTACAAAAGTGTGCTTTTGGAAATATTTTTTTTAATAAAAGGAAGTTCAACAATAGTCTACTCTCCCATAATTAATTAAAATAAATTAAAAGAAAAGAATTGTATAGGAGAACGGGTCTAGCACTTGTGGGACTCCTAGAATCCCACGAAGCAGGGGAAGAACATACAAAGCTAGAGGGTTTTACGAAGGAGGTTGATAACCCTCTCGTTCCTCTCATGTGAGGCCCACTTTGATTTAACCTTGTTGCTCTCAAGGAGAAACACTCTATGATGTCTAAACAATGGGAGCTTCTTACAATAGGAAATTCCTTTTCCTAGTAGGAAAAGAGATTTCTTAATAGACCAGTCTTTAGGAGGGTTTCCAAAACTGGAATCACACCTCTCTTTTCAAATCTTCTAGAGGGTCTTGCCTCCTATAGCATTTCACAATGATGAGGAGCAGCCAATCCTCTCACCTATTAATGCTTGCTTCTAATCGATTTGTTCCTATAGTAGCAAGATTTTTCCAAGAATCCTCTAGATCGAGATAGATTTGGGGCACGAGAAGAAAATGCATCCCTGATCCTCTTTGCCGTGATGGCACCAACCACAGTGGAGCCCCACAAATTTTTCTATCCTTTATATTATTCTAGATTCCCTGGTGGAGCATTTTCCACATATTTGACTTTTTTATCTCTATCACGCGGTGCCAAAGAGACTTGAACTTTAGATCCCAACGCAAGTCTGTCCACGTAAGACACCACTTCTTATTCAGTGTGATACAATATTCAAAATTGTCTTGATTCTAGGAATTTTTCTCACGCTATTGCCGTTGTGCCATTTAAGGCCCTCATGGTGCGAAGGGTCCTGCCCACTGAGGAGGCACGTTTTTTAGCCTTCCCAAGCAATGCATTTGCTCTGCAAAAGGATCCATTCTTTGTTTTTCACTCTTATTTTTGGATTGTTATCCTCAAATCTAATCCATTAGCCTATTTCTTGGTTTGAGAGGTGTTTCTAATACCGAAATCCCTTGTTCCAAAGCTCCTTAGATTTTTGGAGGTTCCAAGACTCCACGCCTCTGATGCCCTTGATAAGGAACTAGATCGAATCATTATGTCTCATACCTACCGCCCATTTCCAATATTCACTAATTTTGACAAATTGTTTGACCTTGTTCTAGCTCTTACATACAGAGCACACTAGATTCTAGCATTTAGGAGACATCAGAAGCGGGTAGAATAGAAGGATGAAAAGGACTAGTCCTTCCAACCTTGGAGTCCCACAAGCATAAGAGCACTCTTATTCCTGACAATAAGCATGAACCAAGAGGCCTCATTGTTGCACCAAGCTTTGATAAACCATTTCGCTACCCATGTATTTTTTATTCCTTCAATGTCCAGAAGGACCAGACCCCCATGATCCTTTTGGCTAATACAAGTAGGCCATCTAATTTTGGGGAAACCCCTTCTATTGGGGTCATCTGTATGGAGAAAGTTTTATAGATTTTTTTGAATTTCATAATCTCTTGATCATTTGGCCTCAAGCAGGAGAGAAAGTAAATAGTTGATGAGATAAGGAACGTATTAATTACCATGGCGTGCCTCGCCAGGTTGATCTGCATATCTTTCTAGTAATCGAGCTTCTTATCGAGCTTAAAGAGGACCCAATTCCATCATTGTTCCATCAGAACACCAAATCCTATCAAGATACCTAATAGGCAGAAGAGTTTTTCAAATAGGGATCATCTGATAGCCCTTATCAACAAGAAATCGGGGTGAAAGTCCCATAATGACTCTGAAAGTGATTTTGGAGTGGTTTATTTTGGATCCTGATGCCACATAGAATGTGTCCAAGAATCCCCAAAAGTTATCAATGTTGGTCATATCGTTATGCACAAAGGCATTTCTGTCATAGCAAGTAGTCTCATGATCATGTGGCCTTGATTGAGTGGGAGCACAAGACCTCGAATATGGCCTAACTCCATATGATGCTTCACAAGGTAGCTGACCCCCTCAGTAGTAATAGTTAAAAGCAGAGGGGCCAAAGGTCATCCTTGTCTAATAGAGCATTTTAATCTAATAGCCTTTAACAACTAGCCATTCATATTTATCTGTGTAGACACATTTCCCTGTAGGGTGAATTTCTTACTACAACCAAGGTCTTTAAGAGATCGAAGAATGAAGTCCCATTCAAGCTTATGATAAGCTTTGTCAAAGTCAATGTTACTAAAGCTAATATCTTGAGCAAACTCTTCAGTGAAATCTAGACCTTCCCAAATATCAATAATAGTTTTTAGGATGGATCTACCCTTGATGAAGCCTTTTTGGTCCTCACTTAACAAACTTTGTAAATGGCAAGAAATTCTATTGGCAATTACTTTACCACGGATCTTGTACCCTCTTTGTAGCATCATAATTGGGCACCAACTTTTTATTGTTTTTTTGTTTCCTTTTTTATGGATAAGCTTGATGACACCTTTGTTTAGACATTCGAGCAGTGCTCCAAAAGACAATGCCTCTTGCCGCACTACGCATAATGAAGTGACCATCACTTGTCTGAAGTTCTTGAAAAACTCATTGGTGAGGCCGGAAGGACCCATGCTTTTCCCATTAGGAAGTGAAATGGTAACTTCTAGAATCTTTGTATCTGAAATGGGAGCTTCAAGAAAAGTCACTACAAGGAATATGGGCGTATAGCGATGGTTAAAGCGACAGAATTTCGTCACTATAAAATTGCAACATGCATCGTAATTAGCGTCACACGCGGATCGTCGATTAAACAATGAAGTGAACGACGTTTTTTGCGACTTGTGGCACGACGGGGCTGCAACGCTCCCATAGAGCATTGCTAACACGACGCTTTTAGAGAGCATCGCATAAGCGACACTCTTTTACGTCGCATAGGCGACGATGTTTTCCATCGCATAAGCGACGCTAAAAATATGTCGCTTATGCAGGTAGCATCGCTTACATGACGGTCTGTTGACGGACAAAAATTAAAACGTTGGAGGCTCTTCGATCGGCATTTTCATGCATCCCATCGAAGAGCTCTCCAACGTTCGCAATTGCGCTGTGCTTACGAGCTGAAGCAAGTATATGCAGAATTGTTGTTTTGCCTAAGCTCTCTCTTATTGTCTCCCTCTCTCTCTGTTTCTCTCTTTCTACATCTTTCTCTCTTTGAATTCTCTCTCTCTCTCTCTCTCTATTGCAGGTTATTCAAGAAGCTAACCAAGCAAAAAGTATGGCTAACTGTACGTACAATTTCTATTCTCTGTATATCATTTGAATTGTGTTATTTTCATTAGATAGCATACTCACACTTATTGATATGTACTTATACACTTATACATGATGAAGATGCACTTTCACACATATATACATATACACATGCAGATACACACATATACATGTGCACATACACTTAGACATGCACACATATACACATGCATATGCACAAACATTTCTACAACCACATAAAAAGATTTACATGCATGCATTATATATATATATATATATATATATATATATATATATATATATATATATATATATATATATATATATATATATATATATATATATATATATATATATATATATATACACACACACATACACAGATTAACACATATGCAAATACATGTATATGCACATCCACATGCAAGCACATTCAAATGCATGCACATGGATGCAAATGGAAATGCATCCACAGACACATGCATGTTTCATACATATACACATGCATATACATACATTATACACATATATACACATATATATGCACATATGTACACATGCATATACACATGCACACACACATGCACACACACATGCACATACCTACATATACACATATACATGCACATACATACATATACACATAGAGTTACACATATACATGCACATACATATACAAACATATACACATGCACATGCACATACTCATACACACATATACACTTACACATGCACATGCACATACTCATACACACATATACACTTACACATGCACATGCACATACTCATACACACATATACACTTACACATGCACATGCACATACTCATACACACTTATACACTTACACATGCACATGCACATACATACATATAACACACACATACACATGGACATACATACATATACACACACATACACATACACTTAGGTACACACATATGAATGAATTATATAATTAAAGTATTAAAACACATATACACATGCACACACACATGCACATACCTACATATACACATATACATGCACATACACACATATATACATAGAGTTACACATATACATGCACATACATATACACACACATACACATGCACATGCACATACTCATGCACACATATACACTTACACATGCACATGCACATACATACATATACACACACATACACATGCACATACATACATATACACTTAGGTACACACATGAATGAATTATATAATTAAAGTATTAAAACACATGCTTAATATAAACAATAATAACAATCAATAGAACAAAACTCTTCATTACGTAATACCATACACATAATTCAAAACATAACTGAAATGAAAAATAAATAGATAAAATATATATATATATATATATATATATATGAATGTAAATACATATAATCCAATGTCATAATCAACTAAAATCCTAATCATCATCATCATGATCATCATCATCAGCAGCAATATCATGATCATCCTGATCTTCCTCATCCTCCTCATCATGATCACCCTGTGACGATCGAGATCGTCCCTCCTGTGTCTGTCTCTCCACCTCATCCATATTTGTCTCTCCATAATACTCCTATATTACATATAACAAACGTAAATAAATAAAACAATTAAACCATTCATAAAAATAAAATAATTATATAAAATTTAAAAATACTCACAAAGGCATCAAGATGATCTTGCATGTACTCACTCAAATGTCGATATCCAAAATGTGTAGCATACTTGATCTCATCTTTCGTAGGATATCGGCCATAATCCTTCCGCTGCAATGAAACAAATAAAAAACATTAGTTACTTGCATTTTAACTAAAATAAAAAATATACTCACAATAACACATATAATTACAAATGTAGCTACAAAACCATTATGGCCCATTTGGCCTAGGTGCGATGTGTGGCCCGATTCCACTCTCTTCTTTGCAGGAGCCTGTTTATTCAAGAAAAAAAATACATATATCAAATGTAAAAAATTACTAAAATATATAAAAATTATAAATATAAACTATTAATTTGTGTACCTTCTGCTGAGGAAATGACTCCTGAAGACGTAGTTGTCTACGAAAAAAATGCCACGACTCAGGTGGTATGTTAGCTTGCCTCTTATTTTTTCCGACCATACAATATCTCCTGTTAATTTAATCCCAAATAGAAAAAAAAATCAGAATACATACACATATATACGCACACATACACATACACATACCCACATACACATATACATGCAAACATATATGCATATATATATGTATACATATACACATATACATACATATAACATAAACACACATATACATATCCACATATATACGTACACACACATGCATGCATATACACTCATTCATACAAAATACATGCATTTATCCCACAGTAATGTGTAGTTGTGTATATGTGAATATATGTGTATGTGTAAATGTGTATATGTGAATATGTGTGTATGTGTAAATATATATATATGTGATTTTTTTGTGTATGTAGATAATCAGATTATTAATATCAAATACCATTATTTGTAGATTCTGATCAATCAGATGGAACTCCACCACCATCTTCTCATCGTGCAACGACTTTATACTATAAGTATATCAAACATTTAATTTTAAATATATTTGATGGATACATAACTTATATTTTTTTTTGTTTCTTATTATGTGCACATTCTGATCAATCACAGGGTACTCCACCACCTCCTATCCATGCAACGACTTCACATGTGTCCTCCGATAGGAATTATGATGAATTTTACTATGAAGAGCATATTATATGTTGGTGTAACTCTTGTTATGGCACGTATCGAAGACCACGATTGGAATGTATTGAACATGAGGTAGAGTATGGTACTTTTGAGCGTGCACCATCACCTAGTCAACGTAATAATGCTTGGGTATGTATTTTCTATATATATTAATGGCATTATTTTATTTAAAACCCATATATAAAATCAAATAATTGTTGATATACAGGAATACTTGCTCGATGATGATGATGATGATATTTTTTCTCATAATGTTAATATACCTCGTACACGTCATGGACTTGCTGTTCATCAATTACAAGCAGAGGTTTCTAGAAATTCTCTACCTCCCGGTTTAGAGAATGAAACGGCTGGAGATTATCCATTGCCAGCTCGTGATCGTTCTTTAGTACAAACATATGATAGAAGAAGATATGGAGGATGGAATAGAGGACCACTCCTTTAGATGGAGAGGTTTTCAACTTTTGGGGTAATCGCTATATGATTGCGCTATCCACTATTACTAATGCTGGTCGTGGTCTCTTTATTGTAGAGGATTTGTATGTGCCTCCGAACTCTGAAGTCACTCTTATGTCATTTTGTGGTCCTATATATGGATGGGGAGATTGGCATCGACTTTCACGTTATGTTCAAAGCATGAGTACTTATGGAATATGCTTGAATGCAGCATCCCTTACAAGTAGAAGGATTTTACATGCAGAAAATGAAAGATTATATATTGATGGAAGACCTTACACACATGGAAATATAGTAGGTTTAATAAATAGTAGTCGAGGGTTACATAATAGTTCAAGGACTGATTGCCCATTTGAGGAGCGTGAAAATAGTCATGAATCACCATACATGAGTAGAGATGTATCAAGATACATAGTTGTCAATGCTATTACTACATTACATGCTAGTGATGAACTATTAGTGAATTATGGATGGCGTAGACCTCCAAGAGCACCTTTTAGCTAGAGAGAATAAATTTTTTTTATCCATATTTAATAAGTTATATACTTAATTTTTTATTTAAAGTTTACTTTTTATTCATTTATGGAATACTAATGAATTTTATTTATATGTGTAGATTCCAACGTATGATGTTGATGATATTCCTCCACAGCATTCACGATTACCAATAAGACCTCATTTATCAGAAGCTTCCATGAGGAGGCTATACAAAACTAATCCTGTGCAATATGCAAAGTTGAAAGATCTATATTCAAAAGACGATAAAGTACAAGATTTGTGTGACAATGATGAAGATGATGGCATGGCAGATTTTATTGAGGATTGGTATCAAAATGACAGTGAGAGCATTGATATTTCTAAAAATGAGAAATATCTTCGAGAGGAATGTCTAAAGCATGTATATGAAGGAATTCGTTTGACATGACTAAGTGCGAGCTTACTTATTCTCAACCTTGAGAATTGTTTTGGATGGAGTAATGTATCTGTTTCGACACTATTATGGTATAATTTTCAATTTTCTATCTATTTATATATATATGCATAAATATATATATATAAATACATGCAGGTTTTTATTCTTACTTTAGATAAGGTAAGAATAAGAACTTGAATTCAATGGACACTTTTTTTCCGCGCATCTCCCAAAACTATTAATGCATCTTTCAAAATATTCGCAAAAATTTGATTGTTTGGATGGCACGATACGATTGTCTGTTTTGGAGGATATGAAGTATAACACACATATTCATTCTCATACTCACATACATACATACATGTATACACACATATACATACACACATGTACACACACACACATGTATACATACACACATGCATATGCATACATACATACAGACATGCATATGCATACATACATACACACATATTTGCATGCACACACACACATACATACATACACACATGCATATTACATACACAGTCACATATGTATACACACACATATGTGCATACACACATGCATATGCATACATACATACACACACATATGCATGTACACACACACATACATACATACACACATGCATATTACATACACACACACACATATACACACTCACATATGTATACACACTCACATATGTATACACACACATGCCTACATGCACATACACATACACACACATCACATATACATACACACATACACACATATACATGTTTTAGGGTTAGGGTTTTAGGCTTAGGGTTTATGAATTTCTCTTTTCTTTTGTTTTGCAAGAGATTTTTGGCATCAGTTCTTTGGAATTCGACGAAGGAAAACATTAAGTGGACTTTCACGACAACGCTCCAAACAATTACATCGATGTAAGTGATTGTTTTGTTTTCGATTGATATAGAGTGAGATAGAGAGAGAGATGAAAGAGAGAGAGATGAAAGAGAGAGAGAGATACATACACACATATTTGCATGTACACACACATACATACATGCATACACACATGCATATTACATACACACACACATATAAATACACACTCACATATGTATACACACACATATGTGCATACACATGCATATGCATACATACATACACACACATATGCATGTACACACACACATACATACATACACACATGCATATTACATACACATTCACATATGTATACACACACATGTGCATACACACATGCATATGCATACATACATACACACATATATGCATGTACACACACACATACATACATACATACACACATGCATATTACATACACACGCACATATGAATACACACTCACATATGTACACACACTCACATATCTATACACACACATGCATACATGCACATACACATACACACACATGACATATACATACACACATACACACATATACATGTTTTAGGGTTAGGGTTTTAGGATTAGGGTTTTTGAATTTCTCTTTTCTTTTGTTTTGCAAGAGATTTCTGGCATTGATTCTTTGGAATTTGACAAGAGATGATGTCAATTGGGCTTTGATGAGAGCGTTCAAAAGAATTACATTGATGTAAGTGATTATTTTGTTCTTTATTATAAATAGAGATAGAGAGAGAGAGAGAATAAGAGAGAGAGAGAGAAAAAGGGAGAGAGAGATGAAAGAGAGAGAGAGAGATAAAGAGAGAGATATAGATAGAGAGAAAGAGAGAGACATAGAGATACATACACACATATGCATACATATTACATACACATATGCATATGCAAAGAGAGAGACATAGAGATACATACACATAGATGCATACATATTACATACACATATGCATATGCATACATACACACACACATATACATGCACACAAACACACATATACATGTTTTAGGGTTAGGGTTTTAGGATTAGGGTTTTTTTACTTTTACACATATACACACATAATACATACACACATGCACACATATACACATGCATACACACATACACATACACATACACATACACATACACATACACATACACATACACATACACATACACATACACATACACATACACTTACACATACACATACACATACACATACACATACACATACACATACACACACACATACACATACACATACACACACACACACACATACACATACGCATACACATACACATACACATACACATACACATACACATACACATACACATACACATACACATACACATACACATACACATACACATATACACATATACACATATACACATACACATACACATACACATACACATACACATACACATACATACACACACATGCATACATACATACAGACACACATACATACATACATACATACACACATACACATAGAGAGAGAGAGAGCCACACGCACACACATGCATACATACATACACGTGACATATACATACATACATATGCATGTTTTAGGGTTAGGGTTAGGGTTTTTGGCTTTTACATATATACACACATGCATACACACATATACACATATGAACACATAATACATATGCACATACACATATATATACAGGTGCATACACACATACACACACACACATACATTCATAGACACACACACACACATATATATATATATATATACATACACACACACACACACATATATATATATATATATATATATATATATATATATATATATATATATATATATATATATATATATATATATATATATATATATATATATATATATATATATATATATATATATATATATATATATATATATATATATATATATATATGTGTGTGTGTGTGTGTGTGTGTGTGTGTGGTATCAAAATTTTGGTTTGAGCTCATTTTAGTCTTTGGATGCACTTTCACAAAAAATGTGCATGCAATTTTGTACTTTTGTGTCAAACATATGTAAAGATTTCGGTTCACCTTTACAAGCAACTCAAATTTTACTACAAGTTTAGTAGAGCTCGAGAGGTGTTTGTGTTCAAGATTCTGAGATATTTTTAATTTTTTGCATCATGGTATTTAGCCACTAGCCATAGATGAAAGCAATGATGTATTCATTATGTTGGTTATTGAGGATAAATTAAATGGAAATAATTACCCATTGTGTGCATACATGATGCATCATGTATTGGTACAAAAAGGGATGTGGAATATTGTGCAAGGTGTTGAAACATTTCCTAATACACTTGCAAATACAATTATTGAAGGTGATGTCGATGGTGTTGAAGAGGATGATCTTCAATGCCAGGCCATGGTACATATCTATTGCATCTTCTATAGAGCAACTTCATTTAGATGGCAGATATGCATACACACATGCATCGATAGCCTTATCTATCCAACATGCTAGTATCCCTCATATTCACTCTTGCAAGATTGAAAAAGATGCTTGGGATACTCTTATAGAATTATAACGAGAAAGAAATGAGGCTCATGTTGCTTACCTCCAAAATGGGTTGGAGAGGGAGAATATGAATGAAGCACATTCTATGGATAGAGTTTTTGACAAAGATCAAAGATTTGAAAAAGTAGTTGATTTTTGTTGATGAAGCTTTGTCAAATAGCTCACTTGTGCAGAATCATCTTAACAGTTTTCTAGACTTGTATAAGAGTTTTTCTTTTGCTCATGTTTTGATGATGAAAGGCAATCCAAATGCCTTAAGGTTTGAAGAATTAGTCTCTATATTGTTGCAAGAAGATGCATCTAGGTAGAATAGTTCAATCATGCATGTTGCACATCAAGATTTCTTTGCTATTCAAAGAAGGGCAAAGGTAAATGTAGCTCATCTACTAGTAAGCAAAAATCTGCTAGTGTTGTATAGTCAAAGAAGGAAGAAATAGATGACAATAACATAAAGAAGTATAAATAGTTTTGCAACTAGAAAAAGTAGAAAAAAGATTTGGAGGCATTAGAGTGGCGATGAGACCCACACTCTTCCTAATACAAGGAGTTAGAAGGATTCGAGGAAGGCAAAGGGGGATGAGGTGTTGAGATATGAAGCTCAACATGTGATGGTCTAGGATGCCACGTATCATTTTTTTATTTCTCTGACATGTATAATGGTCACACCGGTATATGTTAGGGACACTTCATTGAGCTTTATTAGATTTATCTACCGAGAGTAATGGCACATTTGTTTCTTGCCAGCTCACTCATTCGCGGACATTAGGTTTTTCCTTATGTACTGTTCTTTATATATTGCAGTAGTTGTACTCTTGTTTTTAGGTCATTCTTGTTTTTATGTAATAGAAGAAGAAGAAGAAGAAGATCATTCTTCCTTGCCTCAATCTGAGTGTGTGCTTCTCTTTGATTGTGAGAGTGTGTGAGTGTGAGCTCTCTTCCTTATCTCCTTCCTCGTGATATGGTATCAGAGCTAGTGTGGCTATAGAGAGCTCGTGGAGAAGGCCGATAGTGAAGAGTACATGAGAAGGCATCGAGAAAGCACAATTTAGAAACAACCTTAGAATAGTGTTTCAGAACCCTCTTGACCTCGATTTTGAGCCCGCAAGGTGGGACCCACAGAAAAAACCAAGTCAATTTGCAAAACTGTAACTTCTATCGTGTTTGAAAACACTCATATATCCAAGATCCATAATTTCAAGCGATTCCATGTACAATTGATACACAAAAACTGTGTTTTTCTGAGATCGAATTCTCACGTCATAGTGCGATAATGTTCAAGTAGAAGTGCTGCTTGTAGTGCTTTACAGTGTTGTGAATTGTTGTAGAAATGGCAAACGCAGATGTAATGAGTCAGCTTATGAGGGATAAGTTGGATAAGAAAAACTTCCATGCTTGGATATTCAAAATGAGGAATTTCGTGATGGAAAAAGGCTACTAGAAGTACATCGAAGGAGAGAACAAAAATGCTCTATAGCTACTAAATAGGAATCGGACTGCAGACCAGTTAAGAGCATATGAGGAATGAAATCAAGGAGCACGAAAGGTAATGTATTGGCTATCTGTTAGCATACAAGATAGCATGATTGGGCACATATAGGATGCCAAGACTCCAAAAGAGGCTTGGGATAGTTTGGTCACATTGTATGAGACCAATACAAAGGCATGAAAATTGCAACTCAAGAACGAGTTGCATACATTGGAGAAGAAGGGCATGTCGGTAAGTGACTACACCCTAAAAAGCAAAAGCATATGTGAGTCACTTGCATCTATTGGCATGAATGTAGATGATGATGATAAGGTGGAAGTGTGCCTTCGTGGTTTAGGAGCTGCATATAAGCAGTTTAGAACTTCTATACACACGAGAGAAAATATTCTGAATTTTGCTTATTTGGTATCCATGCTGATTATGGAAGAAAAAAATCTTGGTAAGGATTCAAACTCCCAAGGGAATACCAGTTCTGAGTAGGTATTCTACTCTGGTAGAGGAAGAGGTAGAGGTTTTGGAAGTGGAAGAGGAAACAATAATCAAGACGAAGGTCAATAACAGAATCATGCAGGAGTAAGAGAACAGTTTCCAGGCAGGGGGAGCCAAAGAGGTTGCAAAAATTTCCAAAGAAATGATTCAAGTAATGACAGTAAAGGATGTTGGAATTGCGGTAAACTTGGACACTTTAAACGTGATTGCACATTGAAGAATCAAAAGAACAGAAGACAACAAAAAAACTATGCATCCACAAGTGTAGATGATTCTGAGAAGTTGTTCGTGGTTCAACATCACATGATGAATACGATGTCTGCTGGTGTTTCAAAATCGAATGATAATGTCTAGTATGCTGATTCAGGTGCTTCAAATCACATGACTAGTCATGCGGAATGGTTTAGTACCTTGCAAAAATTGCCAATTCTTGGATATGTTGAAATAGGTGATAACACATCACACCCTATCGAGCATACAGGAAACATAGAATTGTCTATGGAGGACGGGAAGGTAAAATATATTGCGGATGTGCTACATGTTCCAAATATAACAAAGAATCAGGTTTTTGTTGGACGAATGGTTGACAAGGGATTACAAATCAGGTTCAATGTTGATGGGTTATATGTAGAAGAATACAAAGGGGATGGAAGATTGATTGCCAAAGGAAACAAAGTGGGTAGGATGTTCACCTCAAATGTGAAAATTCTCGAAAATGAATGCAGCCATGTTTGCAAAAGGTGCAGGAATCATTGTTGATATAGAGATCTAGCACAAACAGATTGGACATGCAAAATTGCAAAGGCTAAAATTGAAATTGATAAAGTCAAAGGAGATTATCCATGGACTACCAAATTTCAAGGTTGCAGAGATGCAATAGGTATGTGCAACATTTCAATTTGGAAAAAAGTCAAGAGCATCACTTCCACATGACAAGCATGTTAGTGAGAACATACTAGAATAGTACATACAGATGTTTGGGATCCTGCAAAGACCGCATCTATGGGCGGTTGTAGGTTTTATGTTACTTTCATTGATGACCATACACGAAAAGTGTGGGTATATTTCATGAAAGAGAAGAGTGAGGAGACAAGGAAGTATAATCAGTTATTAAGATCTGATGGAGGAGGTGAATACATGTCAAATGAGTTCAATAATTTTCTAAAAACTCATGAAATTTGGAATGCAGATACACACCACAATAGAATGGTGTTGTTGAATGCAAAAATATACATATTGTAGAAATAGCAAGAGGCTTGATGGTTGAGAAGAATATGCCTCATTGTTATTGAGAAAAAGTTGTTCATACTAATGTATACATCATGCATAGAACTCCGACTACTGTTGTATATCAAGTTACACGTGAAGAGAAGTTTATAGGTAAAAAGTCAAACTTATCACATCTGAAAGTTTTTTGCTATATTGCATATGTACATGTTCTAGATGAATTGAGGATGAAGCTTGATCCAAAAGCAGAAAAGTGTGTCTTCATTGGATACTCCCTTAAGCAAAAGGGATATAAATGTTATAACCCACTCACATGATAGGTGAAGGTGAGCAGAGATGTGGTATTTGATGAAATGTGAAGATTCTATGTAGATGCCAAAGAAGGACTGAATCTTGAACCAAATGACAAAGAAAATGCTGAAAAATCAAGTGCAAAATCTCAAGCTTTGAGTGTAGAGGATGCATCACCAAGCAATAGTTCCAATTCAAATCCATGGATTGGAAGATTGCGTGGAAATTTCAGTCCAGCAAATTCATCAAATACATCCAAGAAAGGTAAAGAAAATCTTTCTGCTGGTCATAAAACATGTGCAGGTTTTAAAGAGGTTGATGGAGATTCACACAGTTCAGAAAAGAGTCTTGATGAGGAACTTGGATTTCCCTCTGTGAAAACTCCAGGAGTAAGAAAGGCACATGCACATGATACAAGGAGAAATAACCCAGGACCAAGAACATCTGGGAGGATACGGAGTTCAGTGCAACAATTGACATATGATAGTTACATGGCTCGTCATTGTGCCTACATGACAAAGGTAATACAAGATGCTGAACCTTCTTGTTTTGAAGATGCAATTGGAAATGCAGATTGGGAAAAAGCTATGGATGAGGAGATGGTTGCACTTCATGGAAACAATACATGGAAGCTGGTTCCATTGCCACAAGGAAAGAAACCCATAGGCTGCAAGTGGATTTACAAGGTAAAGCACAATGTTGATGGTAGCATAAGCAGGTATAAAACATGTTTGGTAGCAAAAGGATATGGACAAACTTATGGCATTGATTATGAGAAAACATTCAACCCTCGAGCGAAAATGTCTACTGTCAGAACACTTGTTGCATTAGCTATGGCAAAAGGATGGACATTGCATCAGATGGATGTGAAGAATGCTTTTCTACATGGTGACTTACACGAAGAAGTATACATGGAGCAACAACAAGGATATGAAGATTCAAAGCATCCAAAATATGTTTGCAAGTACCAAAAGGATCAGTACAGGATGATGCAAGCGCCTCGTGCATGGCATGCAAGGATTGTTGATTACTTCACCACCATTGGATTTTCTATGTGTGATGCAAATCATTCACTATATTCAAGGGAGGGTGATGATGACATCACAATTGTGGCTATCTATGTTGATGACTTGATTGTAGGTGGTGACAATGAAGAAAGCATCAAAGAGGTAAAGCAACTTCTTATGCAGGAATTTGACATGAAAGATCTTGGTGTGTTGTGCTATTTCCTGGGCATTGAGTTTATACATACCGAAACATGTATATGGATGTCACAAAGGAAGTATGCCTTGAATGTGCTGCAAAGGTATGGTATGGCTGATTGTAAGCTGATTTCTATGCCATTAGATCAAAATTTGAAGTTAGATACTACATCAGGTGAAGCATTGGAAAATGCTACTATTTACAAGTAAATGGAGGGAAGTTTGATATATCTCACAATAGGTCTGATCTAAGCTACACTATTGGACTTGAAAGTCAATTTATGTAGGTTCCCTGGAAGCCACATTTGGATGTTCTCAGGTGCACTCTACATTATGTGAGTGCTACTTTGGATTATGCATTGTTTTATGAAGCTGGTGTAGATTTGCAGGTGCATGGATACACCGATGCAGATTGGGCTGGTAGTACTCCAAATAGGAGATCTACTAGTGGCTTTCTATTCTCACTTGGAGGTGTAGCTATTACATGGAGCAGCAAGAAGAAACACACTATTGCTTTGTTGAGTACAGAGGCTGAGTATAGAGGTGCTACAATGGCAGCATGTGAGGCATCATGGCTAGAGTTAATACTTACAAATTTAGGTGTGGAAGTGCAAAAGCCTATCACCATCTATTGTGATAATCTTAGCAGCATACAATTAGCACAAAACCCTATTTTTCATGCTAGAACAAAGCATATTGAGTTACATTATCACTTCATCAGAGAGAAGGTAGTAGCAGGTGATATTGATCTTGTTTATGTGAGAACAGATGAGCATGTTGCTGAAATTTTCACTAAAGCACTTGGAGCAGAGATGCTGAAGAAGTTTCGAAAGATGCTTGTATTAGAGGACATGGCATTGAGCTTGAGGGGGAGTGTTGAGATATCAAGCTCAACATGTGATGATCCAGGATGACACGTATCATTTTTTAATTTCTCTGGCATGTATAGTGGTCACACCAGTATATGCCAGGACACTTCATTGAGCTTTATTAGATTTATCTACCGATAGTGATGGCACATTTGGTTCTTGCCAGTTCACTCATTCACGGACATTAGGTTTTTCCTTATGTACTGGTCATTATATATTGCAGTAGTTGTACTCTTGTTTTTAGGTCATTCTTGTACATTCCTTTTTATGTAATAGAACAAGAAGTAGAAGATCATTCTTCCTTGCCTCAATCTGAGTGTGTGCTTCTCTTTGATTGTGAGAGTGTGTGAGTGTGAGCTCTCTTCATTATCTCCTTCCTTGTGACATGAGGTGCTTGCTAAGGTGGCCGTTGAGCCTTGTGCCCTAAATTTTGTATGGTTTGATATCTAGTCCTCGAGAGGCATGCCATGAGTGTTGTCTGGTCTCGTCTACTTTACTATTGGAGCTTTATAAGATCTAAAACAATAGATTGACATTTTGAAAGTGTGCACAAGTACGAGCCCACTACAATGATAATTTTCAAACATTTAAACATAAGGAAAGATTAAAAGTATATCCTCATCATTGGCATGCATCAAGCGTTTCTATTGATTGAGAAGAAAAAATGGACGTAACGGACAATCTTTTGAGTACATTCTTTTATAAAAAAAGCTTATCATGTTTGAGATATCTCAAGTAAGATAAATTATTGCATTTTGTATGACGTAAAAATTTCTTGTAAGTTCGACAACAGTTACTCTCCGAGACTTTCATTAAAATAAAATAAAAGATGACAACTCTATAGGAGAACGGGTCTGGCAGGCATGAGACCCCTTGAGTCCCATGAAGTAGGGGAAGAACATACAAAGCTAGATGGTTTTACAAAAGAGGTTGATAAGCATGTCATCCCCCTCATGAGGGGCCCATTTGGATTTAATATTGTTCTTCTCAAGAAGAAACACTCTATGATCCTTAAACGTTGGGAGCTTCTTATAGTTGGAGATTCTTTTTCCTAGCACAAAAAGAGATTTCTAGATAGACATTCTTTAGAAGGTTTCCCAAATCGGAATCACACCTCTCTCTCCAAAGCTTCTAGAGAGTCTCACCTCTTATAGCATTCCACAATGATGAGTAGCAGCCAACCGCCTTGCCTAGTAATGTTTGCTTCCAATTGCTTTGTTCCTATAGTAGTAAGACTCTTTCAAGGATCCACCAAATCAAGATAGATTTGGGGCACTAGAAGAAAATGTGTCCCATATCCTCTTTGCCGCGATGGCACTGCTTCCACCACGATGGAGCCCCACAAATTTTGCTAGCTTTTCCACTTGTGCAGATTCCTCCATGGAGGATTTGCCACATAAGCACTGACTTTTTTATCTCGATGATGGGGTGCAAAAGAGACTTGAACTTCAGATCCCAACACAACCATGTCCAAGTAAGATACCACTTATTAAGTGTGATATGATAGTCCAAATTTTCCTTGGTCCTATGAATTTCACTCAGGCTATTGCCATTGTGCCATTTAATGCCCTCATGGTGCAGCGGGTCCTACCCATTGAGGAGGTGGATTTTTTTAGCATTCCCAAGCGATGCATCTGCTCTACAAAAGGATCCATTCTTTGTAGTTCACACTTATTTTTAGATTGATATCATCAAATCTAATCCATTGGCCAGGTTCTTGGTTCCAAAGGTGTTCCCAATACCAGATTCCCTTGTTCCAAAGCTTCTTAGCTTTTTGGATGTTCCAAGACTCTAGGCCTTTGATGCCCTTGATAGGGAACCAGATCGAATCATTCAGTCCGATACCTCCAGCCCATTTTCAATCTTCACTGACTCTGACAAACTGTTTGACCTTGTTCAAGCTCTTCCATAGAAAACACACCAGATTCGAGCCTTTAGGAGACACCGAAAGTGGGAAGAACAGAAGGGTGAGATGGCCTAGGTACTTCCAATGTGGGAGTCCCACAAACATAAGAGCACTCTTATTCCTAAAGATAAGCATGGCCCAAGAGGCCTCACTGTTGCACCAAGCTTTGATAAGCCATTTAGCCACACACGTATTTGCCATGCCTTCAATGTCCAAAATACCAGACCCCCAGGATCCTTTTGGCTAATACGAGTAGTCCATTTAATTTTGGGGTTACCCCTTCTACTGCATTCACCAGGTATGTTGAAGGGTTCTCAAAAAGGAGGGTGGAAGAAAAGAAATTACTCTTCGGAAATCAAATACTTGACACAAGGATAGTAAGTTATTGACTACTCAACGTTCTTAAAAAAAAAGGATAGAATTGAATGAGAGTTTAGCAAAGAACATAAGAATTTGTATAGAGTTTCATATACTTGAATTCTTAGCAAAAAAAAGTTGCTTCCATACCCAAAGAGTGTTCAAGTGATACCGAAAGAGTGTTCAAGTGATGAGCATCTTTGCAATTGAGACTTCCAACAAAGAAGTGCGTCAATTTATATGAATATGCTCAAAATGATATCAAATTCTTATCAAAGGAAACACAAATTCAGACAATGAACCTTTAGCATTAACATTTTAGTTTATTCCCATACATCGAATGCATGATCCTTCACAAAGAAGTGATTCCGTTTTCTACCAACAAGATCACTCACTCGAACACTTCAGTTAAGGTATCTTCTGTGTTGCGTTTAACGAAATGGCAAAGTTCAATAACGTTGTACCAATCAATGGTATTTCTATCCATCCAGTTTACAATCATAGTTGCAATAGTCTGGTTTTTATTCCATTATAATGGGTTAAATAGATCAGTAGAGGCCATCTGAGAAGAACAAGCACACATACTGGATATGAACAAGTGCACGTTTGTGGAAGTGCAAAAGTATGCTGTCTGTTCCATGAGAAATACAGAAAGAAAAATTTTCTTTACATAACCTCATATGTTCACACTTGAAGCATCGTCAATCCATAGCAGTTCATGTGTCGATTTGCAGAAGTTTGATCGATCCAAATATCTTCCATTGTCTTTTTCCTTGACAACCACAGGATACCAGTGATCCACGATAGCTGGATATGCAAAAGATATAACTCTTAAGATTGCGTGACTCTTCCCCTCTATAAGCTTTCTCTAAAAGATCCATGAGTTGAAATCATATATCCTGTGCTTATTCTTCTAAATGCTTGACCTGCACCGGTCTCTCATCTTCCAGGCAAACAAATGCCTGCTCCTACTCTTCTATGGCTCCTTTTAACCTTACTACAACATTGAGCTCGTTTTGATGATCATCTTCATCTTCAGCCCGAAATTTGACACTCATTGAATGGAGCCTTCCTTATAACCAGGATCACCTTTCTCAAATTCTAATATTCTCCGATTATACACACCCTCACCATGAACGTTATATCCTCCTCATCTTTGCGGTGAAAAAGAAATCTGTGAACTGCCACATTTGCAGAAAACTTGTCTTCTACATTGACATGTTCAAGTTCCTTGGCTTCTGCTACATCTTGTACTTATGACATAAGTTTCCGCTGCTCCACAAGAAGAGGCCGTAACTGTACAGTTGACGACTGAAACTCGGGCTCTATGTTGTCTATTGTGAACTGATATGATGTAAAAGAGCTGACAACTGAGATCCACCTAGTCCGCTGTGAGCCCAACACAAGTACGTTCCCCCTTTCTCACCATATTCCCCTTTTCTTACTGAGCATCCCCGTTTTCCAAAAGACTACCCGTTCTCTTCCGAAAGAGCTCTGCCACCGCCTGTCCCTTCAAGAGAGCCCTCCCTTCACCGAATGACTTCCGCCCTCTGAACTCCCATTCCTTGAGCCACGATCCATTACATTCCATTCCAACGCAAATACACGTAGTCAAAGATACATAGAAAGTTTTCTTTTGGTTTTATATTACTTATTTTTATATTTTACTTCTTTTGCTCATAAAGTTTTCTTTTGGTTTTATATTACTTATTTTTATATTTTACTTCTTTTGGTTCACACTAAGGGGTTCACATGCGCTCACACACAATTATGGATGCGCACACACATAAATGTCCACAGAAATACACATACATACATGTGCACATACATTTTGTATAGCTACACACTTACAGAGACACATCATGCTCATACGTTGTCGGAAGGATTTCCTCACTTGAATTTTCATATAGAAAAATAAAAATATTTTTGATTGAAAGTCAATCAGTTAATGTCTCTCTCATATTTTTTAATGCATTGGTTTGAATTGACTAATTTTTTCTTCTTTCTCTTAGTACCTGCAGGGCAATAAGAAACATGAAGAGTTGGATTAAACAAAGGTTTTCTTATCTAAAAGGATTTCAAGTTTATAATTGGATACAAGGAAGTATTATGATGCTCATATATGTGTATATGTATAGGTAAGTGTCATGTGTATGCATGAACATTGATGATAATTTTGTAGTTAAAATCATTCTACTTTATTATAAACCTATTACTTAACCTTACTTAAAATCCATGTGTAAATTCGTGTTTTTAAACCTTTGTTTTTTGAGGCCATTGTATATTTAATTAATTATTAATAACTATAGAATAACTATTAAATAGCTAAAATATAGTTATGATAAATAGCTAGTTATCATAACTAAATGAATATAAAATTATTAATGATGATTATAATATAATATATACATTAAATAACTTAATGAATTAATTAGTTATTTTATTGTTGTGGTAATATTTTAATATAATACTAACAAAAATTTTACGTGTGACAAGTTAAGACATGTGTTTTAGTAAATTACGTGTATATTTTAGTTGAACTAGTTAATGCATGGAATAAAATAGACGTGTGTTAGTTAACATGCATGTATGAGTTAGTTAACTAAGGTCATGCATGCGCACACGCTTCCTGAAGTATATATATATATATATATGATTATTTCATGATTTAGTTCCTAATGATATTTCTGTAGGTACGTGAACCGACTTTAGAGAGAGAGAGAGAGTGAGATGCAAGACTCTTATAGAATTTCAATTCCTTTGCTAGTATTCATGCCCATTTTTGCGCAATTGTAGCTTATAGGTTCTGCTCAACATAAAAGAATGTAGATAAATGTTAATCCGATTTTCTCGTCTTCACTTTTTACAGAGATTATTAGATGATGTTTTATTTTGATATGCCTGTGTGTGCGCGCCTCTGTGTGTGTGTGTGTGAGGAAATCGAAGTGTTTGTAGAGATGTGCAAAGGTAGATGTTCAAGTGACTGCATTCAAACTAGGTGTAGTCGGATCGAGAGAGAGATAGCGTGGCTATTATCATGGAAATCGATAGATGGTGGCTTGCTGAACACGGATAATCAGAGAGAGATCATGGACAAATCTGGGTGATCGCTCACGCTGATGATAGAGAGTAGAGAGAGAGTCATGCATATGTCGTTGTCATCACGATTTCATATTTGCAACTTATGTCACACATAGAGAGGAGTAAATTGCGAAATTGAACGCTGTTAGCTGCTGATATAGCTGAAAGAGAGTGAGAGAGAGAGGTGTTGCAGGCGATAGTTCACAGATGAAGGACGTCTGCAAGATGCATGAGAGAGAGTGAGGGGTTTGATTCTCTTCTGAAAAGATGCAGAGGTTCTGCTGAGTCCACTTTTTTGCCCTGTTATGCTTCCATGGTGTTAACTATCATAGTTCTTGGAGTGTCGATAGTTAATTCTATAAGATCTTGCACCGTCATATTTATGGAATGCATGATTTATGAGCAGACAAGGTCCAGCCCCTTCCATCATCAATGAAACAATTGGCACAAGGAGAAGACATGCAGCACTGACTGGCGATTGCCTCATACTCTGTTGCTTTTTATATTTTCAATTTGTGACATCTTTGGAATCTAAGATTCTGATTTCTAAGATGAATTATGAAGCATGCTTCGTCCCTTTCCCTTCCTTTCTTCTTCGCACACTCGCAGATGCAACTGTGTTATGCTACTTAGGGGCCACCAGCTCTATTTCTCTACCATCGTCTAAAGATTTTGTAGATGGCGATTGTATATGTTTGCACATATATCTGCTTGCTATCATGGTCTCATCCTCCTGCATTAGGTTCTGATAAAGCGAAGGCTCAATCAGCGGATAAGAATAGATGGATGAATCGAGAGAAGGGATTAGCGTTGTAGATTGTAGAACAGAAGTTGAAGACGTAATGGCTGATGAATTTGAGAGACAGAAAGAGAGAGAGAGGGAGCGAGGTTGTTTGCATGGCCCATTGCTATAGAGTGAATCTTGGAGGTGTGATTGAGACAATATTATGGCAAGGCTGAGATCGATTCTGCGATCTTTATGCAATCAAAATTCGAAGTGCCAGGAGAATAGTTGTGTAGCGTAGGGCAAAGGTTGTGTGTGCGAAAAGGCTTCATGTCTTTCTCTCTGTGTGTGTAGTTATCGACAAGCATTCAAACATCTGATTACTTGTGATAATGTAAGTTACATGCCTTTAATCCATGGTTGTTTAGCATCAGCAGCGTAGGACTGTTAACCACAGCAAAAAGATTGGCAGCAGAATGTTAAACTTGGTGAATTTCTTCACCTCCAACACTTGCTTTCTTCTTGCAATCTCTTCTACCTTGGATGTTTTTTCATACGAAGCTTGATTTCAGAGAGGCATCACCTTCATGCGAGCGGTTTGAGAAATCTTGTCTTGTTTCGATTAGCAGTTTTCCACATATTTGCTTTGCGATGATGCAGAAAACTTGTACCTCGATCTGCGGCACAGTTCGTCCGTATAGAATTGGTTTTCTCAAGAATGACATAGGGAATATATGTTCTTCCTCTATCAGTTCTTTAGATACAGAATCTAGTCATCTGATGTCACCAGAGACTTCTTTCCCTCTACAAAAATTTTTGATCGTCTGCATCGTGCAAATATGTTTTTCAAATGGCTACCCATTATTCAATGTGGATAATCACAGAATTTTGGATCTTACTTATGCAAGGCCGCCAGAGACCTATAGAGACAATGAGATTCCACTTCTCATTTTTTTTCACTCCACGTATGCCTGCGTAAGAATGAAACGAATTGTGGTTTGTTAGTTGTGTTTGCTTAATTCTAGTGAGGCTTTTAGGCATAGCAACTGGTTGAAATTTACATAAGTTATTGTTTATAAACAATGCATTTTTTTTTAGGAGTTTCACGTTCCTCAAATTTTAGCATGTTACTTTATATATTAGGCTTCACTATATGTACATTCTTTCGCAATATGCCTTTAATTATCAAAATGCATATTCCTTTCTTTTGAGTTTTACGTGTGAAAGAAATAATCTGTTTAAAGATTGTCGTCAACACAATATTCTTGATATAATTATTTGAGAAAGGAATTGGTCTTTGATTATTTTTTAAGAGAGCCACAACCTTAGAATATCTTTTATATGAGGATGTTTGCTCAACGCTTTCACATATTCCATCTGCTTTGATGCTTTGCATTATGTTTATCCATAGAATGATCTAAATGTGTATGTGTTATGTATGTGCGTGTACATTAATGTTTATGAATGCATGTGCATGAGTGTGAGCATGCATGTATATTTATGAATGCATGATTGTGTTTTAAGTATATATGTGTGTTTATGCATGTGTATATAAATATACATTTACATTGAAGGTATGCATGCATGTGAGAGTGTGTGTGCATGTATGCATATGAAAGTTGGAAAAGTGATGAGTGCATATGCATATAAAAATAAATATGCATGTGTACATCTACATATGTGGTGTATGTATATGCAAGTAAGGTAGGAAGGTGTACATGTATGCAAAATGAAGTTAACATATGCATTAAAGTTAGGAAGTTAAAAGTTTTGTATGCATGTGTTAGCATAGGATTAAAATTATGTTAAGTATTAAAAGATAAATTATTAAATGAGTGTTTTATTTTTACAAAAAGCATACTTATGTGAGTTCCTAATGATATTTCTGTAGATCATTGAAGAGATTACAAAGGAGAATACGAGAACACAAGCATACGAGATTTCAAGATCACGAAATTACGATATTTGAAGATTGTTTATTAAGTTGTATAGGATTATCTATTAAGAGAATTGTATTAGCACTTATGATAAACTTTTGTATAGGCTTAGAATCCTAAAGATTTCTAGCACTTCCACTTTTCGATATAATTAAGATTTGTATAGGCTTAAATAAGATTGATTTTGAAATTCTTCATACTGTTTCTCTGAAAATTAATTGAGATCTTTACATTTTCATTTCGTATGTCTAAAGAGATAGGATCTACAAGTAGTTCTAAACTAGTATCTACAAACGATTCTGATATTAAGAATCAAGAATTAGAAAACTTAATTATAGGAACACTACTTCCGACTTCAATTGATAGTTCGAATAATAACGAAAATATAATAATTGAAATTATTAAAGATCAAGTAGTTAACGAAACTTTACGAACGTTAGATTACGATCGTCTTATTTCTAGAATTTTACCTTTAATTACCATAGTTTTGCCAGAACCGGAGGACAAGAAAGACTTATTCCCACCTAATTTAGTTAGAAAACCTAACTCAAATCAAATTGAAAACGAAGAAGTTGACTTTGTTAAAGATAAAATTACAAGCGAGAACTTAGTTTTGTCTTATCAATTAGAAGCTATAGAAAGATATAGAAACGCTCGTCCTTACGGCTCTTAGTCTAAAAAAATAGTTCTTAATTTGCACTCCCATAAATTAGAAACCTATAGTTTTTATCTCACCTAAACTGAAAAAATCAACCGAAGGCCCTAGGCATACTTAGAAGCACCCTGCGTGCAGTCACACGGTTAGGTTAGCGTGATTCTTGTAGATGAATGTCAGCCTCCCTTCACACCCCTCTACGACAACGTATGAACGAGTACATACATATTTACTCACACACATACATATTTAGATGCATGTGCACATTCACATAGAAGAAGTGTCGACACATATACACATTCTCAATAAATGCATACAATGCAAATCAATCATACCTCGTCTCTTTATAATAAGACATACAGTTAAAGATAGATATCACTCGAGTATCCCTTCGAAGACTTCTTTTCGTTTAAACTGGATATTACATTTGCATTTACCTTCAATGAAGCTTTAAAACGGTGTTTCCTACTTGACTATCAAGCTTGAATTCGAATCCTGACCACATCGTGTAGAGAAAGTTTCTAGAGATTCTTTCCAATTTGATAATCTTTTGATCCTTCTATCTCTAAGAGAGAGAAAGTAAATAGTTAATGAGATAAGGAATGTATTAATTACCATGGCATGCCCCACGAGGTTTATCTACTTATCTTTCTAGTAAGCAAGCTTGTTATCGAGCTAAGAGAGGACCCAATTCCATCAAAACACCAAATCCCATTGGGATACCTAATAGGCGGAAGATTTGTCCCTTGGGGATCATCTCAAACCGTCATCAACAAGAAATCAGGGTAGAAGTTTGATAATGGCTCTGAAAAGCAATTTTGGAGTGGATCCTAAGGATGTGCAAAATGTGTCGAGGCATCCCCAAAAGGTATCAATGGTGGTCATATTGTTATGCACAAAGGCATTTGTTGCTGGAGACCTTTAATTCTCGAAATATTTGATTTACCTTGATTTAAGAGCTTCTCTATTTCAAGAATAAAGCAAACTTTATACAAACTTTGCATTAATCTTTAAGTTTATTGAAAAATACTTCTCTGTGTGAAGTTTCCTCAACTTTAGAAAGTCTGCTTTAGAAATGGACTTCAATATCTACACCTTGATTCAAATTTAATCTTTTATTTCATCACTTATATCACATGTATATTAGAAACTTTCTTCTTGACATGGAGACTTTGACATGGTCAACTTCATAAGCTGATTTCTCTCAAAATATAACCCATTTTGCTAAATGCTTTTAGCCATAGCTTCCTTATCTTTAACTTAAATTTTGAATGCTTTGTCATAAAAAACTTTACAGTGAGCACTGAGATCCAAGTAAATCTTTGAACAGCAAAATGCACAATTCTGAGAACTTCACTTGCAGACTTCTACATATGAATGTTCCTACTTTTCATACACACAACCTGAAGAGAGTTGGATCATAAAACTTAGTTCATAGCTTGGTTAACTTTTGATTTAGATTTCTACAAAAGATCTCCTAATCCACATGATCAGGCTAAGAGAAATCTAAGATAGACTCGATGCTATTCTAAGAAGAAGACTCTTTGCACATCTATCAAACTTGAACTCTATTGGATCTCCTCCTTATTTTCTTGACATAGTTGACACTTATATATACATTTGTACTAGTCTCATATCTATTGCATGACTCTCTAGTATTCTTATAAGTATTCCTGGCTATATTATAAGGATTTTGACTCATCATGTACATATGTGTACAAATTATGTCTTCCTTGAACTTCTTGAATTTCTTTTGATTTTTGATCTACTTCAATTACTTCATAATCACCAATTATTGATTGGCTTGCACCAACAACTCCCCCTCAATCATTAATTGTGATTATGCCATTCTTATTTATGCCTACGATCTCTTTAAACCTTTGTAACTTGGGTCCATCCAAGCTTTTTGTCAGCATATTGGCCACTTACTCTTTTGTTGGTGTATACATGAATCAATTTCTTTATCAAGAACCTTTTCTCTTAAGAAATGATACTGAATCTCTTTGTGTTTAGTCTTGGCATGAAAAACGGGATTAGATGCTAAATACAATAAACTCATGTTATCTCCAAATATGATTGGAGTATTCTAGTCAATTCCGAGACTTTTCAACAAAGTCTTCAACCAAATTACTTCTTTTGCAGCTTTAGCCATTCCTTTATACTCAGCTTCTGTGGATGACAAAGCAATTGTATGTTGCTTCTTTGAACACTAAGAAATTAGTTTATCTCCAACATAACACAGGTAACCATGAGTAGACATTCTATCATCTAAATTACCTACCCAATCTCCACCACTAAACACTTTGATTCTAGTGTCAGAAGTAAATCCATACTTCAAACCTTTATTCAGAGTTCATTTGATATATCTTGCCACTCTTTGTGCTGCAATCCAATGGGTTTTCTTTGGGTAATACATAAATTGTGATAAGACACCATTTGCATATGAAAGATCTTGTCTTGTCAAGGTAGCATAGATTAGACTACCTACCACACTCTAATATGCCTTCATATCTTTGAGCTCTTCTCCTCCATACCTGCTCAATTTGTGATTTACCTCCAAAGGTGTGGTTGAAGGCTTACAATTCTCCATGATAAACTTCATCAGAAGATTCTTCAACTATTTATCTTGTGTAACATATACTCCATGTTGAGTATATAATCTCCATCCCTAGGAAATAAGACAAATTTCCCAAATCACTTATCTTAAAATCCTTTTCCATTTGCTTCTTGAGCTCTTTGATTCCTTGAGCATCTGTACCTATGACAATAATATCATCAACATAAATGCAAACATAAATGCACACTTGACTTCACTAGCAAACTACTATCTGCATTTGAAGCTTGATATCCACATTCATTCAAGAACTTCACAAGCCTATAATTCCATGCCCTTGGGACTTGGTTCAACCCATACAAAGCTCTCTTGAGCTTACACACATAATCTAATCCATTTGACTCTTTGAAACCCTCTAGTTGCTCCATGTACACCTCATCTGCAATATATCCATTTAAAAATGCATTATTTACATCTAATTCAGATAGCTTCCAACCTATACATGTAGCAATAGCAATTAGAGTTCTGATTGTAGACATCTTAGTAACTCGACTAAAGTATTCATCATACTCCACTACATGTGCTTGAGCATATCCTTTGACCACAAGTGTAGCCTTGTATCTAGACACTTTTCCATCCGCAAACCTCTTTGTCTTATACACCCATTTGCATCCAATTACCTTCTCATTTGTTGGTCTTGGCACCAAATCCCATGTTTCATTCTCAAGTAGAGCATCATACTCCTCTTGCATTGCTTTTTCCCAATTTTTTTAGCTTTAGCTTCATCATATGTTGATGGATCTTCATCTATCTTTACAATGTAAGCATAATCTTTGGTTGTCAAGAAAGAAGTATCATAGCTATACCTGATAGGTTTCTTCCTTTCTCTTCATGACCTTCTAACCTTTGCACTGCTTAAGGTCTCTACTTCATTTTTTTCTGGATCAAACCTTGGCCTATCTTCATCATTATCATGCATTTCATGTCTGCAAACATCATCATCATTATCCTCTTCATATACCTTCATCTTTGACTTCCCTTTCCTTTTGATTTCTTGAGGATCTATGCATACATTGTTTGACCATGTATACCATGTGCTTTGCTCATCAAATGTGAAATCTTTTGATACAAGGAATTGTTTTGTGGATGGATTCCACAACCTATATCCCATCTGTCAATCATCATACCCTATAAACACATACTTTTTTGCCTTGGGTTCTAGATTATGTCTCAATTTAGATCGAACAGAAGCATATGCCAAACATCCAAATATTTTTCAATGATCAAGAGTGGGTTTCTTACCCCACCATGCTTCATAAGGAGTCATTCCATCTAAAGCTTTGCAAGGTAGCCTATTTACTAGATAAGTTGCAATGTTGATTGCTTCTGCCCACATGTAATTAGGGAAAATTTGTTCCTTCATCGTTGATCTTGCAAACTCTACAAGAGTTCTATTTCTTCTTTTTGCAACTCTTTTGTCGTGGGGAGTACCTGCAAGTCACTTCTCGTTTTCTAGCTGCATTCCACATATAATCATCAAATTCTTTAGAAAAATATTCTCCTCCTCCATCTGATCTCAATCTCTTAAGCTTTTGTCATGTAACTCTTTTTGCATAGGCATGATAGTGTTTAAATGTCTTGAACACTTCATATTTATCTTTGATTACATATAGAGTAATCCACCTTTTTGCATCATCAACAAACAACATATAATACCTAGATCCATTTATGCTATAGTCCTTTGAAGGACCCCACACATCTATATGAACCACTTCAAGCATATTTGAATACGTGTATCCTTGCTTATTGTATGAATTCTTGTGAGCTTTACCTAGTTGACAAGCCTCACATTTGTATATCATATGTTGACCTTAAATATTTGGTAGAACAAGCAGTACATCATTCTTTGTCATCTCCTTTATCCCTCTTTCATTAAGATGTCTTAAACTCTTATGCCATAGGTCCAATTCATACATCCTTTGACTTCCATAAGTGAACAATGCATATCCCACATTACCTTGGAATTTAAGAGTAAACAGCATTCCTTCCTTTTTCCCTATAACAATGCTTTTATATCCCTGACTTGGATCTTCAACATAAACACCATCATTTGTGAATCTGACTTCATATCCCTTCCCAACAATTTTCCCTACACTTATCAAATTCTTAGGGATTGTCTCAACATAAAGTACCTTGTTTAGAAGTGTGCTTCCACTCTTTGTCTTCACTGATCCAATGCTTTCAACCTTGTGTTTGGTGTTATCTCGTGTTTGAATTGTATGTCCATTCACTCTAGCTTCCATATCAGTCATTAAGGAGATATTACCACTCAGGTAATTGCTACATCTTGAGTCAATATAAAACACCATTTGATCTTCATTAATTGCTTCATGTGTTGCATTCAAGATGAGAGTCAAGTCTTCCTTCTTATCTAATGCATAATTGTAGTAAGTATTGTTGTAGGACTGAGTTTGAAAAATCATTCCACCTCCTCTAGCAAATGAAGTCCTGCCACCTCTTCCTCTGAAGTTTCCTCTTTGATTTTTACCTCCTCTTCCTCTTTGGCTGAAATTTTGATGATGAATTCCACCATCTTTATTATTATACCAACAATCATATGCCAAATAATTTGTTTTATCACAAATCCAAGCTTTAGCATTCTCTTTATTCTTACCTCCTCTACCTTTACCTCTATAATTCATCTTACCTTTTGTGAAATTCACTTGACTTGAAGATCCTTCTTCATCATTTGATTTCTTGCCTTTAGTATTCTTCTTCTTGTCCTTTGAATACATTTCTTGACTTATGCTTCTATCATTCTCTCCTTTAATATCTTGCTCAAATGTTAGCATATGCCCTAGCAATTGATTAAGATCAAGAGTAAAGTGATCTAATGATAATTCTGTAGACAATATAAAAGGCTTCCACTTTCCATATCCTCTTAGACTTGTGAGTATTTGTGTTACCAACTTGTCTTCTTGTTGGTGCATCTCAAGCCTTCACACTTGGCTTGGAACCTTGGAAGATTAGCTTGGAACCCTTGAATGATATCTCTATGAGAAGCAAGAACCATAGGAACTTAGTCTTATGTGTTATTACCTTTTACTCATTGTAAAAAGTCTATATGACTTGGCATTTACTTGTATCACACCTAATTGATTAGAGTCGTGGAATTTTGGATGGTGTAATTGGAGAGAATATCTCTCTACTTTTAGAGGAGTGATTGAAGGGAGCCAAGAATTCAAAGTTGAATTCAAACTCTCACTCATTTCTTATATAAGTTGTACTTGAAAAGTCGCGGGTGTCCTTCATCATTCCCGAGGCTTACATATGTGATCATAGAGTGTGTGAGTGCTACACCATAGCCTACACATCTCAAACTCATTAGGCTACATCTATCAAGCCAATGAGATTGTACATTCATGTGAACTAATAGAAAGATTTACATTCACTATCTCTGTTTTCTCTGAGTCATCATCTCCAAGTCTGTCAACTTCAACAGGGCATATCTCAATGGTTTCTCAACCAAATCAAGTGATTCAAAGCACATTGGATTCAGCTCAAAGTCTTCTATACACCTACAAAGTTTGAAGTCAATTGATTCAGCCATTACAGAGAAATCGTGCTCGAAGTGGACTCTGGTATTCTGCTACAGTGTTCCTAAAAAGTCGGGGGTACACATATTTTTGCTAAACATCTTTCTCAGAGTATAGTTTGTCATTTCTTCTCATTCCACTTGCAAATGGTAGCTTGTTAAGCTAATTTAATATGTCCAGAAGGAATTAGATCAATTGTTAGTGTGCTGGTCACACTGAGTGAAAGACTGAGCAGGTGTCACTACAAAAATAGCAAGTTTTTCCTTGATTTTTGAAGTGTCAAGTTATCTGTTTTGATTTAGTCATTTCACATATCACTTTCAAAGTACATATATGCTTTCTTGGTATCATTTGAAAGCTAAGCAAGTGTACTAAGCATATCTGAAGCAAAGGAGGGCTGAAGCAAAGCAAGTCTAGCAGCTTCAACTCAATCTTTGAGTGCATCCAACCATCACTCCCAACACTTCTTCAATATCTTCATCTACTCCTCCCAAATTATCTGCAATATCCTTCATCCTTGTAAAATAATCACAAATTGACTGAGAACCTTTCTTCTTGAAAGTTGTGAACTCAGACCATAGTGAAGGCTTCCTTGATTTGGTTGTATTTTGGAAGTGTTATTCCAAAGCATTCCATACATCTGTTGCACTTTTTAATCCTCTAATGTGTGGTAGAAGATAATCATTTACAACCATGTAAATGACGCTCCTACAGTGAGTAGCTTTCTTCATCCAAGTCTTCAAATCTGAAAGTTCTTCTCTTGTTGGAATACTAGGATCCTTAAACTCTAGTTTTCCTTCCTCCCTTGTAATAAATGACATCAAATCTTTGCTCATGAGGTGTGCCTCCATCCTCTTGGACCATGCTGGGTAGTTCTCTCTATCAAGCTTATCAATATGCAAGCTTTCTCCCATCTCTTTGATCTTTGTGTTTGCAATTGTTTAGATTTATGAACATACAATGTACCTATAATACAAAGCTTTGAACTGTTCTAATCCTTTTGAACTCGAACTTTGTACTTCTTCAAGTTTTCTTCAAGACTTTAACCTTTGGCACCTCCAATTGAAAAGATCTTTGATGTTTGCAATAGTCAAAATTCTCCTTGCTTCTCCTTCACCTTTTTTTGATCGTCTTGCTCTAATACCACTGTTGGAGACCTTTAATTCTCCAAATGTCTGATTTTGTTGGTGCAGGGCAATCAACAATTTAAGTTTTGATGAAGGTTTAAACTCAAGGACTGAAGAAAAGATACAGATATGAAGCATGAAGAAAGTACATGTTCAGAGAATGAAGATGTGTATACATATGTACATTAATTTAGAGTTAGTTCACGTATACTTTTGTATGGTCATGAGCTTGTGAATATTTGCCTATATATACAAGGAAAAATATCGGGGCAAATATGAGAGAGTGTGTGAGAGCAAGAATTGAAGAGATTTAGAAGTCATTAGACACTTGTGAAGTGTGTAGAATAGCTCTCTCATCTAGATGTAAAGATTTTCAGTAATGAAGAAAAGTTGCGCCTGATATTTCTGAGAGTTCTCCTTCTGTGTTTGATCATTTCAAGAATCCTTTTGTAGGTGTCTAAAATTCCATAGTTAATGAGTCTATGGTTAAAGTTTGAGAGCCTAATTGTAAACAGGCTATGAGAATTATGAGTAGGAACATTCATAGGTGAAGAAGTGTTAAGTGTCTTCTGAAACAGGTGCAATCTCGATGGTCAAAGAATTGATCATTTCTCAGTGCACAGTGTAAAGTTTTGCACCAATGAGGAGTCAAAATTTAAGTTGGAAGGTAAGCCATCTATGCCTAGAAGCATTTTCATAAATGGTTTCTAATTTGAGAGAACAAAGCTTTAGAAATTGCAGGTGTCAAAGTCGACTATAAAGAACTACAGTTTTACACATAGGTGACTTGTTAAGATCATTTCTCAATATCTACTGAGTCTTATGGAATGATTTAACTTGGAGGAGGTGCGCAAACTATAGGCAACATGTTGTGCAAGGTTTTATCAAAAACTTTACACATTTGATAAGTCAATGAGTGAGTTATGTGCAACAGACTTTTTATGTAGTCACCTTCTTCACAGTTTGTTCAAGATTTTAGAAATTAAGTATTGATCCTCTAAATTGGTGAAGGTTTTGAGTTATTCTTGATATAGAGGTGCTCTAACTTCAAGAGTAGCTTGTTAGTTTGGAGATTAACACTCTCCATGAGTGGTATCAGAGCAGGAAGCATCAAAATTGAAGAAAGGAGGACCTCGATTGCTACAGCCATAAAGAATTTAACATTTGAAGATTCAAAAGGTGAAAGCTTGAGAGAAAATCTTGAGAAGGAGGGCATAAAACATCAAGGAAGACAAAAGGAACTTCATTCGAAGCAAAGGTAACTTTGTTCCTCATAAATCTTGAAGGATTTAATACACAAGTGAAGAAAGGATGGGAGATTCTCTTTAGATAGAGAAACTGGATATAGAGAACTATCCAGCATGGTCACTGAGGATGGAAGCTCATCTTATGAGCAAAGACTTGATAGGTTATATTACAGGTGAAGAAGAAAAGCCTCAGTTCAGAGATCCTAGTGTTCCAACTAGGGAGGAATTATCAGGTTTGAAGACTTGGATGAAGAGAGATGCTCAAGCCAAGAGCATTAACTACATGGCAGTTAATGACTACTTGCTACCTCACATTAGAGGTCTTGGAAGTGCAAGTGATATATGGAATGCTTTGGAGGAGCATTTCCAAAACACCACAAAGTCAAGGAAGGCATCCTTGTGGGAAAAATTTACCACATTCAAGAAGAAGGCCTCTCAATCCATCTCAGTTTATGTAACAAGAATGAAGGACATTGGAGATGCATTAGGAGTAGTTGATGAAGATATTGAGGAGGATAAATTGGTAAGGCAAATCCTCATGGGTTTGAGAGGTGATGACAAATGGAAGCCATTCATTTTGTCTACTGAATTATCACTAGATCATTTTACTCCTGATTTAAATGAGTTGCTAGGACCCATGTTAACCTTTGACCAGGATGTCAAAGGTGAAAGTGATAAAAGTGGAGGTCAAGCAATGTATTCAAAGGATAAGAAGAAGAATAGCAAAGGGAAGCAACAAGCAAATGAATATGAAGGTACAACTAGCCAATCTAACTTCCTAAGAGGAAGAGGAAGTGGCAAAGGTAGAGGAAGAGGAAGAAGTAATAAAGATGGAGGCAAAGCTTGTTGGATTTGTGGTAAGACAAATCATTTAGCTAATGATTGTTGGCATAATACTCAGAATAATGGTGGATATAATCAGAACTTTAATTCAAGAGGAAGAGGTGGTAGAAATCAAAGAGGTAATTTCAGAGGTAGAGGTAGTAGAGGTTACTTTGGAAGAAATGCAGGTAGAGGATTCCAAATTCAGCAATACAAAAATACCTACTACAATTATGCTTCAGATCAGAAGGAGGATTCAACATTGATAATGAATGCAACTTGTGAAAGGCAAAGTGAAGATCAAACAGTCTTCTACATTGACTGAGGGTGTAGCAATCACCTGAGTGGCAACATAGCTTTGATGACTGATTTGGAAAATAAGGTAACTAATCATGTAGTTCAAACAGGTGACAATACAAAGCATAATGTGAAGTCAATTGGATCAGTGAAGGCCAAGGATGGAAGTACTCTCTTGAGTAAGGTTTTGTATGTTCCTACAGTTGCAAAGAACCTGATAAGTGTAGGACAAATTGTTGAAAAAGGTTATGAAGTTAGGTTCACTAATGAAGGAGTTTTTGTGGAAGACCCTAGCAATGGGTACGAACAAATTGTTTCAAGGAAGAAAGAAGGAAGACTCTTCACATTGAAGATTCAAGGTAACATTGGTCATGCCTTGTACACCTATGGAGGACATAAGATCTCAGAGTTAGATCTTTGGCACAAAAGGCTTGGACATTTTAATGAAAGAGGTATTAAAGATATGGTTAACAATGGTTCAGTGCTTGGCATTGCCTAATGTTGCAGGTCAACATATGACATACAAATGTGAGGCATGTCAATTAGGTAAGGCTCATAAGCAATCTTATTCCAAGCAAGGTTTTATGTATTCAGAGAAGCTTGAGTTGGTGCACACAGATGTGTGGGGACCATCAAAGGATTTAAGTATCAATGGTTCAAGGTATTATGTGATTTATGTTGATGATGCTACCAGATGGATCACTATCTATGTGATCAAAGATAAGTCAAAGGTATTCAATACATTCAAACATCATCATGTGTATGCAGAGAGAATTATAGGTCAAAAGTTGAAGAGACTAAGGTCAGATGGAGGGGGAGCGTATTTCTCTAATGAGTTCAGTCATTACTTGTGGAATGCAGGTATAAAAAGGGAAATTACTTGCAGGTACTCTCCTCAACAAAATGGTGTAGCAGAAAGGAGAAATAGAACACTTGTTGAGTTTGCAAGATCCATGATGAAAGAGAAAAATTGCCCAAATTATTTGTGGGCTGGGGCTGTAAATACAGCCATATATTTGGTCAATAGATTACCATGTAAAGCTTTGCAGGGTATGACACCATATGAGGCATGGTGGGCTAAGAGACCTACTCTAGATCATTGCAAAGTATTTGGATGTTTGGCATATGCATATGTGCCATCTCAATTGAGGTATAAATTGAAACCTAAAGCTGAAAAATATGTGTTCATTGGATATGATGATAAGCAGATGGGATATAGGTTGTGGATTCCATCCACAAAACAATTCCTTGTGTCTAAGGATGTTACATTTGATGAGCAAGCTACTTGGTATGCACGTAGACATAATATTCATGCAGGTGATGAAGAAATTGTGAATCAAAAGAAAGGTAAATCAAAGGTTCAGATATTTGGTGAAGAGGAGAACATTAAAGTACAGGTTGAAGTTGAAGAAGTGCCAAGGTTTGATCCAGAATGTCACGATGAACCAGAAACCTCAAGAAGTGGAGAACTCAGAAGGTCATCAAGACACAAATGGCAACCTACAAGGTATAGCTATGACATTTCTTTTTTGGCTAGCAAAGGTTATGCTTATATGATAAAGGCAGATGAAGACCCTTCTACATATGAAGAGGCAAAAGGTAAGGAAAATTGGGAGAAAGCTATGTAGGAAGAGTATGATGCATTGATGGAGAATCAGACATGGGGTTTGGTTCCTAAACCAAATAATCAGAAGATCATTGGATGCAAATGGGTCTACAAGACAAAGAAGTTTGCAGATGGAAGTGTGTCTAGGTATAAAGCTAGACTTGTTGTGAAAGGGTTTGCTCAGACATATGGTATAGATTATGATGAGACCTATAGTCCTATGGCAAAGATGACAACCATCAGAACACTCATAGCCATCGCTGCATGTAAAGGTTGGAAATTATGTCAACTAGATGTGAAGAATGCTTTTCTAAATGGTTATATTTCAGATGATGTTTTCATGCAGCAACCACAAGGATTCAGAAATGAAAGGTATCCAGATCATGTATGTAAGCTCAAGAGAGCTTTGTATGGTTTGAAGCAGGCCCCAAGGGCATGAAATTATAGACTTGTGAAGTTCTTAAAGGAACTTGGTTTTCAAGTATCTAAAGGAGATAGTAGCTTGCTTGTTAAAGCAAGTGATGATGGGTTCATTTACATGTGCATATTGTTGAAATATCAAGCTCAACATGTGATGATCCAGGATGACACGTACCAGTTTTTCGTTTCTCTAACATGTATAGTGGTCATACTGATATATGTCAGGGATACTTCATTGAGCTTTATTAGATTTATCTACCGAGAGTGATGACACATTTGTTTCTTGCCAGCTCACTGATTCACGGATATTAGGTTTTTCCTTATGTACTGATCATTATATATTGCACTTGTTGTATTCTTGTTTTTTAGGTCATTCTTGTACATTCCTTTTATGTAATAGAAGAAGAAGAAGAAGAAGATCATTCTTCCTTGCCTCAATCTGTGTGTGTGCTCTTCTCCTTGAGAGTGAGAGTGTGTGTGTGAGCTCTCTTCCTTATCTCCTTCCTCGTGAGATGGTATCAGAGCCAGCGTGGCTGTAGAGAGCTCGTGGAGAAGGCGACGGTGAAGACTACGCGGCAAGGCGTGGAGAAAATGCGATTTCACAAACGGCCTCTGTTTTCTACGAAAATCACCGTGAAGGTAGAAGACCTCAAAATATTTTCGAGAGTTATCCCTTTAGGGTCACTTGTTTTTGTTAGATCAAAGTTTCAGAGCCATCTCGACCTCCGTTTCGAGCCGGCAAGGTGGGGCCCACAAAAAAACCAGGTCAGTTTTAGAAACTGTAACTTGTATTGTGTTTGGCAACACTCATATATTCTAGATCCAGAATTTCAAGCGATTCCGTGTACTGTTGATACACAAAAACTGTGTTTTTCTGAGATCAAACTGTCACGTCATAGTGCGATAGTGTTCAAGCAGAAGTGCTGCTTGTAGTGTTTTGCAGTGTTGTGAATTGTTGCAGAATTGGCAAACGCAGATGGAATGAGTCAGCTTATGAGCGATAAGCTGGACAAGAACAACTTCCATGCTTGGCGATTCAGAATGACGAATTTCCTGATGGGAAAAGGCTACTGGAAGTATATTGAAGGAGAGAATGAAAATGCTCAGCACTTACCAGAAAGGAATCGGACTACAGATCAGTTAAGAGCATATGAGGAATGGAATCAAGGAGCATGAAAGGTAATGTATTGGCTATCTATTAGCATACAAGATAGCATGATTGGACACATAGAGGATGCCAAGACTCCAAAAGAGGCTTGGAACAGCTTGGTCACCTTGTATGAGACTAATACAAAGGCACGGAAATTGCAACTCAAGAACGAGCTGCATACATTGAAAAAGAAGAGCATGACGGTAAGTGACTACACTCTTAAAATCAAAGGCATATGTGAGTCACTTGCATCTATTGGCGTGAATGTAGATGATGATGATAAGGTGGAAGTGTGCCTTCGTGGTTTAGGAGTTGCATATAAGCAGTTCAGAACTTCCATACACACCAGGGAAAATATTCCGAATTTTGCTGATCTGGTATCTATGCTGATTATTGAAGAAAAGAATCTTGGTGAGGACTCAAACTCCCAAGGAAAGCCCAGTTCTGAGTAGGTATTCTACTCTAGCAGAGGAAGAGGTAGAGGTAGAGGTTTTGGAAGTGGAAGAGGAAACACTAACCAAGACCAAGGTCAATAACAGAATCATGCAGGAGGAAGAGGACAGTTTCGAGGCAGGGGGAGCCAAAGAGGTCGCAGAAATTTCCAAAGAAATGATTCAGGTAATGATAGTAAAGGATGCTGGAATTGTGGTAAACCTAGACACTTTGAACATGATTGCAGGTTAAAGAATCAAAATAACAGAAGGCAGCAAAACAACTATGCATCCACAAGTGTAGATGATTCTGAGAAGTTGTTTATGGTTCAACATCACATGATGAATACGATGTCTGCTGGTGTTTCAAAATCGAATAATAATGTCTGGTATGTTGATTCAGGTGCTTCAAATCACATGACCAGTCATGCAGAATGGTTTAGTAGTTTGCAGAAAATGCCAGTTCCTGGATATGTTGAAACAGGTGATGATACATCGCATCCAATTGAGCATACAAGAAACATAGCATTGTCTATGGAGGACGGGAAGGTAAAACATCTTGCGGATGTGTTGCATGTTCCAAATATAAGAAAGAATCTGGTTTCTGTTGGACCAATGGTTGACCAGGGATTACAAGTCAGGTTCAATGCTAATGGATTATATGTAGAAGAGTACAAACAGGATGGACGATTGGTTGCCAAAGGAAACAAAGTGGGTAGGATGTTCACCTTAAATGTGAAGATTCCTGAAGTGAATGCAGCCATGTTTGCAAAAGGTGCAGGAGTTATTGTAGATATAGAGATATGGCACAAACGGATTGGACATGCAAACTTGCAAAGGTTGAAAATGATGCAATCAAAGGAGATTGTCCATGGACTACCAAATTTCAAAGTTGCACAAATGCAAAAGGTATGTGCAGCATGTCAATTTGGTAAACAGTCAAGAGCATCATTTCCACATGACAAGCATGTTAGTGAGAATGTACTAGAAGTAGTACATACAGATGTTTGGGTTCCATCAAAGACCACATCCTTGGGCGGTTGTAGGTTTTATGTTACCTTCATTGATGATCATACACGCAGACTATGGGTATATTTCATGAAAGAGAAGGGCGAGGTGTTCACTCACTTCCAGAATTTTAAAGCTATGGTGGAAAAGCAGATAGGGAAGTACATTCAAACATTAAGATCTGATGGAGGAGGTGAATACATGTCAAATGAGTTCAGCAGTTTTCTAAAAAATCATGGAATTCGGCGTCAGTTTTCATGCAGGTACACACCACAACAGAATGGCGTTGTTGAACGCAAAAATAGACATATTGCAGAAATAGAAAGAGCCTTGATGGTTGAGAAGAATATGCCTCATTGTTATTGGGTAGAAGTTGTGCATACTGCTGTATACATCATGAACAGAACTCCGACTACTGCTGTACATCAAGTTACACCTGAAGAGAAGTTTACAGGTAAAAAGCCAAACTTATCACATCTGAAAGTATTTGGCTGTATTGCATATGTATATGTTCCAGATGAGTTGAGGACGAAGCTTGATCCGAAAGCAGAAAAATGTGTCTTCATTGGTGTTTTGTTTTGGACTCCAAGTTGTCCTCTCCAATCATGAAGTAACAAAGAATCAACAAATCATCTTTATTTTGTCAATCCTAGGAATATCCATAAGACCACAGCCCCTTCAAGATAATAGATTCAAGGAAATAAGAGATTAATGGCTGGATTGCTGAGAAAAATTGAAGATGAAGAGAAAATCTAGGGTTTACCATATCTAAAGCAAATCTCCATCATTTTCTATGATCTTTGTGTCAAAACCATGCTATTTTATCAGCAGAATACAATTATGAACTCAAAATTGAAAAATATCACCTGTATCACAGAGAGGAGACAATCGCGATTTCTTCAGTCCTTTTCCACTCATTACATCAGTAAACCTCTTCCTTCATACAACTCTCTCAATAATACACAAATGTAACTCACAAATCTCCATGATTAAGCAAGAAACAAGCTCTCACATCAAAGGAAATACACTCAACAAGAGAAAACACGATTTTTGCAGAAACTCTCTCTTCTCTATTGATAGCATGAGCAAATGACTAACCAACCTCTCCAAATTAGAGAAAATTGACTTATATACATTTTCAAGTGTCCCTTTTCACACTTGAAATTAGGTCTTTTTCTCTAATTTTATAAAAATATGCTATCTAAGAGTTTCTAAAAATTCTACAAAAATTACATGAGGTCCTTGACTACATAAGGAAGACTCTTCCTTATTTTTACAACCATTGCATAAATATTTTACAAGTTTTTTGGCTTTTTACTAATTTTCTACATCAAAAATGCTTTCCAAAAATACACCTTCCAACATTCTTCCCCTCCTAGAGCTTTTGGCTCCTGGCAAAAGACTTCCTTATGTGAGCTCAGCTTTATTTCTTCTTCCTTTGGTACACTTGTGACACCAAATCATGGCTCTTTCTTTCTGTGACATTCAAGTTATTGACCATTTCAAACTAGGCTTTCCTCCATTGTACTGCAGCTTCAGGCTTATCTATGACGTCCTTCTTCAAGTATTCTGTGTAAGCGGCTTCATAGGCAGTAAGTCTTGCTTTTGTAACAACAGATAAGTTTCCAAAAATTTCTGACTCCCTTTCAAAGAATCCATAATCAAAAGCATCTTCAAATATTTGCAAAAAATGACTGCTCAAAAATATTATTCTACTGTAGTAGGCCATCAAACAAATCCTGTCTGGTGTCTCACTTAGATCAAACAATAGAGCATCTGTTGGAGAATTAAAACCTATGTAGTTCAAAATTCTGACATCTGTATCAGTGTAGGTCTCCATACAGGCTAGAATTAACCTCATTATTCTGACAAGTAGTATACAAGCAGGGTCATTAACATCTTTATAATTTGATATGACAGACTCAGCAGTATTCACCATGTAACTTTTAGTAGGCCAAGTTCCTACCTTTGGACCTGCTATTTTTGGAAAGTTCAGCCATTTTGCTGGAATCTGCCCTGTTTTTCTTCTTTCCCAAAAAACCGTCCACTCCCTTCTTCTGGCCACGGGGCAATAAGCTGGGTTAATCTTTAAGTGCAAAGGTGCCTCCTTCCAGATTCTCCTACACTCTTTATTAGCATCCAACCATTTATTCCTCCATTTTGGGTTAGCTCTTTCAAATAATTCCTTTGTAACATTAATATCCTCTTCATATTCAAAATATTGATTTGGAGATAATCCCACTCTGGCTAACTGATAATTTTTTATGCTTTCCAATACCATACAAAAAGGAATTCCTAATCCATCTGCAGCCCAATGGTACTGATCTGGATTGATGCCTTTATTTAAAGCAAATGTGACAATCTGGTTCTCATAGTCATCATGCATTTTTCTTATAAACTCCATTCTTGATTCTCTGTTAGTCAGCAACTTCTGAACAAATTCCTCAGTGTACTCTTCCTCAGATCTTTTGGCTACTGCTTCATAGTTTTCCTGTTCTCTATCAACATCTCCTGTTTCATACTCTCTTGTATTTGTATCTTCTGCATGTACCTGATTCTGAACCTCTTCCTGAGCTTTTGAATTCTCCAGTTGTTTCTGTAAGTCTTCTAAGGTCATCATTAAACTTTTATTTTGAGTTATCAAATCTTCTCTTTCTTTCATCCAGTCCATTCTTTCTCTTTCCAACTTGTCCTGCCAATCCTTCCTCTCTTGCTCTATATTCAAAAACAACTTGTTATACCCTCTCATAGCTGTAGCAGCATGTGTACTTGCCTGCTTTTCTAGTTCTTTGGCTTCCTTCAATTCTTCTTGGAGTTTCTGAATTTCTTTATGCATTTCATCTTTTTCTTCCTCTGTCAATTGGGCAGGTTTACTTTCATCTTTTACTAGACTTTCTTCTAGCAGCAACTTATTAATATCTTCATGGGCCCTAGTCAAAATTTGATATGAAGTTTGTAGTGTTCTGTATCTTCCTCCTATGGTTTTTAGTTCCATTTCCATCTTGGCATTCTGTTCTGATAACTTCACACTCTTATCCTCCCAATATTGTATTTTGTTCTGCTTCTGAACTTCAATTTCTTCCAAAGCAATTATTCTATTGACATACTCTTCATTTTTCTTCTGAATTGACCTCAGTTGTTCTGACATCTGCTCCTTTTCCTTTCTGTGTTCTTTGATAGTCATACTCCCTTTCTCAAATTCAGATTCAGCCACCATGCCTGATATGATCATATTCCTGCTAGATGGTCTGAACTGTTCAATATTATTCATGATTATTTGACAGGCTGACCTTATATTCTTGGGTATCCTTTCCAAACCAACTTCCATTTCTGCTTGTCTGATTTCAATTTGCTTATCTCTTTTACCTTCCTCATCTTCCTCTGCTTTTGTTTCATCCTCTATATCCTTTGTATCTTGTTCTTCATTACTGGAAGCATCATTCTCTGTTTCTTGATTAATATCATCTTCTTCAAGCTCCAATATTCTGTCCTTTGCACTTTTCTGATCTGAGAGGTTTGAAATTCTATTTTCTTCCAATGAATTCCTTCCTTCTTGACCTTGCATTTCTTCTCCCTGTACCAATTTTTCTTGAACTACTATTGATTCAATATCTTCCACATGGATAACCTGATCATCATTTTTCTGCATTTCCTGTCTTCCCGTTTCTTGAGCTGTATCTGATACATTTGCATGAAAGGCTTTTATTTGATCATCACTCCCCTTATTTGTATATTCATGAGCTTGCTCATCCACATCCATAAAATCTATTCCTTCTTCCTGTTCCTGCTCACCATTGTATGTAGATTCCTCATTACTGTTTATCTCCTGCAGTACATCTTTTATACTTTGAATAATTCCTTCTTCTATCACCTATCCTAAGACCTCTTGAGCACTCTTTTCTGGTTCTATCCTCTTGATTTCCTGTTCTTTAGGTGCATCCTTCTGCTGAATATCTGAACTGCTGAATACCTTCTTTGCTAGTTCCTCTAAACTTGCATTCATTTTGAAATATGTCTGTGAAGGTTTGGTCCATATTGACTTTATACCAACATTCACTACTCCAAAGCTATCTTCATCTCTCCTTTGGTTTTCCCCTTCTGTCATTCTTGTCTTTCCTTTTAACAGTCTTCTTTCTTCTTCAGCACTCATTTGTTGGACAGTTTCTTCATGAGTCTGCCTTTCTTGAGACTTCTTATTTGTATCCTCAGGTGTCTTCATTTTTTCTACAGTCTGTATAGCTACATTAGGAGTGTTGGGTATTGACAAGTTTAAACTTTTCAACAAAAAACTCTCAATGTCACTATCTGACTCGGATGAGAATCGTGAGGATCCTCCTACTTCTTGCTCTATAGACTTTGATACTTCCTTCACTGTGGTAGACTTCTGAGTTGCTTCCATGACTGTTGCTTCTGTGTCTTTAACTGTTGTAGCTTCAGCTACTGCTTTTTCTTTTCCCTTCTTGACTAGTTTCTTCTGTTGGACTTGCTTTTTTGGCACTTTCTTTTTTACCACAACGGTAGTCCTGGCCTCTGGAGGTCCTTGCAACTCTTTGAAGTATGCCAGCAACTCTACTTCTTTTTTCACAAATATTTCTTCGGTCTCGGCTGCCATCATTTCCTCATGTAAAACTTCATAATGCTCCACCTCCTCCTGTATCCAATCTGTAGCCTTGCAGGAATAGTCTTCCAGCATTTTCTGATATTGGGCTTCGTACATTGCTCTTTTATTGTTTCCCTGAGTTAGATAAGTAAATAATTGCTCTTTACTGGTCTGTGGGGGGTGAGGTTCACTAGAGGATTGTACTCCTTTTTGGGCTGCCAAATGTTCTTCTTTTGTTGCTTCAATCTGCTCCATTTCTATTTTTCTTGGATCCACTTTCCTCTTCTTAACAGGCACTACTTCTTCAGAGATAATTCTCCTCTTCATCCCAGCTCCCCTCATACTGGTTTGTCCCACTGTGTCTTTAACCTGCATCCTTTTGGGAGGACTTTTTACTCCTGACATCAAATTTTGTGCTTCTGGAGCTAATTTCAATTGTTCTTCCATACCCAAGATATGATAAATAATTCTTGTCAAAAACTGGGCTCCATTCATAAATTTCTTCTGCTCCCAATGTTTGGCTGCTTCCTTTAACTGTTCATGGATGTATGGTGAGACATCCATAACTCCAAATGGTTTGGTTTTGTCTTTATTGTTGAACATCAACAGAGTTACTGATTTGTGAGGCATGGTGTATCTAGGCAGCTTGGGAAAACAAAAATATTGCAAAAACATTCTGATTGCATATTCTTCATTCTCTTTTCCTTTAAAATCCGTGAACTTTCCATATCCTGTATAAGTATCCTTATTCTTTTTGACAAAGCTTTGGTCTAGTTTGGTGCCCATTGGATAGAACTGTAAGGCGGCTCTGATATGTTCTGCTTTGATAACTACCCGTACCTCCTGATTGTCTTTGTTCTTCACTTTGCATCTGAAGTAGGCATCATTACCTTTCCCCACTTCCTCCAAACTACCCATCACTTGTGCTACTCTTTCAAAGTCAATAAAGAAAATAGGTTCTTCCAAGAGCTTGTGCAATCCCACAGCTTTCCATCTCTTGATGTTGACAGAAGTTCTCTGAAACCTATAAAACTCCTGGCACAACATTGTGTATTTATAACCTCCCACTGCTATTGTGAAGATGTGCTGACCTACTACTCCCAGAATTTCCTTCAGTTCTTTTACTGCTTCTTCTGCTTCTGGAATTTCTGTATCTTCATCTGATTCCAAGTCCACCTGCTCCACTGTGGTCTCAATGTCCAAGAACCAATGTCCTCTTGACAAGGTTACTGAGTCAGCTTTGAAGTCATCAATGGTCAATTCTTTTGTATTCACCATCCTGTGTTTATATATAAACGAAAAGAAAAACACTCCACCCACATGAGTCACAAGAATTCACAAGAAAAATACTGTCTCATTCTGGTATGTCACTGATATAAACAAATGAAAGAGATAAGTTCCAAACAATTTTTTCTTTTTCCAAAGGACTCAATTTTTAAGTGAGCAATACAGGTGTAGCAAGATATCTAATGTGCTCTCTTCAATTGTCAATTCCTTACTCAAAAAAGAAAACAATTCTTAAATAGAAAGAAGATGATGGAAAAGATGATTAATGTAAAGACTTCAAAAAATAGAAATAAAAAAGATGGTCACAAAATTTTGAACAAAATAATACAGATTTTCCATGATAAGTTACTTTCTTCCTCCCTATATCTTGCTTTCGTGCTTTTAATTTTAGATAGAAATTAAAATACATTTTTCATTCTTTTTTTTTTTATAATAATAATGACATTTTTTCTGCTCTCCTTCCCCTCCTAATTCCTTTTTAAGGAAAAAGAATTTAGAAGAACATGTTGCTTTTGTCATTCATTCTCCCTCCTTTTCTTTTTTCTTTCTCTCTTTTTTTTTTTTTTTAATAGTATTTTGTTCCACAGATCTGAAAATAGGTTAAGTGTGGATGATCTTTCTTCCATTGACTCAATTCTGATTATTTTACCCAACAATGTTTCACTCTCAATGTCTTTTTATCATACAAGTATCCATGTTTCATAGACAAACTTCTTGTAGCCTCTTTTGGTTTCCATACCCATTTTATTCCCTCTTCCTGTTTTGGTGGATAACATCTGTGCATGCCCTTTTTCCATGTGTTTGTAGTTCTGTTTTGTTGATGTGTCCATAACTGTCTTCTTATTTTTGTCTCACCAGTTGTTTTTACTCCCGAGATCTCTTGTGTGGTTTGATTGTATGAAGCTTGAGCAGTTGGTATTGGTAATATGTTCCTGTCCTTTATTGAGAAAGTAAATCCTTCCATATCTGGGTCAAGAACATCTAGATAAACCTCCTGTCCTTCATTAGTCAGAAAAAACATTAAAAACTTTTTGTCATTTATGGTCAAATTAAGCTTCATTTTCTCAAAGTTCAAAACAACTTTACCTTGTTTGAGCCAAGGTTGTCCCAAAATCAGTTTTTCATTCATCAATTGATCTGGCCACTCTTCACAATCTATTTCCATATATTCATTATTAAATTTAACTTTAATAGGAAGTGAAGATATGCTCTGAATTATTTTTCCTTCTAGGGTTTTGATCAAAATTCTGCTTTCAGCCCTCTTTAAGTTAAATTTGTTTACCAGAGCTGAGCTAATCAGATTCACTTGGGCTCCTGAATCTACTAAAACCCTAATATTTTCATTTTGATAATTCATCATGATCACAGGCAAATGTTCTTTTTGTTTTAGAGTATTTTCACATAAGCACACTTCTTTCAATTTCCTTATTCTCTCCTTGGCTTCTTGTTGAGCCTCTTTTCTGATGTTCTTCTCTTCTTTTTTTCTATTTTGGGCCTTTTGTAGTCTTCTCCATTCATCAGAAGTTAATGGACAATCATACCTCTTAACTCTGCATCCACTTATGAAATTTGGCATGATTTCTCCATCAATATTAGCTAATTGAATGGCTCCACTTTTACTTATCTGATGTATAACGTATGGCCCATGACCTTTTTTCTAAAATTTTCTCTGATGTTCCTTAACTGTGTAAGCCAAGACCAGGTCTCCTTCTTGTAGATCTTTGTCTTTTATGTGAACATCATGATAAGCTTTCTGTCTTTTCTTGTCTGTGTATATACTCATCACTGCTTGGAGTCTAGAAGCTCCCAGTTTTTCCAAATCTAAGACTCTCTCAGATAATTCATGTCCTGTCCAATTATATTGATTACCCACTTTTAATGTTGGAATAAGAAATTCCATGGGTAACACTGCATTTTGGCCATATACTAAATTAAATGGGGTAGTTCCTATTGCGGTTTTGTATGCCACTCTGTAAGCCCAGAGAACATGATTAAGTTGAGAATCCCAGTCATTTCTATTTGTGTTGACTAGTTTGGACAATACTACACAGAGTACTTTATTAGTACTTTCTGCTAAGCCATTAGCTTGTGGGTGATATGGGGCTGATTTTCTATGACTGATCAAAAAGTGGTTGGTCATGTTTTCTATGATCTGATTTAAAAAATGAGTTCCCCTATCACTTACCAGTTCAATTGGTAGTCCAAATCTAGTGATAATGTTTTCATACAAAAATCTGGCAGTAGTGTGAGCATCATTTCTTTTAGTAGCTTTGGCCTCAGCCCATTTTGTCAAATAATCTGTAGCTACTATTATGTATTCTGCATGGGTTTGTCTGGCTGGAGGATGTATTGGTCCAATAAAATCCAATCCCCATTTGCTAAAAGCTCTGGCTGAAATTAAAGGAATTAATGGCATATTATCTCTTTTGTTTGGTTGACTCACCCTTTGACAGACATCACATCTTTCTACATAAATTCTTTCATCAGCAAATAGGGTTGGCCACCGAAAGCCAGAGTACAATATGAGCTTGGCTGTTCTATCACTTGAAAAATGTCCTCCTGCCACTCCTGAGTGTGCCATTTCCAACATTTCTAAATACTTTCCTTCAGGAACACAAATTCTCAGATATCCATCCATTCCTCTCTTATATAGTTGTTCTCCTATGAGTTGATATTCTTCCGAGATCACTTGTAAGTTTCTTGAGTAAGCACCAACTATTACCTGTTTCCCTTCCTTCTTTCTCTTCAATTCCTCTACAATATGTTCACTCCATTCAGGGTTTTTTTGAAACCAATATAAAGTTATCAATTCTGATTCCTTCAATGTTTGACATTTTTTACAATTATCAACATATCTCTCCACATCTTGAATCTTGTTTGGCCAATGTACTCCCATCCTATTAAGGTTGCTTAAAGTGACTATCTTGGAAGCATGAGTACATGGGTTCCAGTAATGAGCTTTTCTTACATATTCATATTGCTCCTCCTCTGGAGTACAAAATTCCAGTATTCCTGACTGACTGAGGTGATACAAATGTCCAGCTAACAACATGAAATTTCTGCTTTGTAACACCAGATGTGTGTTATTCCCTACTGTGCTACACGGTCCCATGGTTAGCAAAGAAATTAATGACATAGACCATTCAGGAACACTTTCCACCTTGAATAAGTATGTATCTGGCAAATCATCATCTATAGGTGAACTAGGTTCTTTTGACTGGATTCTTGACAAATGATCTGCTCTCAAGTGTGTTTTCCCTTGTCTAACGACCACCTCAAATTCAAATTCCATTAGTAAAAGAAACCATCTTACTATTCTTCCTGTATGACATGGTTTATTTACTAAATAGAGTAGAGCTTGATGATCCACAAAGAATTTAAACTTGTTGGCCAATAGATAATGTCTGTACTTTTTGACAGCAAATATCATTCCCAATCCTTCTCTCTCAGTGGTTGTGTAATTTTTTTCTGCAATGTTTAATTGTCTACTTGCATATGCTACTGGGAAATCTAATTTGCTTCCTTCTATAGGTTGTGCTAACACACATCCCAGAGCATAATTTGAAGCATCGACATGTACATGAAAAATTTTATCCCATTGAGGTGTTTTTAAAATTGGTGCTGTCACCAAACAAGTTTTTAATGTTTCAAAGGCTTGGTCACATTCTTCAGTCCACTCAAACTTTGTGATTAAGGCATATAAGGGTTTAGCTATATCAGCAAATTTGTGTACAAATTTTCTATAGTACCCACAATGTCCCATAAAAGTTTGGAGTTCCTTCACATTTGTAGGTCTTGGAAGTTCTATTATTGCTTTTATCTTCTTCTCATCTGTAGAAATTCCATTTTTTGAAACTATGTGACCTAACATTCTACCTTGTCTCACAAAGAATACACACTTTTCAGGATTTAAGCATACTCTGTATGTCCTGCATTTCCTGAATATTTTTTCTAAATCTTGTAAATGATCTTGTCTTTTTAAAGAAAAAGTGCACAGATCATCCACATAGATTTCCATTACATTTCTCAGGAATTCTTTGAAAATATGACACATCAATCTTTGAAAGGTTGCTGGAGCATTGGTTAGTCCAAAGGGCATAACCCTAAAGGCATAAACCCCCCATTCTGTAGAAAAGGCAGTCTTGTGTTGGTCCTCTAAGGCTATTGGCACTTGATTGTAGCCTGAGAAACCATCTAGGAAACTGTAAACCTCCTTTCCTGCAACTCTCTCAAGAAGATGATCTGTTATTGGCAGTGGATAACTATCCCTTATAGTTGCTGCATTCACTTTTTTCAAGTTGATGCAAACCCTAAGTTTTCCATTCTTCTTTGGCACCACAACTATAGGTGATATCCATTCAGTGTACTCTATTTCATAAATGAAATTAGCCGCCAACAACTTGTCAATTTCTTCCTTTATTTTGGCAGAGTATTTATAATTAAATGTGTAGTGTCTCTGTTTGCTTGGTTTTGCATCAGGTGTCATAGGAATCTTATGCTCACAGATTTTTGGATCAATCCCTTTTAAATCTTTATAACTGTAAGCAAATACATCCCTATAGTTCTTTGCCAGGCTCCTTAAGGCTTCTTCTTCTTGTGTGGTCATATCATCAGCTATCACTATCTGTCTCTCTTCTCCTTCTTCCTGAGTAATCACAATCTTTTTTGTTTGTTCTTCATTGTCATATGCTTCTCCTTTTTTCTTCTCTCTTTTTGGTTTCATTTTCAGGAGTAGTCTGTCTTCTACCTCATAAGTTTTAAAATTTGCTGGTACATCAAAATATTGATCCTTATTGATCTCTTTCTCTTTCTTTTCTTTTGTCTGATCTCTTTCTATTTCCTTGTGTTTATGTTCCTTGTATTCGCCTGAGATTTTGTCTTTGATTGCATCCTCGGCTTTTACTGTTTCCAAATACTATGTTTTTCCTTTTTGTAATATCATTTCTTCATTTTGCTCCTCTTCTGTTTTTGGTACATTTATCATGTGTATGCTAATGTGGAAAACATCAAAGCCTTCTTCATTTTGGAATTTCACTCCTACATATTCTTCACTGGCCAGATCCATAGTAGCCAAGATTTGATTCCACCCATAAGGCTCAAACTCTTCATCTTTAAATTGTTGTGGCACATAGCTTTCATCCTGTACTTTTCTTTCTTTCACACATTCCTCTCTTTTCAGTCTTCTCTTTCTATTGGTGAGATTTCTTATCATGTTGCACTTCCATATTGCTGATTCACTCTCTTCCTGATCCTCCATGTCTGATTCCTCACTCTCTTCTTGATTTTGATGTATTTTATACCATTCTTGAGGAGATACATCACAGTAGTGCCCATTTCTCAAGTTCACTCTTGTTATTCTTCCTTTGCTTTGGAGATATAAACAATCATTACCCCAATCTTGTACAATTTGCATTTGTCTCATAAAAGGTCTTCCTAGGATAATTTCATATGAAGTGGATTGTGGAAATTCCACTATGGCAAAGGTATGCTCTATTTCTATACCGCATATGTCCACAATCACTTTCTCCCAAATTCCTAGGGGTTTTTCTATATGCCCATCTGCAAGTTGTAACCTCATCTTAGTGGGTAGTAATTCATTTCTTCCCCATTTCTCCCAAGTTTGTTTAGTCATTATGGCCACTCCTGATCCACTATCCAAAATGGCTTTAGCTGAATTTTTTCCATATTGTAATTTTAGGGTTGAATTCCCTTCTTCTCCTTCACAATATCCTCCTATTTTATCAATAGGAATATACCATAATTCCTCTAATTCTTGTGTTGGTGAATGAAGGTTTCCAGGTATTGTTTCCCCTTTATTCATTTTGTTTTGTAGGTGAGGATTTTGTTTCAACAAGTTTTCCCATGTTGTATGACATGTAATGCTACATTGTTCATTTATGATCATTTGGAATGTTAATTGTGAATTTTCCTCTTTGTTAACACTTTTCCATGTTCTTGTTTTCTCAATTTGTTCAATTGTTCTCTGAGAACTGTCTTCTTCCCCTAATCTGAGTTGTGCTTCCTGGTTGATTTGTTTGCACTTTAGCATTCTTTCTTGCTCTAACTCTGGTATAGGATAAGCCACTGCATGATCTGCAGGACTTGGTCCTTCTTGGATTCTTCCCTTATATGCTTTGATTAGGGTTTCTAGACTCTGAGAGTGTCCTATTTCAGACTGATTTTGAGTGTTTTGGGGAGGAGTACTTTTTGATTGTTCCTTATTGTCTTCTTCCAAGTTTTTGCCCATTCTTTTTTTCTTTTCCCACTTCCCTTTTTGTTTATTCCTTTTCACCTTTGAGGCTGAACCTTCACTTTGTTCCTTATTTGTTTCCTGTTGCTTAGCTTGTGTCCTTGTTATAACATTGATTCCAACTTGATCATTGTCACTCAATTCCTCCTGTTCCATAATATTGACTGTTTTTAGTGGTATGTTATTGGGTGTGTTTTGTTGTTTTTGGGGATTTTTTGGACAGTCTTTGATCAGGTGTTCTCTGCCACAATCCTTGCAGTATGCTCCCTCTATCCTGAATGTTGGAGGTTGTGGACAGTCTCTGATGAAATGCTCTCCCCCACACCTATAACATGTTATCTTTGGTCCCCCTTTGAATTGAGGTTTTTGATTGGACATGTAGTTGTTGGTAATGTACATGAATGTTGCTGTGTCCATTTCAATTTTTCCATTTCCCAAATCTAGGGCATTAAGCTCAGGTTCTCTTATTTCATAATCTCCCCATTCTTCCTGATGTCCCTCACTCCATTGATACTCTTCCTTATAAGGTGATCTGAATCTTGAATTTCCTTCCTCTATGGGTGTATATTTGACTGGTACCACATTAGTTGGAATAGGAGGCTGTTGTCCCAACACTGGTCTTGGTTGCTCAGTATAACCTGATTCCCTTTGAGCCATGTAGTCTCTTTCCTTGACGGGTTGTTTGTTATAGAAGCATTCCTCTCTGGTATGGTTTGTCCATTTTCTCTCTAGTGTGCAGTATTTGAGTGTCTTCCTATCTTGTAAGTGTGGAGGCTTCTGATATGGGCATTGTTGTGCCAGATGGTTTTCTCCACAAATGTAACATTTTTTGTTTGTGTTTATCCTAGAGTTAATCAGATTAGTTTTAGTGTTTGCCTCTAGGGCTTTAGCAATGGCCTGAGCCAATTCTTCTGCTGGAGGAATTTTGTCTTCATATGATCTAGGTTGATCAAATGCCAACAGATCTTGACCTCTGTTGTCCTCCAAGTCTATTGCCTCCTTCACACAGGCTGCTAAGTCAGGACATCTCCTATAGTACACTAGGGTTCTTAGTTGAGCACTTCTCAAACCTTCAATGAATAGGGATACTTGTTTTGCCATGGAAGGTACTTCCTCTCTTGGGCATCTATCAATGTATTGTTTAAATCTTCTGGCTGCTTCTCTAACATTTTCCTCCTTTTGTTGTTTGAAACTATGTATTAATGTGGCTGTACTATGTTTTATCCCAGTCTTAGAAAATTCCCCAATGAAAGCTTCTAAAAAAGATTCAATGTCCAGATACATTTCCTTTCTCAAGGGAATGAACCAAGATAAGGCTGGTCCTATTAGGGTTAGTCCAAATGCCTCAAATTGCACCTTGTAATCCTCTACTTCCTCAGCTCTAATTAGTTGTCTAAATTCTGCTGCATGAGCATGAGGATCTGAATACCCTTCATATTGGTTCTTCATGCATTTGGCTACTTGGTATGGTCTAAGCATTCTACCCTGAGGCTTCCAATGAGGTCTTCTTCTAAGTGGGAAGTCATTGTATCCCTCTAGTTCCTTGTCAAAGGGATTTGGGGAAATATGTGTCCTCCTCCCATGTTGTTGTTCATTGCTAGTGTGGTTTTCATTTGGCCTGGGTAAATTTGTTTGTTCTATGTTATGCTCCCAAGGTCCCTTATCAGCACATTGCCCTTTGAATTTTCTGGGTCTTGAGAGAGGATGTATACACATCCTTGCCTATCTTCATATCTTCCATCCTTAAATTGTGCTACTGGGGTTATATTCAGGGGAACTTCTAAATTTCTCAATCTAATGAGGAATTTATGCATTCCATCCTGATATACATAGGCTCCAAACCTATTTGTATACATGTATTTGAGGATGTTTCTAAAATCCCCAGTTTCTATTGACTCATTTGTTTCATTTAGGTTTTCCATGTTATTTTCTTGCCCTAAACTTCCTTCTGATCTTTTACTACTTCCTGGCTCTTTTCCCTTCCTTGCTAGGTCTTGTTTAGAAAGTGTATTTATTTTATTTCCAGACCTAAGTATCATTCACCTATTTCCACAATTTTCTGCTTAGGTTATGGATTTTTCACAATTTTCTGAATAAAATCGTGTTTTTCCACGATTTTCTGTGGAATTTATGATTTTCACGATTTTCTGAATAAAATCGTGTTTTTCACGATTTTGAGTGAAAAATAGTGATTTTCACGATTCTCTGTTGAAAATCGTGTTTTTCACGATTTTGAGTGAAAAATAGTGATTTTCACGATTCTCTGTTGAAAATCGTGTTTCTCACGATTTTAAGTGAAAATCGTGATTTTCACGATTCTCTATTGAAAATCGTGTTTTTCACGATTTTGAGTGAAAATCGTGGTTTTCACGATTCTCTGTTGAAAATCGTGTTTTTCACGATTTTGAGTGAAAATCGTGATTTTCACGATTCTCTGTTGAAAATCGTGTTTCTCACGATTTTAAGTGAAAATCGTGATTTTCACGATTCTCTGTTGAAAATCATGTTTCTCACGATTTTGAGTGAAAATCGTGATTTTCACGATTCTCTATTGAAAATCGTGTTTTTCACGATTTTCTGTTGAGAATCGTGTTTTTCGCGATTTTGTCCACAAGATCGTGATCTTCACGATTTTGTGTAAAAATCGTGATTTTCACGATTTTGTCCACAAGATCGTGTTTTCCACGATTTTGTTCCCAGACAATCGTGATTGCTCAAAGATTGTTAAACACGATTTTCTAATGAAAATCGCGTTCTGGGAATCGCGATGTTGATGGCAATTTTCTCAAAATCGCGATTTTAAGTTAAAACTCAGAATCGCGATTTTATGCAGTTTTTCAAAATTTCTAAATATTGTTTTTTCCAATTATTTTTTCACTTATAGAATCGCCTTACCCAAATTTTGACATGCAATTAAGCAACTAAACCAAAAATTAATGATTTTCAGGGAAAACTCAAGAAATCAAAAAATCGCAATTCTGTTCTCCTCTTATCTTTTCTACTTTTTGGTGTTTTTCAATCAAAAATAAAAAATATGCACTCCAGAATGATATTAGGAGTCTTACCTTTCCTTGCTTGGTTGAAAACTCCTCCAAAGCCACTGTTTGCTGGAAGTCGCGACTCTGTGCTCTGCTCACTCTCTCTCTCTCCCTCACTCTCATTCACAAATGAATTTTTTCTTCACTTTTCTGTTTATATAGTGCTCAGAAAATCGCGATTTTGTACACTTCCCACTTTTCCTCACTCTTTTACTTGTCCAAACTTACTCACTCAATTTTGATGACCTTTTTTACTCTTACCTTTTCTCAAAGTTCCCAATTAAGCCAAGAAATCCAAAATTTCCCTTTACAGGAAATCGCGATTTTGTGCAGAAAATCGTGTTGTTTCTGTAAATCTTATCTTGTGCACTTTTGAGTATTCTTCCTCCTTGTTTTCTCTCAGTACCCTTCACAACTTCAAATCAACTGTCACTTCAAATGTTATTCCACAAGCAACACTTTTACAGAAAATCGCGATTCTGTGCAGAGAATCGTGTTTTCTTATTTTTTGATTTTTTGTTCCTTTTTTGGTTTCTTTTTTCACTTCTCCACAATCAATCTTATCCACAACACCTTACTCCAACTCTTTAACAAGAAAAGAAATTTGTTTAATAATTTTTGATAGGTTTTGTGAATTTGTTTGGTATTTTTGCCCTAAAAATAAAGGTGAACACTTTACTTAGGGTTTCTGGTTTTGGAGATCAGCTGATCCCATGGTTCTTGATTGGTTATGAGTTTCTATGTCCTTAGCTAACACTAAAGTACAAAAGAAAGTTTCTCAAATGAAAAAGTGTTATGAAAGGCAATCAATTTTTGTAAAGATAAACTCAATCATATTTTTTTTTTTCAAAATGCAGAACAACTCAAGATTAATGCTCAGATTTGGTCAACAACTGAATCCCTCATTCTTACATCTAGCTACTTTAACTGTCCTTTCCTTAGTATCACCATGTTATCTTCCCAAGATCACCCATGGTGTCTAGTACTTGGGCAAAAAGAAATCTAGAAATGCAAGAATAGATTCAAGTTACCTCCATCTTCAGCTTCTTGGCTCAAATCCTCCACACACCTGCACTTTTACTTCACCAATATGATGAGCAACTATCAATTTACAAAGATTTCAGCACTTCCACTTCTACAAGAAATCCATTGCTTTCTTCTTCCCTAAAGACAAACAATGATATCTACCTATTCATGTGCACTTTTCCTAATTGATGAGCTTTACCTTGTTCTTGTGTTGGTTACCATCATCAACTGAAGATCCAGCAAAGGTCCAACTTCAAAGAAGTTCTTGGAATGTTCCCCGGCAACGGCGCCAAAAAATGTTTTGTTTTGGACTCCAAGTTGTCCTCTCCAATCATGAAGTAACAAAGAATCAACAAATCATCTTTATTTTGTCAATCCTAGGAATATCCATAAGACCACAGCCCCTTCAAGATAATAGATTCAAGGAAATAAGAGATTAATGGCTGGATTGCTGAGAAAAATTGAAGATGAAGAGAAAATCTAGGGTTTACCATATCTAAAGCAAATCTCCATCATTTTCTATGATCTTTGTGTCAAAACCATGCTATTTTATCAGCAGAATACAATTATGAACTCAAAATTGAAAAATATCACCTGTATCACAGAGACGAGACAATCGCGATTCTGTACACTCAGACGATTTTCACAATTCTGGAACTTTCTTCAGTCCTTTTCCACTCATTACATCAGTAAACCTCTTCCTTCATACAGCTCTCTCAGTAATACACAAATGTAACTCACAAATCTCCATGATTAAGCAAGAAACAAGCTCTCACATCAAAGGAAATACACTCAACAGGAGAAAACACGATTTTTGCAGAAACTCTCTCTTCTCTATTGATAGCATGAGCAAATGACTAACCAACCTCTCCAAATTAGAGAAAATTGACTTATATACATTTTCAAGTGTCCCTTTTCACACTTGAAATTAGGTCTTTTTCTCTAATTTTATAAAAATATGCTATCTAAGAGTTTCTAAAAATTCTACAAAAATTACATGAGGTCCTTGACTACATAAGGAAGACTCTTCCTTATTTTTACAACCATTGCATAAATATTTTACAAGTTTTTTGGCTTTTTACTAATTTTCTACATCAAAAATGCTTTCCAAAAATACACCTTCCAACAATTGGATATTCCCTTGAGCAAAAGGGGTACAAATGTTATAACCCACTCACACGACAGGTGAAGGTGCGCAGAGATGTGGTATTTGATGAAATGTCAAGCTTCTATGCAGATGCCAAAGAAGGACTGAATCTTGAACCAAATGACAAAGAAAATGCTGAAAAATCTAGTGCAGAATCTCAAGTTTTGAGTGGACCGGATGCATCACCAAGCAATAGTTCCAACTCAAATCCATGGAGTGAAAGATTGCATGGAAATTTCAGTCCAGAAAATTCATCAAATACATCCAAGAAAGGTAAAGAAAAGCTTTCTGCTGGTAGTAAAAGAGGTCCAGGTTTTGAAGATGTTGATGGAGATTCAAGTGGTTCAGAAAAGAGTATTGATGAGGAACTTGGATTGCCCTCTGTGAAGACAACAGGAGTAAGAAGGGCACATGCAGATGATACAAGAAGAAGTGACCCAGGACCAAGAAGATCTGGGAGGATGCGTAATTCAGTGCAACGATTGACATATGATAGTTGCATGGCTCGCCATTGTGCCTACATGACAAAGGTAATACAAGATGTTGAACCTTCTTGTTTTGAAGATGCAATTGGTAATGCAGATTGGAAAAAAGCTATGGATGAGGAGATGGCTGCACTTTATGGAAATGATACATGGAAGCTGGTTCCATTGCCACAAGGAAACAAATCCATAGGCTGCAAATGGGTTTACAAGGTAAAGCATAATGCTGATGGTAGCATAAGCAGGTATAAAGCACGATTGGTAGCTAAAGGTTATGCACAAAAATATGGCATTGATTATGAGGAAACATTCAGCCCTGTAGATAAAATGTCTACTGTCAGAACACTTGTTGCATTAGCTACAGTAAAAGGATGGACTTTGCATCAGATGGATGTGAAGAATGCTTTCCTACATGGTGAGTTACAGGAAGAAGTATATATGGACCAGCCACAAGGATATGAAGATTCAAAACATCCAGAATATGTTTGCAGGTTGCAAAAGGCTTTGTATGGGCTGAAGCAAGCCCCTCGCGCATGGCATGCAAGGATTGCTGATTACTTAACCAGCATTGGGTTCTCTATGTGTGATGCAGATCACTCACTATATGCAAGGAAGGCTGATGATGGCATCACTATTGTGGCTATTTATGTTGATGACCTGATTGTACGTGGTGATAATGAAGAAAGCATCAAAGAGGTAAAGAAACGTCTTATGCAGGAATTCGACATGAAAGATCTTGGTGTGCTGCGCTATTTCTTGGGCATTGAGTTTATACATACAGAAACAGGTATATGGATGTCGCAAAGGCAATATGCCTTGAATATGCTGCAAAAGTATGGTATGGCTGATTGTAAGCCAATTTCTATGCCATTAGATCAGAATTTGAAATTGGATACTACGTCAGGTGAAACATTGGAAAATGCTACTATGTATACGAAAATTGTGGGAAGTCTTATATATCTCACAATTACAAGGCCTGATCTAAGTTATACTGTTGGACTTGAAAGTCAGTTTATGCAGGTTCCCAGGAAGCCACATTTGGATGCTCTGAGGTGCACTCTACGTTATGTGAGTGCTACTTTGGATTATGCATTGTTTTATGAAGCTCGTGTGGAGTTGCAGGTTCATGGATACACCGATGCAGATTGGGCTGGTAGTACTCCAGATAGAAGATCTACTAGTGGCTTTCTTTTCTCACTTGGAGGTGCAGCTATTACATGGAGCAGCAAAAAGCAACCCAGTGTTGCTTTGTCGAGTACAGAGGCTGAGTATAGAGGTGCTGCAATGGCAGCATGTGAGGCATCGTGGCTGGAGATGTTACTTGCAGATTTAGGTGTGGAAGTGCAAAAGCCTATCACTTTCTATTGTGATAATCTTAGCAGCATACAGTTAGCACGGAACCCTGTTTTTCACGCTAGAACAAAACATATCGAGGTACATTATCACTTCATCAGAGAGAAGGTATTAGCAGGTGATATTGATCTTGTTTATGTGAGAACAGATGAGCAGGTTGCTGATATTTTCACCAAAGCACTTGGAATTGAGAAGTCAAAGAAGTTTCAAGAGATGCTTGGATTACAGGATATGGCGTTGAGCTTGAGAGGGAGTGTTGAGATATTAAGCTCAACATGTGATGATCCAAGATGACACGTACCAGTTTTTTGTTTCTCTGACATGTATAGTGGTCATACCGATATATGTCAGGGATACTTCATTGAGCTTTATTAGATTTATCTATCAAGAGTGATGGCACATTTGTTTCTTGCTAGCTCACTCATTCACAGATATTAGGTTTTTCCTTATGTACTGATCTTTATATATTGCACTTGTTGTATTCTTGTTTTTTAGGTCATTCTTGTACATTCCTTTTATGTAATAGAAGAAGAAGAAGAAGATCATTCTTCCTTGCCTCAATCTGTGTGTGTGCTTCTCCTTGAGAGTGAGTGTGTGTGTGTGAGCTCTCTTCCTTATCTCCTTCCTCATGACACATATATGTTGATGATATTATTCTTACAGGTACAGATGAGAAAGACATTCAAAGCCTAAAGAAGCAAATGGAGAAAGAGTTCAAGATTAGTGACTTGGGAGACTTGTCATATTTCTTGGGCATGGGAGATCTCATACACTCAACATGGAGTGTATGTAACTCAAGAAAGGTATTTGAAAAACTTGTTGATCAAGTTTAAGATGAATGATTGTAGGGTAGCACCTACTCCAATGGAGGTGAATCACAAATTGAGCAAATATGGTGGAGAAGAGTTCAAGGACATGAAGCTATATCAAAGTTTGGTTGGTAGTCTGATCTATGCTACATTAACTAGGCCTGATTTGTCATATGCAGTTGGAGTATTATCTCAATTCATGCATTGTCTTAGGAAAGAACATTGGATTGCAGGACAAAGAGTGTTGAGGTACATTAAGGGTACAGTCAAAGAAGGTTTGTATTATGGTTTTACATCAGATACAAACATCAAGATATATAGTGATACTGATTGGGCAGGTAATCCTGATGATAGGAGATCAACTTATGGATACTTGTGTTATGTGGGAGATAAGTTAATTTCATGGTGTTCAAAGAAGCAACACAGAGTTGTTTTATCATCTACAGAGGCTGAGTACAAAGGTATGGTTGAAGCTGCAAAGGAAGTGATATGGCTTAAGACTCTTATGAAGAGTTTTGACATCACTCAGAGTACACCCACTATTCATGGAGATAACATGAGCTCATTATATTTGGTTGCTAATCCTATTTTTCATGCCAGGACTAAACACATTGAGATTCAGTATCACTTTCTAAGAGAGAAGGTGATGGATAAAGAGATTGAAGTAATACATATTTCAACAAAAGATCAGATAGCTGATATGCTAACCAAGAGCTTGGACGGACCAAAGCTACAGAGATTCAAAGACATGGCAGGTATAAAGAAGATAGAGAAAACCTCAATTGATGATTGAGGGGGAGCTCTTGGTGCACGGAAATCAACAATTGAAGTTTTGATGAAGGTTTAAACTCAAGGATTGAAGAAAAGATCCAGATATGAAGCATGAAGAAAGTACATGTTCAGAGAACGAATATGTGTATACATATGTACATTAATTTAGAGTTAGCTCACTTATACTTTTGTATGGTCATGAGCTTGTACATATTTTCCTATATATACAAGGAAAAATGTCGGGTCAAATATGAGAGAGTGTGTGAGAACAAGAATTTAAGAGAATTAGAAGTCATTAGACACTTGTGAAGTGTGTAGAGTAGCTCTCTCATCTAGATGTAAAGATTTTCAATAATGAAGAAAAGTTGCACCTGATATTTCTAAGAGTTCTCCTTTTGTGTTTTATCATTTCAAGAATCCTTTTGTAGGTGTCTAATTCCATAGCTAATGAGTCTACGGTTAAAGTTTGAGAGCCTAATTGTAAACAGGCTGTGAGAATTATGAGTAGGAACATTCATATGTGAAGAAGTGTTAAGTGTCTTCTGAAACAGGCACAATCTTGATGGTCAAATAATTGATCATTTCTCAGTGCAAAGTGTAAAGTTTTGCACAAATGAGGAGTCAAAATTTAAGTTGGAAGGTAAGCCATCTATGGCTAGAAGCATTTGCATAGATAGGTTCTAGTTTGAGAGAAGCAAGCTTTAGAAGTTGCAGGTGTCACGTCGATTGTAAAGAACTATAGTTTTAGACATAGGTGACTTGTTAAGATCATTTCTCAAGATCTACTGAGTCTTTTGGAATGATTTAACTTGGAGGAGGTGCACAAAATATAGGCAACACCTTGTGCAAAGTTTTATAAAAAACTTTACACATTTGATAAGTCAATGAGTGAGTTATGTGCAACAGACTTTTTGTGTAGTCACCTTCTTCACTGTTTGTTCAAGATTTTGGAAATTAAGTATTGATCCTCTAAATTGGTGAAGGGTTTGAGTTACTCTTGATATAGAGGTGCTCTAACTTCAAGAGTAGCTTGTTCTTTTGGAGATTAACACTCTCCATCAGATTTATCTTGATTTAAGAGCTTCTCTATATCAAGAATAAACCAAAATTTATACAAACTTTGCATTAATCTTTAAGTTTATTGAAAAATACTTCTCTGTCTGAAGTTTCTTCAACTTCAAAAAGTCTGCTTCAAAAATGGACTTTAGTATCTGCACATAGATTTAACTTTAATCATTCAAATGATGCACAAACATTTCTGCTACCTTTGCACAGCTATGATTGTCCTTAGTTCTCCAAAACAACTATTAAAACTTTGATTTCATCACTTAGATCAAATGTATATCAGAAATTGTCTTCCTCACATGGCAACTTTGACATGGTCAACCACATAAGCTGATTTCTCTCAAAGTATAACCCATTTTGCTAAATGATTTTAGCCATAGCTTCCTTATCTTTAACTTAAATGTTGAATTCTCACTCATAAAAAACTTTACACTGAGCACTGAGATCCAAATAAATCTTTGAGCAACAAAATGTGTAATTCTGAGAACTTCACTTGCAGAATTCTACATATGAATGTTCCTACTTGTCATACACACAAACTGAAGAGAACTAGATCATAAAACTTTGGTAATAGCTTGATTAGATTTTGAATTAGATGTGTACAAAAGATTTCTTGATCCACATGATCAAGCTAAGAGAAATCTAAGATAGACTCGATGCTACCCTAAGAAGAAGACTCTTTGCACATCTATCACTCATAAACTTGAACTCTATTGGATCTCCTCCTTATTTTCTTGACATAATTGACTTTTATATATACATTTGTACTAGTTTCATATCTATGACATGACTCTCTATTATTCTTACAAGTATTCATGGCTATATTACAAGGATTTTCACTCAATGTACATGTGTACAGACAATGTCTTCCTTGAGCTTCTTGAATTTCTTTTGATTTTTGATCTGGTCCAATTACTTCATAGTCACCAATTATTGAGTGGTTTGCACCAACATTTGTGTCATCCGTAAACATTCTCATGATCATCTTGCCTTGATTGAGTGGGAGCGAGAGATCTTCAATATGGCATAAGTCCATATGATGCTTAATAAGGCAACTGAGCCCCTCCATAAGAACAACAAAATGTAGAGGGGCCAAAGGGCATCCTTGTCTGATAGAGTGTTTTAATCTGATAGCCTTCGACAATTGATCATTGATATTTATTTGCACATACGCATTTCCCATTAGGGTAGAGATCATCTTAGCGATTTTTTGACTGCAACCAAGGTCTTTAAGAGATTGAAGAATGAAGGCCCATCCAAGCCTAACATAAGCTTTGTTGAAGTTAACCTTAAGGAAGATAACATCTTGAATAGAATCTTAAGCAAAATCCAGACCTTTCCAAATATCAATAATAGCTTCCAAGATAGACCTACCCTTGATGAAGCCTTTTTGTTCCTCACTTAACCAACTTTGTAAATGGCAATAAATTTTTTTGACAATTACGTTACCAAGGATCTTGTACCTTGTTTGTAGCATCATAGTTGGGTGCCAATTATTTATCCTATTTTTGTTTCCCTTCTTATGAATAATCTTGATGACACCTTTGTTTAGACATTCATGCAGCGCTTCGAAAGACAACACCTCTTGCCACACTAGGCATAGTGGAGTGGGCACCACTTGTCTGAAGGTTTTGAAAAACTCACTGTTAAGGTCAGAAGGATCTTGGCTTTTTCCATTAGGAAGCGAATTGATAACTTCTAGAATCTGAGTATCTAAAATGGGAGCTTCAAGAAGAGCCTTTATATTATTCTTGATTCTTGATGATTAAACTCCAGAAATGGTCAGATGCAATCATGCCTGTGGGGAGAAAGATGCATCGAAACCCCCAAGAGTTGGGTAAAGTGGTTGACAATCATTGCCCTATTTTCATCTTCTATCTTGCATTCAACCCCATTGATGTCCATCAAGAAGGGGATAGCATCCTTCGGTTGTTTCCTTTTTAAGAGGCCACACATCCCTTAAGTAGGGTTTTTAGTCTTGGTGCAAATCTCAAGCCTACAAATTTGGCTTGTAGTACATAAACATATGAAGCTCCATGGAAACAATTGCTAAGAAAGAATTCATATTTACCATTTGTAAAAGTCATTTTTTGACTTGAGAATATTTGTAATCACCTACCCAAAAGTCATGGAATTGTTAGTTAGGAAAGTAACCACTACATTGAGGGAATATCTCCTAGAATGAAGGATCACTTTTAGAGAGAGCCAAAAGTGAATTCAAATTCAATTTTGAATGGAACACTTATATAAACTCACTTGAAAAAGTCGCGGTAAGTAGCTTCATTATCCGAGCTCTCCATTGCCATTTTGTATGTGTATAAAGCCTACATTGTAGCCTACACTATTCTCCATCATAAGGCTATGATTACCAAGCCTATGATCTTGTACAACATTGTTCATTAATACATTATATCTACATTGTCTATCTATGATATCTCTGTTATAGTCATTTCTTAGTGTCAACTTGTGCTGCTCATATCTCGGTCAATTCTTCACCAAATTCAATCATCTATAGCTTGTTGGAATCAGATCCAATCTCTCTACGTGCTGACAAATTTTGAAGCAAATCGAGTCAACCAATTTAAAGAAAACTGCGTGGAAGCACTCACTGGTCAAACTCTACAAAGGTCCTAAAAAATTGGGGGTAATGATCTATTTGCTAAATTGATTTCTCTATGTATAGTGGATCATTTCAAGTGATTCTACTTGGAATAATTAGCTTAATAAGCTAGTTAGATACCTCTAACAAGAAGTTTTCCAATTCCTACTGTACTGGTAGCACTGAGCATTACAAGCAGTAGGTGTATGATAAAAAATAGAAGGTTTTCATTGAGTCTTCTATTTGGAAGTAGTCTGTTTTGATTCAATCTTTTCATACATCATTTCCAAAGTACATAGGCACTTTTATGGTGTCTTTGGAAAGCTACAAGGCCCCACATATCAACTCTGAAGTCATAAAGGGCTGGTACTAAGTAGGATTTGGCTGTACCAACTCATCATTTGAAGTGTCCATCCATCTTTCCCAACAGTGGTATCAGAGCAAAGCTAAGGTAAAATGGGAGATGGTTTTCCTTCTTTCATTGATAAATTGGATAGGAACAACTATCAATCATCGTCTCTAAGGATGAAGACATACTTACAAGGAAGGAGCCTCTATGGATACATATCAGGAGATGAGGAGATGCCCATATTTAGAAGCAAAGGACAACCTACAAGGGAAGAGCATGAAAGACTCAACACATGGTGTGCCAAGGATGCATTAGCAAGGTCTTACTTACTCAACTCAATCTCTGATTTTCTTCTTCCACATATTAGGAACTCTAAGACATCCCAAGAGACTTGGGAAACATTGTCTTCTTATTTCTCTTCCAACATAAGGGCCAGGAAGAATCAATTGTGGATTGAATTCACAACTCAAAGAAAGCAACCTAAGCAAGGTATCTCAGAGTATGTGACGAAAGTTAAAGATGTAGCAGATCAGTTGGCAAGCATAGGAGAAGAAATTGAAGAGGAGAAGATTGTAAGGAAAGTAATCAATGGTATTAAAGCTGATGACAAATGGAAGAGCTTCACAATTGCCATGGATCTATACATGGACATGTAGATTCCAGAGCTTACCACACTCATGGGGCAATTATTTACCCATGAAGCCAAGCTCAACAAAAATGGAGTTTCATCCAGAGGTAATAGCTATTCTGCCCTATACACTCATAAGAATAAGTCTAAAGAGAAAGGCAAGAACAAGAAGGTAGAAGATGGAGGAACTACCTCCCAAGCCAACTATGGAGGGAGAGGTAGATCATCAAGAGGAAGGGGCACAGGAGGTAAGCGAGGTAGGGGGAGACCTTATAACTCCTCACCATGCAATATTTGTGGTTTATCAAATCATACTACAGATGAGTGTTTCAGGAACTTCAAGAACCAGAGAGGTAGAGGTTATCAAAGAGGTGGATTCACACAATCAAGAGGCAGATTCAATCATCACCAAGGATACAACAACAACTACAACAACAACTACAATAGCAACTACCAAGGAGGATACAAATCCAGAAAGGATTACAACAACTACATAGAGGAGCAAGAAGACTCTCTTTTGATTATGAACATGACTTCAAAACCAGGTATAAATGATGACCATCTCTTCTACATTGACTCAGGATGCTCAAATAATGTGGCAGGCAATGTAGCTCTTCTCTCTGACCTTGAGGAGCCAAAGTGTAAGCATCAGGTACAAACAAGTGATGACACCAAGCAATCGGTGATTAAAGTTGGAAATGTTAAGACCTCTGATGGGAACAAAAATCTGTTCAGTAGGGTTCTATATGTACCAACTATTACCAAGGATTTGATGAGTGTTGGACAGATTGTGGAAAAAGGTTTGCAGGTTAGATTCAACCAATATGGAGCATTTGTGGAGGATCCTAAGCATGGGTTAAAGAGAATTTCCAAAGGAGAAAAGACAGGTAGACTATTCACTTTTGAACTTGAGGATATAAGGAACATTGCACTTTATAGTTATAAAGATCAAACATTATTAGAGCTTCAAATTTGGCATAAAAGATCAGGGCATGTAGGTGAAAGAACCTTGAAACAAATATGCAGAGATCAATGTGTGATTCGGATACCTAATGTATCCAAGCAACATTTATAAATGTGGTGCTTGTCAGTTTGGAAAGTCTCACAAGTTACCCTTCTCAAGGAAACGCTACATGCATGAGGACTACCTAGAAATTGTTCATAGAGATGTATGGGGACTAAGCAAGGATCCCTCAATCTCTGGATCAAGGTATTATGTATCTTTCATTGATGATTACAGTAGGTGGACTGTATTGTACTTTATCAAGCACAAAGATGAAGTATTGAGTTGCTTTAAAATGTATCTTGCACTTGTTGAGAATCAAACAGGGAGAAATCTAAAAAGGCTAAGGTCAGATGGAGGAGGTGAGCACTTCACAAATGATTTTGATGCATTCTTGCAAGACAAAGGAATCAAGAGAGAAATTACCACAAGGAATACCCCTGAGTAGAATGGGGTAGCAGAAAGAAGAAATAGATTGATTGTTGAAAAAGCTAGGTCAATGTTAAATAAGAAAAAATTACCTAATTACCTATGGGCAAAGATGTTTCCATCCAAATCACTTGATGGGATGACCCCATATGAAGCATGGCATGGTAGAAGACCTTCACTTGATCATTGTAGGATCTTTGGATGTATAGCATATGTGCATATCCCTTCTCAGATAAGAGGTAAGCTAGACCCTAAGGAAGAAAAGTGCATCTTCATTGGATATGATTTAAATCAGAAAGGTTACAGGTTCTACAATCCTTCAAACAAGGGACTCATGGTCAGTAGGGATGTTGTCTTTGATGAAAATGACTCTTGGTTTGATAGTGAATGCAGGAAGATAAAACTACCTTATGACTTGGAAGAGGAGTTTCCAAGACTCACTAAGGAGGAGCCTACTCAGAATGAAGACACCAATTCATATGATGAGGACATCATCAACCTTGAAGAGTTCAAAGCATGGAAGTCCAAAGGCAAGCTCAAGATTAATTGGAAGATATACTTGAATCTTCCAACCAAGCAATTAGGAGATCACAAAGGGAGAGCAAGAAGAAAATCAGATATGGGTATGACACTTCTTTTGTTACTAAGCACTCTATTTATCTTGCAAAAGATTTATCAATTGAAGAATCAGCATCATATGAAGAAGCTAAGACCAAGGTAGAATGGAAGGAAGCTATGGATGAGGAGATTGAAGCACTCAAGGAGAGTCATACTTGGGAGCTAGTACCAAAGAAGGAGTCTATGAAGGTAATTGGTGCTAGATAGATCTATAAGATCAAAAGGAATTATGATGGGTCAATAAGCAGGTACAAAGCTAGACTTGTGGCTAAGGGTTTTGCACAAACCCAAGGTATTGATTATGAAGAAACCTTCTCACCTGTGGCCAAAATTCTAACCATCAGGGTATTGGTAAGTGTGGGTGCATCAAAGAATTGGAACATGTATAAAGTTGGATGTAAAAAATGCATTTCTAAATGGCTAAATTTTAGAGGAAGTGTACATGTCACAACCTCCTAGATATGAGGACCTAAACAAGGTAACACATGTATGTAAATTGAACAAATCACTTTGTGGATTGAAGCAGGCACCTAGGGCATGGAACCATAGGTTGACTACATACCTTTAGGATCAAGGTTTGTCATGAGTAAAGTAGATACTTCTCTATTCATCAAGAGAAGTAATTCAGAGATAATATATCTATGTGTATATGTTGATGATATCATACTTATAGGTGATGATGCTAATGGCATCAAACAGATCAAGAATCAGATGATGAAGGAGTTCAAAATTAGTGACCTTGGATCACTAAAATATTTTCTAGGACTTGAGTTAGTCTATACTAACTCTAGAATTTACATTACTCAGAGGAAGTATATACAGGATACGTTGAAGAAGTTTCATTTGCAGGATGCCAAAGTTGCAAGTACTCTAATGGAGGTAAACCTAAAACTAAGTGCTCATGAAAGTGTTATACTTGAGAACATTGCAAGGTACCAAAGCATAGTGGGAAGCTTGAAATATGCTACCTTGACAAGGATTGACATAGCTTATGGAGTACGTGTGCTAAGTCAATTTATGCACAAGCCTAGGGCACCCCACTTGGAGGTTGCAAAAAGAATCTTAAAGTACCTTAAGGGTACTCAACATCATGGTTTGTATTTCCCTTATACATCAGACTTGGACATTAAGATTTATTCAGATGCAGATTGGGCAGGATGCAAAGATGATAGGAGGAGTACCTCAGGATACCTTTCATTTGCAGGTGATAAACCAATATCATGGTCTTCAAAGAAGCAACCTACTTTTTCTTTATCTTCTAAAGAGGCAGAGTATAGAGGATTGGCCAATGCTACTCAAGAGGCCATATGGATCAGATGGTTGTATATAGAATTGGGCTTGCATACTACATCTCCAATGATCTTTGGAGATAATACAAGTTCCTTACACCTTGCAGCTAATCCTATTTATCATGCTAGGACCAAGCATATAGAGGTCCACTATCATTATGTGAGAGAGAAACTATTAAGCAAGGATATTCAGCTGGCATATGTATCAAATAATATGCAATGTGCAGATTTGTTGACTAAAGCATAAGATGGTACAAAACTTTGCAGATTTAAAGCAATGATTGGATTGCAAGATATAATGAAGATTGAAGATGAAGACTAAGAAAACTTGTTTGGCTTGAGGGGGAGTTGTTGGTGCAAATCATAAGCCTACACATTTGGCTTGTAGTACATACACATATGAAGCTCCATGGAAACAATTGCTAAGAAAGAATTCATCCTTACCATTTGTAAAAGTCATTTTTTGACTTGAGAATATTTGTAATCACCTACCCAAAAGTCGTGGACTTGTTAGTTAGGAAAGTAACCACTACATTGAGGGAATATCTTCTACAATGAAGGATCACTTTTAGAGAGAGCCAAAAGTGAATTCAAATTCAAATTTGAATGGAACACTTTTATAAACTCACTTGAAAAAGTCACGGTAAGTAGCTTCATTATCCGAGCTCTCCACTGCCATTTTGTATGTGTATAAGGCCTACATTGTAGCCTACACTATTCTCCATCATAAGGCTATGATTACCAAGCCTATGAGCTTGTACAACATTGTTCATTAATACATTATATCTACATTGTCTATCTATGATATCTCTGTTATAGTCATTTCTTACTATCAACTTGTGCTGCTCATATCTCGGTCAATTATTCACCAAATTAAATGATCTATAGCTTGTTGGAATCAGCTCCAAGGTATCCACATGCTCAAAAGGTTTGAAGCAAATCCATCCAGCCATTTTGGAGAAAATGGCATCCAAGCACTCATTGGTCAAACTTTGGAGAGGTCCTAAAAAATCTGGGGTAATGATCTATGCTAAAGTGATTTCTCTGTGTATAGTGGATCATTTCAAGTGATTCTAATTGGAATCATTAGCTTACTAAGCTAATTAGATACCTCTAGAAGGAATTTTTCCAATTCCTACTGTACTGGTAGCACTGAGCATTACAAGCATCAGGTGTATGATAAAAAATAGAAGGTATTCATTGAGTCTTCTATTTGGAAGTAGTCTGTTTTGATTGAATCTTTTCATACATCATTTCCAAAGTACATAGGCACTTTTATGGTGTCTTTGGAAAGCTAAGAGGCCCCACATAGCAACTCTAAAGTCATAAAGGGCTGGTACTAAGCAGGATTTGGCTGTACCAACTCATCACTTGAAGTGTCCATCCATCTTTCCCAACAACTAGCCTTACCAACCCACCACTCTTTATACTTGTAGCTTTTTCGTTTGAATTTCTTCCTCATATCTTGACATGCCTCAGATTCTCTATAGCCCCATCTACTATTGAGATTTTCCTTTGTTCACTTCCTTCTCAAGATGCCTCAATCTCGAATAAAGCTTTTCTCTTCACATGTGACGGATGTTTTGCAATCTTGTGGGTCTTGACCAAGATAGGATGAGTCATCATAGCTGGGATCCTTCAACTTTTGGCTGGTGATGAGAGGTTCGCAAAGGGCGAATTCCAAGCCTCTATAATTTCCTATTATATAGAGGGGATAGAGAAAGACATCAATGATGTTTTGATTGAAAGTTTCAAACTATGTAGCTCTATCTGACAAGATCATCCTCTAGCGCTTTACTATTGACCATTGTCTAGATTCTATTAGATTCTTTGTTTTCCCAGTCCTCAAGCTTTACATGGTGGAAGTTGTGAATATTTTGAAGAGAATGAAATCTTAAACTCATACAAAAATGATGGGACTTCACCCTGTGCACCTTGAAAGTGAGTCGACAATAAAAAATTTGAAATTATAGATGGGCTAATACAAGGTACATGTATGATAGCTGAAGTCCATATCTCATATAGCATATACTTCATATATTAATAGGAAATCAAAAGATACAGTCTTCCCTTCCTTTCATGTTTAAGCATAATGGGCTACCACCCGTAGGCAAGGTAACACACAACGACATATGATAGTAGTATATTGGATTTACCAACGTACTTCATAATCAAAAAAATAAAAAAAAGCACTGCGTATTGGGCTCTAAGATTAGATGCAAGCTTTGTTCTACAATGCAAAAGCAACTAGGCCTCAAAACGAGGCTTAAAAGTTAAACAACCAACAATAGGAACTTGCATTGCACATTAATCAACCCAAAACCCCTCTTTGGAGTGATCCAACTCTATCTGATCCATATACCATCCATACACGCTCCAATAATGAGAGCCATTTTGAGGTCAAAAGAAGGACCTTTTGTAGAAGAGGGAGAGAAAAGACCACATCCAATTGGGTGAAGGCCAATGTAACATTGAAAATTTTTCAGAAACAATGTGACAATATGAGCATGGATGATTTTGAGGGAAACGTGACTGAGGTGTGACTCGATATAAGTTTTTTAGTATCTTTTTGAAAGGTCTCTCTTTTGAAAGAGGTGTGTTTTGGGTCTCCCGTGTGCATAACTTTGAAATTTCTTCATTGTCTTCCTTGTGCACTTTTCTCCTTGAGCATCTCCTCTAATTCTCCATACATCACTTCTCTGTGCTATGCAAGCTCCATGGGACCTCCTCTAGGCCTCGCATGTTCATCTATTTCAGTAGCGATGTGTGAATACACTTAGAACTCTTGTGGCATTTCTTTCGCTCTTCGAGATGTTTTTTTTTTTACCCTAATCTATATACACACCCTAGCCCTAATGGGTTAGTTAAATACCCTTGCACATTCACTTGGTAATACATTCTATATTGTGTTGTTCTCCAAGTTTCTTCTTCTTCCTTGTGATATTTGTGTGCTTCCACAAACCTCTTCTTCTTCCTTGTGATATTTATGAGCTTCTCCAAGCTTGATGGAATAGTTGATAGGTATAAGGCTAGGCTTGTTGCAAAGGGTTATGTGCAAGAAAGAGGCATTGATTTTGATGAGACCTTTGCACCTACATGCTGACTAACTACTGTTCGCCTTTGCATCTGTGCACTTGCAGCTCATCATGGTTGGAATGTACATCAATTGGACATTAAAACTACATTTTTGGATGGTGACTTGCATGAAGAGGTGTATGCTTTTCAGCCTCGTGGCTTTGTGCAGAAAGTGCACGAAAACCAAGTGTACAGGTTGAAGAAGGCATAATATGGTTTAAAGCAAGCACCATGTGCTTGGTATGAAAAGATACAGGCCCATCTGACTGCACATGGTTTTGAGAATAGTTCAAGAGATGTTTGAACATGAGTGCAAGTTCCTTGCTCACCACATCAGTCCCACGGGGGATTTGTTGATATATTTAGGGTAGTGATATGTGTGAACAATATAGGACCATTGAGACAATTTTTTTCCTCTTTAGGAAAAAAATGGGTTACTACGCCTACTACCCTAATGGGTTACTTATCTTTGAACATTCTAGTGGTAATACATTCAATATTGTGTGTTGTGCTCCAAGCTTTTTCTTCTTCCTTGTGTTGTTCTCGTGCTTTCACAGACCTCAAACTCCAACAAAGTTGACTTAGGGCAAATAATCACTCCAATTGTCCTGCTTTCCATTCATATACATATGCGACATATCTTCATGTACCCGATTAACTCTCTCGATTTCCCCATCAGTTTGTGGATGGAAAGGTGTACTCATACAAAGATGAGTTCTAATCAATTCAAATGTTGCTCTCCAAAAGTTTGATGTGAACCTAGATTCTCTATTAGAAATTATCATTTTAGGCATTCCATGGAATCAAAAAATTTCTTTTACAAATAGTCTTGCAACATTCAAGGGAGTATTGGTCTTTTTCATTGGGAAGAAATGTGCCATCTTGGTAAGTCGATCAACTACCACAAATACAGTATCATGTTTGCTTCTCATCATAGGTAATTTAGTGATAAAGTCCATAGAGATAGACTCCCACTTTTGATTTGGAACATCCAAAGATGGGAGTATTCCAGGCATTCTCTTAAACTCAGATTTCACTTGTTGGCACTTTAAAGATTCACTTACATATTTTCTAATATCCCACTTCATACATGGCCAGAAGTAAGAACATTTTGTTTTAACATAGGTCCTTGAATAACCTGGATGTGCAAAAAAAGGTTGGTCATGACAATCATGCAATATTCTAACTTTTAATGGAGACTCAAAAGATAAGCATAATCAATTGTTACAATACAAAGATCCATACTGCAAATGAAATTTGTCTTCATATATCGGTCCTTTGATTGCATACAAAAAATTCAAAATAGGTGCATAAAAAGAGTCCTATTTCAGTTCTTCTTGAATTTGATTGAGAAAAATAGAATTTACTACAAAAAGGAGATTACATAAAGGTCTTCGACTCAACACATCAGCGACCTTAATTTTTTACTAGCCAGATACGTAATGTCAATATCATACTCGCTTCATAATTCAATATAGTGCTTCTACATGTCGTTAAGCAATGGTTGTGTGAAAATGTATTTTAGACTGTTGATTTGTTTTCAATTCAAACTTAATGCCTAATAGTAAATGTTTCCAATGTTTAAGTGCATGAACAACTACAAGCATTTCTAGATCATGAAGGGGATAATTTACTTCATGTTTTCATAATTTTCTTGACTCATATGCAACCACCCTACCATCCTATGGAAGAACATATCCTTTCTAAGTACCACTTGCATCACATGGAACCACAAAAGGCTTTCCCATTTATTGTATTTTCAAAACACAATTTTCAATGATTTTTTTTTTCAATGATTCAAATGATTTTTGACAAGCATCACTCCACATAAATCATGCATTGTTTTCAGTTAATTGTGTGAGAGGAGTAGCTATCTTAGAAAAATCCTTAATATGTTCTCTTCATATTGTGCCAATCCTAGAAAACTTCTAACATCCCTTACAACTTTAGGAACTAGTCAATCAACTATTGTTTTCACTCTATCCTGGTCTATATGAATTCCCTCTTTAGATATGACTCTTCCTAGATACACAAGTTTATCCTTAGCAAAGAAACTTTTACTCTTCTTTCCATACAATTTGTGTTCTCTAAGAGTTTTTTAAGGCTTCTTGAGATGTACAACATGCTGAGGATCATCTTTAGAGTATACAAATATATCATCAAGAAATACTATGATGAATTCATCACAATAATCATGAAAAAAATTGTTCATCAAGCACATAAATGTGGCACGAGCATTTGTTAATCCAAAAGGTAAAACTATAAACTTGTAGTGACCATAACGTGTTTGAAAAGTTGTTTTGGGTATATCCTCTATTTTGATCCTAATTTGGTGATATCCAGATGTTAAGTCAATCTTAGTGAATATAGTCACTCTACTTAATTGTCCTAATATATTCAACCCCCTATAGTCAACACATAATCTATAAGAGCCATCTTTCTTCTTATCAAATAAAATAGGTGCACCCTAAGGTGAAACATTCGGTCTTATCAATCCTTTCTTCAAAAGATCATTTAATTGAATCTTCAGCTCCTTTATGTCATCTAGGTTAAATCTAAAGGGTGCTCCAGAATATGGTTCACTCCCTAGATACAAGTCAATAGCGTGGTCAATCTGCCTAGGTGGAGGTATACCAGGTAGGTCTTTTGGAAACAAATTTGCATATTCTTCCAAACGATTTTCAACAAAATTTGGAAGATTTTCGTCATTATGTTCCTCATGTAGATTGTTCACATACACTACAAATGTTCTAAAGCCATCACGTATACCTCTAAATACTCTTTCCCGCACCTTCATCCACTTCACCATTCAGTTTTAGAAACAAATTTGTTGTGCCTTCTGGTTGTTTTCCACCTCGTTCTTTGCATAATTCTCTAAGAAGCTTATGAATAAGCTCCTCTTGCTAATGGGGCTTTTGCATCAAACCTTCCATCATTCCCAAGGATCAATGCTACTCTGATACCACTTGTAGCATTTCCTTAATCACAATCTATCCTCTATCACAAGTTTTTGATCACTCAAGAATAGTCGAAGAGAGAAAAATAAAACCTGCACAAGCAGAGGGAAAACTTAGTGCAGAAGAATAGACAAGATATGACTCAAAAGAAGAAAAATTATGATATTATAGATGTGAATCAATGGATACAATAGCTTTGGAAAATAGCTTCTTGAAAAAGCCCCTACCTCCGGACCATCGCAAGCTATCGCAATCTCAATTACGCTCGCATTCTCAATCACTCTCACTCTCACTCTCACTCTAAATCACAAGGTAATTCTCTGATTTCTACCTTCTTTCTCTTTGATGCATAGGTCTTCATGTAACAGAGTTGATCAGCACCCAAAGAAGTGTTTGATATACCAATTTTAGAAAAAAACCGATTCTATGCAATCACTTTTGCAAAAGCATGCATTTGTAGTAGTCGAGCACTCTCTTTAGAAGTACCTATCCAAAAATAGAAGAAAAGTACCAAAAAGGCATATTTGAAGAAATCCCTAATTAGGCATGACAACATGTCAGCATCAAAATCATGGATTTGAATTGAAATAGAGAAGCTCTTTTTTTTTTTTCTAAAGAACCTAAAAAAACAACACTTTTGCAAGCCCTGTAACTCAAAAACACTGAGGAATTAGCTTAAGCTTGTGAGAGACACGTTTATTCAATTTTTCAATTTTCACAATATGTTAATATAACCTAGGTCTAATCCACCTCCAGGTACCACTTTTGACCCCTACAGGTTTAGAAATTCTAGAGAGAGAATAAAATCAAGACATTTTCTTAGAGTGAATTTCAGAGAGGCACTTTTATTCTCTGAAGCATGATCTACCTTTCTCTCATACAGATTTTTTCCCTTCATCATTATGTTCAATTTACAACCAAAAAACATGATACGAATAAGATTTAGAGAGAGAATATGAAACTTGTCATCTCAAATTTTTCCTACATGCATAAAATGACCTAATTGTTCAATCTAAAAATTATCCCCACAATGAAATTCAAAAAATTTAAAATGATTTATTTCACTAGAAAAAGGCCTATTAATATCCCCCCCTTTAAGGAATTCTATCCTTAGAGTTGGAAAGAAAGATAATGCACTACAAAATTATTTAAGTTCACCCGAGTTGAATCTTCTAATGGATATGTGTGCCATTTCACCAAAATATCTAGTTTAGATCTATTTCTAAGTAATCTTTATGTGAGCCGCCGGAATGTAATTATTTGGTGATCTTCGGTGACAATTCGATATTATCCGGTGATAATTCGGTGACCTTCGGTGACAATTTCGTGATCTTCGATGATAGTGCACTACTGTTTGGCAGGAATTTACTGCATTCATCGTTTTCAGGTGCAAGTTTAGCCAATTTCGACACTAAAGTTGAGAAAGGGTTGTTAGATTTTGAGCTAAGTAATCGATTCATAGATATCTTAGGAATGGAAAGTTGGCAAAGTGACCATACGACCCAGGAACATCAAGAAATACTTCCCCAAAATTCAAGCAACATGAGTAGTTCACAACAACAACAACAGCAATAACAACAAAAATAGCAACAACAACAACAACAATAGCAGCAACAGATTATTCCACCTCGTCCGGTGCCAGCCGGAGTCACGTACACAAAATTTGGAGGTTTTCTAGGAGATGATGCTGATGCGCATGTGCGGACATTTGAAATTAATTATGCAGTTTTGAATTACCCAGCAGAACCTGATTATAAAGCCATTGTGTTCCAGTCAACTTTGGTTAATGAAGCTGCATGTTGGTTAACCGAGTATGACCTGAATCATTTCCGACAATATGATGACGTGAAGGATGCATTCCTGCAACAATTCTCATTAAAGAAAAACCCAGCAGAAATTTTTTATTACCTGCAGAATAACAGGCAGAAGCCACACCAAAATGTACAAGACTATGCCACTCTATTTCGGAATCATTTACGACAATTACCATCAGTGCATGCCAATTTACCAAATGATGTCATTACTGAGAGGTTCATAAACGGATTAACCCCCAATTGAAACAGATCATGATTATACGATGTGTGGGAGGAATGACCTTGGATGCCGTAATCACTATGGCTGTACAGTTAGAAAATAAAGTGGGTGGATTCACTGAAGATTTAGAGTGGTTGAAGGCGTCCAAGCATTCAAATGAGGATCCTCTGAAACAGATTTACTCTACTTAATGTAAAAATATGGGACAGAGCAGCTCAGCATGCGCTTTGAATCAGATGTATTGTGCCATTTGCCATACAATGAACCACACTACGAAGACCTGCACTTATAAGGCAAAGGTACAGAGTAGAGCGGCGGTCAATGCTATCATTCAGGAACAAGGGCAACCGGCCAGTCACTAAATACCCCCACAAATGAGGAATACTTCCTACCAAGGATACAAGAGTTATAGAGGAGCACGGTCAACTAACTTTGGACAAACGCGGTGGAATGCAGGTCCCTCAGGTGAAGCTGCATCTCCTCCACTACGTAGATGTCATTTTTGTGGTGAAATAGGGCATATCTGTAGGTACTCTAAAGATCGAGCTGAGTATGATAAACGAAAAAAAGAGAGACAACACCTGATGCAAACATGGTGTACATTTCAACTGTCGACACCCAAACAGCAGTGATGCAAACACGCTCGGGAAAGCAATTACAACCACCTGTGGAGATTTTTGAACCTAGAATTTGTGAATAGCAGAAGGTGTTTACTAAAGCAAGCAAGTGGGCGATCCAGGAACAACTGTTGCCTGCAACATGATTTGAACATCCTGAATCTATGTAGAATAAATGATCATCTTCTTTACCTTCTTTATGGCTTAGATTCATAAGAAGCTATGAATCTTCATGTGGTTGATCTTCTGTATAATTTTTGAAGTCCCTTCTATTATAGCCTCTATTGTTATTGTTCAAGTTCTGTCCACCTAGTCCTCTATTGCTACCATATCCACCTCTTCCACTTCCTTTCTAGGTCTTCCCGTTGAACCAACAATTCTGAGTGGTGTGGTTGGTCTTATCACAGATGGCCCAAAAGATTATGTTTGGCTCATTATTTTTCATCCTACACCAATCGGCAATGCCAGTTTTTGGTCCCTCAGTAGAGGTGGTGCTCTAGCACACATAGGGCAGCCATGGTGCACTCTAGGAGCATGTTGAGGAGCGGCTATGGAGTTGTTCTTGAAGGAGAAGAGTGTGCTCACACTCTTATTTATGGAGAGGACTTACCTATTAGTAGCTTGGTGGTGTGGATCGGCCATTCACATGATGTATTTTGAAGATTGTCTTCTACATGAAGATTTCGGGTTACTTCAAAGACATTGGATGGTGGTTCACATAAGATTTACATCTTATGTTAAGAGTTCAGGTACATATTCTCTTAATGCACATAGGTACTACTTGAAGTTTATGGAGGCAATAACGTCCATATCAAGAACAGTCCTATTCGGCATAATGTAAAAGAGAATTAGTACATGTATGCTTTATGCATATTTGGATGAGGTGTTTGAGAAGGTATGATCAAATGCGTTTGAGGATTTGTGACAGCAAACTTGTTAGCATTCTTTGCTACTTTTGTAAGTATGTGATCTTTTCACACATGTGTCTAACTTACGGTCTTCCATAGCCTAAGGTTAGATGAGGGTTTGTTGATTATCAGTTTTAGATTGATCCTTCCTCTTTCTGCCACTCATATGCACTCTTCTACAACCTATCAGATCACACATCTCATGTATATTCAGATTTCTGTCCATACATCTGAATATGTTTGTTACATTTGTACATTCACTCATCCATCTATATCTATTCACATAGAGTGGTTGAGAGTTTTGCTCCCACATTGTACATTGAACATTGGTATATATGATAGTGTGAGTAAGCCTTGGCTTACGTAACACTTTACACACGTTGTCTAATCTTTCTCTATCTTTGTCCCATCATTTGTATGATTAAATGTGGTATGTTCATGTTTTGTCAATATTGGAAGATTGCTGGAATCTGTGTTGTAGATGCTGGACCTATGGAACTTGGACCTGTGGTATTAGTATTGGGCCTACTAAATTTCCAACATTTGGTATCAGAGCTTCAGGGTTTTGATATCAGAACATTCAGGCTCTTATATTCATAGGTTCCCAGACTTCCAGGTTTACAACATATGATTTAAGGGCATCTTCTAACATTTGACATTTGACATACACACTTAATCTAGATGAGTAGAGATTTGAGAATTAGACAATTCGGTGACATGTTTGTTTATCAGTGTGGAGTATGAAATTGATGATTTGTTAGCAATCAAATAATTTTGGAAGAGTATGAAAATACTTTACAGAAAGTATTGTTTGAAGACAAAGTCTTGATGAAGAGAAGGCTACTTCAAATTCAAGGAAAAACAATGGTTTGGAGAAGATGAAGGAATGAGATCAACAAAAAATCACAAGTATCAATTTCTACTATTAGATTATCATTTGCAGGTCATATCTTAGAAGAGTAGTTATGAAGAGATTTGAAGGATTCAAGGAGTGCTTTTATACACTTTCATTATTTCAAAGATAAAGGCTACATCTAAACAGATATCTAGAGGTTTTTCTAGAGAGTTTTTGAGAGATCTCTTTAATGGCAAGAAAGTTCATCTAAGAAGACAAATGTGGAGAGCATATCAGTTTTCTTTTCAGCCAATCTTGTGTTGTAAGTTGGTTGGAAGTTTTTTATCTAGAGAGGTAACTCTAGAAAGGTAATTCATCATTCAAACAAAAGGTTGGTGAATTTAGTTATATCAGTCATTTGAAGAAAAATTTTGATTCAGGAGATATGAGGAGATAATAAAACATGATTCTATGTTCACTTCCATTCCTCTACCATGTTTGTTTTTGTCTCTTACTCTTAGCACTAGAGAAAGAAAAAGAGTTCATTTGAAGAAGTCAAGAGTGCTTGCTACTTCAAGATGAAGAGAACAAAAGGTATGGACGAGAAGTTTTGAAGATGTTGACATCATCAAGTGGAAGAAAGATACAAAAGAAGAAAGTCCAACAATTCCAAAGGAAAAGTAAGACTTCTTTTTTCTCTCATATTTTCCATATACTTTTCCTATTTAATCCTCTACATCCAAAGACAAGTCTATGAGAACATCTTGTATGAAGATAGTCTAAAGAAGAAGCAGTTTCTTGTTTTGCATTACACTTGGTCATGATTTAGTATATTTGACAAAGAATTGGATTGAGAGAAAGAAAAGCAGCACATATATGTTTTTGACTCATATATGTATGAGTTATGTTTTAGTTGAAGCTTTTAAGCAGGCAGCTTATATGTTCCCTCAAAGAATTCTTGGAGTGTCAATACAAAGCTACTTGGTATATGACAACTTGCAGAGAAGTATATTTCTTCTTTATCTAACTCCTAAGGTAAACGAGTTATTTGTAGCAGATGTTGAAGACTTGGGTTGAGTTTTGTGTTTGGAAAAGTTACCTCATGAGTATTTATGAGTCAGTTGTCTATTCAAAGGTGCACACATTTATGTTTATACAAGGTTCTGAAGGAAAGAGGTATGAAGGAATTACAGATTGAACAAAGATGAAGACATGATGACATCATAGATTTTTTGATGAGACTGATGAGTTGAGTTGAGTTCAGTTCAGTTTAGTACAGTCACAGATGAACCACTAGTGTTCATAATACACTAAATTGTGAGTTGTGAGTCACACGTTCCAAGATCGAGTTCTTGATTATGTTTAGTGTATTTACATGGCACAGCAGAAGTACGTTGAGAAAGCTTTCGTAAGGTAAATGCAAATATGTGGATCCTAGTGTATGTTTTCAGGTTTGTGGAGACAAGAGATAGCAGGTTTAGAGTCAGTACTCGCTACATTTGTTGTCAAGTAGTGATTGCTTGATGAGTACACTATTGGATATCTAGTTTGCAGCTTGTGATAGTTTGCAGATGTAGTTCAGTTTGTACCAATATGACATTGTGGGGGGGATTGTTCGAATACAATTTCATATAGTACATTATCCCATGGTCAAATATTGATCAGATTATAGCATGTGTAGTTCTCTTCTAAGGCTCCTTGTACATCAATCGGTGTCGGGCACGTGAATAGACCAAAAGCCTCCCATCCTAGTGGCACGGGATCAATTCCCGTTGCCAGCATGTAGCTCGAAACAAGATATCTTTTTTCCTATGCTTTTGGATAGTGAACGGACAATGATAGATAAAAATCACGCGAGTGGCGATAGAATTAGCGATCGTATTACTCTTGCTTTATTTGATCATTGTGTTTTTCTTAGAAGCTTTTGAAGAAGCCAACTACTATAAAAGATTACTTTTGGCTCATTATTTTTCATCCTAGACCAATTGGCAATGCCAATTTTTGGTCCCTCAGTAGAGGTGGTGCTCTAGCACACATGGGGCAACCATGGTGCACTCTAGGAGCATGTTGGGGAGTGGTATGGAGTTCTTCTTGCAAGAGAAGAGTGTGCTCACACTCTTACTTATGGAGAGGACTTATCTATTAGCAGCTTGGTAGTGTGGATTGGCCATTCACATGATGTATTTAAAGAATGTCTTCTACATGAAGATTTTGGGTTACTTCAAAGACATTGGATGGTAGTTAACATAAGATTTACATCTTATGTTAAGAATTCAAATACATATTCTCTTTATGCACACAGGTACTACTTGAAGTTTATGGAGGCAGTAAGGTCCATATCAAGAAGAGTCCTATTTGGCATAAGGTAGAAGAGAATCAGTACATGTATGCTTTATGCATATTTGGATGAGGTGTTCGAGAAGGTATTATCATATGAGTTTGAGGAATTTTGATAGCAAACTTGTTAGCATTCTTTGATACTTTTGTAAGTATGTGATCTTTTCACACATGTGTCTAACTTAAGGTCTTTCATAGCCTAAGGTTAGATGAGGGTTTGTTGATTATCAGTTTTAGACTAATCCTTCCTCTTTCTGTCACTCATATTCACTCTTCCACAACCTATCAGGTCACACATCTCATGTATATTTAGATTTCTATCCATACATCTGAATATGTTTGTTACATTTGTACATTCACTCATCCATCTATATCTATTCACATAGAGTGGTTGAGAGTTTTGCTCCCACATTGTACATTGAACATTGGTATATATGATAGTGTGAGTAATTCTTGGCTTACGTAATAGTTTACACATGTTGTCTAATATTTCTCTATCTTTGTCTCATCATTTGTATGATTAAAGGTGGTATGTTCATGTTTTGTCAATATTGGAAGATTGTTGGAATCTGTGTTGTAGATGTTGAACCTATGGAACTTGGACCTGTGGTATTAGTATTGGGCATACTAAATTTCCAACAAGTATAAGGAATAATCAAAATATGCTTTTGGAATGAATCAGACACTCAACAATGGTACCTCCTATTTTTTAGAAATACGTAGAGATTGACCTTGAGGCAGAAAAACAACCAAGCTTTCTCCCAATATAATGAACCAAATGCTTTGCACTTTTTCAAACATAAGCTAGACACTAATAACTCTCCAATGAGTAGAAGATGATGCAAAAAAATGAAGGAGCAAGTCAATGATGGTCACAAGTTTATATATATTGCTTCCATATATTTTGCAAGTGATTTGTAAGTCTTTATATAGACTTTAGGAGTGACCCAAGAATTCTAAAAGTGGATTTTGAATTCAAATGAAGGCAATAAGACTTGTTGGAGGGAATCAATACACTTTCCTACAATCTAGGAAAAGTGAAGATCTAATTTGATCTACTTTTAGGTGATTGATTGCTTGATGGATTGCAACTCAACTACCACAAATTCGTGGAATTTGGGCTCTCTCTTTCTACATTTACATGTGTAAAGATAAGACTTTTATAGTGGTAAAAGATCCAGGAAAAATATTTAAAAAAATATATAGTAAATGAGCATAGGAAAAAGAAATCTCCAATGGATATTCTTTTGATGTAATCCAAGCGATAGCTTTTGATGTAGATCAAATCCACCTCAAGCATAGTGTAATCTTGATGTTCCAACAATCTTTAGAGTATACAAATATATCAACAAGAAATACTATGATGAATTCATCTAGATAATCATGAAAAATATTATTCATCAAGCACATAAATGTGACAAGAGTGTTTGTTAATCCAAAAGGTAAAATTGTAATTTCATAGTGACCATAACGTGTTCAAAACGTTGTCATAGGTACATCCTCTATTTTTATTATAATTTGATGATATTCAAATCTTAGGTCAATCTTAGTGTATATGGTCACTCTAGTTAATTGACCAAATAAGTCATCTATGTGAGGGAGTGAATACTTATTTTTAATTGTTAATTCATTCAATCCCCTATAGTCAATACATAATCTATAAGAGCCATCTTTCTTCTCTGAAATAAAATAGGTGCACCCCAAGGTGAAACACTCGGTCTTATCAAGCCTTTCTTCAAAAGTTCATCTAATTGAATCTTAAGCTCTTTTAATTCATCTATGTTAAATCTATAGGGTGATCTAGAATATGGTTCACTCCTTGGATACAAGTCAATGGTGTGGTCAATTGGCCTAGGTGGAGGTATTCTAGGTAGGCCTGCTGGAAACACATATGCATATTCTTCCATAATATTTTCAACATAATTCAGAAGATTTCCATCATTATGTTCCTCATGTAGATTGTTCACATACACCAATCCTAGAAAATTTCTAATATCCCTTAGAGTTTTAGGAACTGACCAATCAACTATTGTTTTCACTTTATTGTGATCTATATGAATTCCCTCTTTCGATATGACTCTTCCTAGATACACAAGTTTATCCTTAGCAAAGAAACATTTACTCTTATTTTCATACAATATGTGTTCTCTAAGAGTTTGTAAAGTCTTCTTGAGATGTATAGCATGCTCAAGATCATCTTTAGTGTATACAAATATATCATAAAAAATAACATAATGAATACGTCTAGATAATCATGAAAAACATTTTTCATCAAGTACATAAATGTGCCAAGAGCATTTGTTAATCCAACAGGTAAAACCGTAAATTTGTAGTGACCATAACGTGTTCAAAAATCCTTCTTGGGTATATCCTCTGTTTTGATCCTTTTTTGCTGATATTCAGATCTTAAGTCAATCTTAGTGAATAGAGTTGCTCCATTTAATTGACCTAATGAGTCATCTATGTGAGGGAGTGGGTGAAGTATTTCGATGGCGATGTGCACCACACTGCACTCTCCTTCTCGAGAGCTCCACCACGATATGCTCGGAGTAGAAAACTGAGCTCTTGATGCCACACACAGTACTCCGCACAGAGGTTGTAGAATACGCAGAAAACGCAGTACACAGGGAGCATGAAGACAGACTTCTTAGGTCTTACAAATGCGGTCGAACTTATAGTCTGTGACTGACCAGGCCACTATATGTTTTATTAAAGAACATATACAAAGAAGTTTCCGGTGGCCATTTGGCCTTTCACATGGACACTAACGGTAACAATCTCCCACTAAAGGCCAATATGGTCAGAGTAACTATGGGAGAAAAAAGAAAGAATGATAAAGAATACCTGAGTGTAAGTATACGAACTATACCTCCCACCTGATGGGCATGTTACACAGTATAGAAGTGACTGCGTAAGATCAAGAATCAAGTAACCCCCATCAAGTGATAACAGTGTCGAAAGCTATCCTGTGGTAGAGCTTTAGTCAAAGCATCTGCAACATTATCTCGAGTGTGAACCTTCTCAAGAATAATGCTCTCAGTGGCTAAGCAATCTCTAATGAAGTGATACCTCACCTCAATGTGCTTGGTCTTTGCATGATAGACCGGATTCTTAGCCAAAGCAATGGCACTCTGACTATCACTGAGCAAGTGAGGTACATGCTGAGGCAAACCCATATCGCAAGCAAGACGAGAAAGCCACAATGCTTCCTTACATGCCTCACTTGCTTCAACATACTCTGCTTCTGTGGTGGAAACAGCTGCACATTCTTGAAGACGAGATCTCCAAGAGATAGCACCTCCAGCAAAATAAAAAATGTACCCTGATGTAGACTTACGATTGTCTACACAACCAACATAGTCAGAATCTGTGTAACCAATAATGGATGCTTTCCCTCTACCTAAGCATAGACACTTGTCCTTAGTGCCACTCAGATATCTCAAAATCATTTTGACTGCTTCCCAATGTTTCTTGCCAGGATTAGACATATATCTGCTCACAACTCCCACTGCAAATGCAATGTCTGGTCTCGTAGCTACCATAGCATACATGAGACTACCAACAGGAGACTGATAGGGAATTTTGGTCATGAATTCCTTTTCCTCATCTGATTTGGGGCAGTCATCCTTGCTCAATTTCACATATGTGGGTAAAGGTGTACTCAATGCCTTTCCACCCTGCATATTGAATCGATGAAGTACTTTGGATATGTACTCACTTTGAGACAAGTATATGCATCTTTTACTCCTATCACGAGTAATGCGCATGCCAAGAATATGTTTGGCATCCCCCAAATCCTTCATATCAAATGTCTAACTCAACTTCTTTTTGAGAATTGACAAATCATAAGAGGACTTCCCAGCAATCAACATATCATCGACGTAAAGTATCAAGCATATCAAGCTGCCATCAGAACATCTCTTTGTGTAGAGACAATGATCCTCATTGCTCCGAGAATAGCCTTGGGACTTCATAAAAGCATCAAACTTTTGGTACCATTGTCTAGGAGACTGTTTAAGTCCATACAAGCTCTTCTTGAGCTTACAAACTAGACTTTCCTTGCCAGGAACTACATAACCCTCTGGTTGTTCCATATAGATCTCATCTGTAAGATCTCCATGCAAGAAAGCTGTTTTCACATCCATTTGGACTAGCTCTAAGTCCTCCATTGCAAGAATCCAAGAAACATGCGCAAAGTAGTCATCTTGACCACTGGAGAGAAGATTTCCTCAAAATCAACACCATGTTGTTGCTTAAAACCCTTTGTAACAAGTCGTGCTTTATATTTTGGAGAAGCACTATCTGATGTGAATTTCAGCTTATATACCCATTTACATGGTAAAGCTTTCCTGCCCTTTGGCAAAGGTACTAAGTCCCAATTACCATTCTTGTGAATAGAATCCAACTCACTCTTCATGGCACGCTCCCACTTGACATGATCCTCTGTCTGCATAGCCTCTTTGTAGCAAGAGGGCTCACCGGCATCTGTTAGCATAACAAAATCTAAACCTGGAACATATCTATCAGGTGGATATGAGACACGTGCAGAACGTCTCAATGGTTGCTGAACAGGAACATGTGCAGACTGATCTGAATGGACATTCTCTTGAACATCCCTATGTGCAGCATTTTTATGCATGCTAATCGGAGGACTAGTATCCTCAAACACCACTCTTCTCACTTCAAATTCCTTAATCGGCTGTTTATGCATCTTAGACTCATTAAAAATGACATCACTACTTCTGATCACTGACCGTGTTTCAGGATCCCATAAGCGATATCCAAATTGTCCTTCTCGACCATATCCAAGAAAAATGCATTTCTTTGACTTATGGTCCAACTTCTGTCTAAGATTCTTGGGTATATGAACATATGCTTCACACCCAAAAACTCGAAGATGATCATAATATGGTGGTTTCCCTGTCCATAACTCTTATGCCACTTTCAGACCTTTGGCAGTACTAGGTGAAAGGTTAATCACATGAACTGCAGTCAATACTGCTTCTGCCCAAAAACCTTGTGAGAGGTTTGCATGATGCAACATAGAGACTACTCTATCTTGAATAGTTCATTCATCCTCTCAGCTACACCATTCTGTACTGGGGTATAAGGAGCTGTAAACTCTCTACGAATCCCTCTACACTGACAGAAAAGGCTGAATTCATGTGAGGTATACTCACCCCCCCCCACTACGAGATATATGGCCCAAACGACCATGCCAAATACAAGCCATAGGCTGTTCAGTAACAGCTAACAAGTGTTCTTTTTGTTATATAAATAAAGGGTAAAGTGAGCCAACTTTCCTTCCTTTTGCAATAACCATATTGCCCTTTGATATACGAAAGGACTGAGCATAGAAGACCACCTTGTAACCAAGGTCATCAAGTTGACCAACTGACATCAAACTGCGTGACAACTGAGGTACATGGCGTACATTATGCATAGTAAATTTTGAACCGTCAATCAACTGCACAACCACATCTCCAATCCCCACAACATCACACTGGTAAGAGTCACCAAGTCTCACGGTACCAAGAGACTTTGCTGCATAATTAGAGAACCATTCTCTATGTGGTGTCACATGGAAAGAAGCACCAGAATCTAGCAGCCAGGTGTGGGAAAGAGAATCAGCCATAAGTGCCTCAGATGGCACAGTACTATCAAGTGTCAACACATCAGCATCATCAGAAATAGCATTAATTTCTTCAATCTTCACAGTCGAAGTAGATGGTGCAGGTAACTGTTTAACATGCCCATCAACATTCTGTCCTTTACCTTTAGCATTCTTTAATGCATAACAATCTTTCTTCATGTGTCCTTTCTTATGACAATAATGGCATTCAATATCCCTCTTCCTTGATTTACTTCTGCTCTTATTCCGGTGACCATTCTTTTCCTTGTTCTCGCTCCTGCCACGTTGTTGATTCTTTCCTTGGTAAGAATCACGAACATTATATGCATCTCCACTCTGAGTGCCAACCATAGATTTTCTACAAATCTCCTCACTCAAGAGTGCTCCACATATGTCATCATAGACGAGTTTACCACCTGGTGCACTATTGCTAATAGCTGTGCAAAATGTATCCCATGATGATGGCAGGGTGCATAACAGCAATACTGCTTTCATTTCATTGTCCATATCCATTTTCTGAGCCTGTAACTGGGAGAATATGGCATCAAACTCATTTAGATGAGCAACAACACTATATGTGTCCTTCATACGAAGGTCGTATAATTTTCTCATCAGATATACTTTATTTGATGCCGTCTCTTTTTCATATGTATTGCATAACTTCTTCCAAAGCTCCTCTGCACTTTCACAGTCTAATACTGTAAAGTAAACATTATCTGCTAGGTGCAAGCGAATGGTAGACCTGGCCATTTCATCTAACTCATCCCAATCATCTTCATCCATGTCAGCAGGCTTCTTTGAAATCCCATTTACTGGCTTCCATTGCCTTCTTTGAATCAGCACATCTTTAATCTGATTCTTCCATAGAGCAAAGTTTGTGCCATCAAATTTTCGGATCTCAAAATGGTCTTTGCCCTGCAAGTTATAGCTCCTCCTCGGAACGCTAGCACTAGACCCTGATCCACCGGATGTGCCTGAGACCTCTGATGCCATGATCGTAGAAAACTGAATAGAATGATAATGGAGCTAGAAGAGTCCAAACACCAACAAATAAGTGTATCAAGGAGTAAATCGACCACTATATAGTTGACTAAAGCAAAAATCTGGAAAAATTTTGCCAGAGTATCCTCTGCAAAATTAGCATATGACCAGTGTCAAAGTATCATAAAACTGCAAGTACTGACATGTCTACCTGCATAGTGAATCACTGACTCCACTGCATATAATCAGTTACCCAATAGAAGCCAACTAGGCTTATCGAGCACCTATGAACAACTATCATACATCTCCTATGGCGAGGTTGGGTAAGTCTTCCACCTGCATCACCGAAGAGACCCCGACATCTGGGTGTCTCCCAGTTAAGAAAACCTCACCACGACCTTCTTTATCAAACGTAAAAGGCTTTATGCAAAGAACGTAACCGCCATATCAATGCCCACATGGACGTACATAAGCGGTATCCACAGAAGCGTACATGGTGTGTATGTGCTCAATATATGCAGTAAAATGACACTGAAAGGCTGAATACACAGCCCAAAAACTAGCCAATAACACCTGCAAGTGTCTGTCACCTTTGATGTTTTAGGCTTTAAAAACCTGCATAAATTTGCAGCAACTGCTCCCACCAAAACTGAAAACCCCTCGAGAAACCTGTAGTTTTACGAGTGTGGCTGAAAATACAGCCCCAAAGGTTGATATTTATTGTCTGAGAAGTACAAGGAACACTCTTCTTGATGTTCTTGGACCTGTGTGAAGAGAACTACGTGCGAAAGTACTCCGAAATGGCTCCAAAAACACCCCAAAATTGCTTCAGAAATAGGCTTTAAAAGCAAAAATGAAGCTTTGAGGGACCAAAACTTGTTCAAGGTAATGTCAACCTTAGTCTTTCCCCTTCTTCAAACACCACAAGAGTGTAGCTTAGTGGCAAGAGATTGCCACGGTTAAGCGAGCTCTGGGGGGAACAGTACTGGGATGGGTGACCTCCCGGGAAGTACCGGGAACCTCTATATTCCTTGATCGTTGAGGTCCTCCCTCACGCACAGCCAATGGCGCCAACGGTGACTTCGGTGACTCGGATGACAAGGTATGCCAAGGTCTATGCCTTGGTCGCCGCCTTAGTCGAAAGCTTGGAGAAACCCCTGGGGGGGGGGAAGCTTTTTGGCTCAAACTGCTCTGATACCAGTGAAGTATTTCGATGGCGATGTGCACCACACTACACTCGCCCTCTCGAGAGCTCCACCACGATATGCTCGGAGTAGAAAACCGAGCTCCTGATGCCACACACAGTACTCCGCACAGAGGTTGTAGAATACGCAGTAAACGCAGTACACAGGGAGTACGAAGACAAACTTCTTAGGTCTTACAAATGCAGTCCAACTTACAGTCCGTTACTGACCAGGCCACTATATGTTTTATTAAAGAACATATACAAAGAAGTGTCCGGTGGCCATTTGGCCTTTCACATGGACACTAACGGTAACAGTGGTTACTTATTTTTAAAACATCTATACATAATCTATAAAAGAGCCATCTTTCTATTTTTGAAATAAAATAGGTGCATGCTAAGGTGAAACACTCAGTCTTATCAAGCCTTTCTTCAAAAGATCATCTAACTGAATCTTAAGATCCTTTAATTCATCTATGTTGAATCTCTGGGGTGCTCAAGAATATGGTTCACTCCCTAGATACAAGTCACAATGGTGTGGTCAGTCTACCTAGGTAGAGGTATACTAGGTAAGTCTTCTCGAAACACATTTGCATATTCTTCCAGAAGATTTTCAACATAATTTGGAGGATTTTCATCATTATCTTCCTCATGCAGATTGTTCACATACACTAAAAATGTTCTACATCCATCACGTATAACTCTAATTATTTTCATAGCAGAAATGAGAATAGGCTTAGGATTATGTGCATCGCCTGGAATGTGGATAGATTCACCCTCTAGATTTAAATTGATTGTTCTTTGTTCATAATCAATTGTTGCAAAATTCTAAACTAATCAGTCCATTCCGTCAACTACAATCACAGTCAAAAGATCAAAGTCAAACTAGTCAAAGTCAACATGTTCAAGGTTAAAGTCAACATGGGCAAAGTCAAAGAGTTCAAAGTTCGGGTGTCAAGGTGCACAGGTAGTGCAAAAGTAACTGTTCACAAAGGTTATATGTTGTAGAAAGTTGGTTGTAGGTTGAAGAGGGCCTTTCTCTAATTTCTAAGGTTCAAAGTGTTTTCAAAGTGTCTGGAAGGTTCAGGTGAACCCTCTCTTAGGTCAACATTTGAAGAATTAAAAGGCAAAATGTGAAGCAGCAACGTATGCAAAAGTGAAAGTATGGTCCCAAATTAAATTTTTTTTGTTTTAATCTAAAGTCACTATAGGACAAAACAGGGATTTGTTCGCTGCCCACTTTTGGAGACAATCTTGGGACATCAAAGTAAGCACCAAGATACTCTAGCAGATAGGAGGCTACGTAAGTAGACACTCAAATCAAGGCAAGGCATTATTCCTTGAGGGCTAAGCAATGTGAGCATAGTCTAGAATAAGAGAGGATTAAGAGACATTGAGTAAGAGTGTGCACGACACAGAGAGCCATTACAAGGTGCAAGAAGAGTGACTTAGATTGTATGTAGAGAAGGTGAAGCAAGGAATAGCAAGAGTTCCAAAGTCCCATTGAAGGTGCGTGTCGACAAAAGGTGTCCACCCCTCCCCTTATTGGAAGCTTGGTGCAACGTGTGCACAAGGGCAAGTTTAGAGAAGGTGGAGGTGTGGTATAGAGGTCGGCGGTAGATTCTTAGTACTTTGTAATCTTGTTTCATGAGCATTATTTAGTCTTTGGCATATTGTTCCTTGGAATTTGCATTCTATTCTTGTACCTAAAGCTCAGCTTCTAGAATTTATTAGATTGCTTAAAGAGAAAATAAATATGCATATTCTTGAATCTCTTTCAACTCCCTATTCAAACTCTTGGTTTATTGTGCCAAAGAAGTGTTGGGAAAGATGGATGGATGCACCAAGAGATTGAGTAGGTAGTGCCAAAACCTGCTTTGTACCAGCCCTCTTTTGCTTCAGACTTGATAAGTGGACCTCCTTAGCTTGCCAATGACACCATAAGATGGCCTATGTACTTTGCAAATAATGTGTGAAATGATTGAACCAAAACAGATAACTTTGAAACTCACAATCTCAAGAAAACCTTCTATTTATGTCTTGACACCTGCTAAAACGTTTGTTAAGTATGACCAGCACAGTAGGAATTGGAAAAATTCCTTTTAGGGGCATCTAACTAGCTTAGCAAGCTAACTATTCTAAGTGAAATGATGTAAAAAGATAAATTATGCTAAGAGAAATCAATTTAGCAAGTGAAGTTATACCCCCGATTTTTTAGGACTATAGCAGACATTGATCAGTGATCACCTCGACGCGAATTTCTCTGAATTGGCTGAATAGAATCTCCTCAAATTTTGATAGCATGTAGATAACTTCAAGCTGAATCCAACAAGCTTTAGATCATTGAATTTCTTGAAGAATTGACCGAGATATGCACTTCACAAGTTGATAGACTTTCACGTAGTATGATAGAGAACTCAGAGATGAATAATGTAAATGTATGTATTAATCAACACTTGTATACAATCCCATTGGCATGAATGTCATTGCCTAATGGTGTAGATAGGTGTGGGCTAGAGTGTAGGCCTCACACACACTCAGAATCAGTAATGAGAAGCTCAGGAGTGATGAGTTCTACCCGCGACTTTTCCATGACCATTTTTATAGAGAATGAGTAAAAATTAATTCAAATTCAAACTTTTGGCTCCCTATGATCAAGCTCCTATATCCTAGGAGATATTCCTTCAATCAAAGAGCTAACGTTTTCTACGAATCCTTTTGGTAGGTGATTACAAAAGATTCCAAGTCAATTTGTCTTTTACAAGGAGATAAAGTGGTAATTAACCACTAGCACTAGTTCCTATGCTTCTTCACATATGTAGGGTCTTCAAGGTATATTTCAAGCCAAATGTGTAGGCTTGTGATTTACACCAACAGCTCCCCCTCAAGCCAAACATTTTGGCTTGGTCTTCATCTTCAATCTTCATGTATATCCTGCAATCCAATCATTGCTTTGAATCTACAAAGTTTGGTTCCATCCAAAGCTTTAGTCAACAAATCTGCACACTGCATGTTGGTTGATACATAGGTTCGTTGAATGCCTTTGCTTATCAACTTCTCTCTCACATAATGGTAATGGACCTCTATATGTTTGGTCCAAGCATGATAGATGGGATTAGCTTCAAGGTGAAGAGAACTTGTATTATCTCCAAAGATTATTGGAGACCTAGTATATAAACCCAATTCTATATACAAAAGCTTGATCCATATGGCTTCTTGTGTGGCATTAGCCAGCCCTCTATACTTTGCTTCTGTAGAAGACAATGCAACAATTGGTTGCTTCTTTGCAGACCAAGATATTGGCTTATCACCTGCAAAAGAAATATATCCAGAAGTGCTCCTCCTATCATCCTTGCATCCTGCCCAATCTGCATCTGAATAAATTTTGATATCAATATCTGAAGTGTAAGGGAAATACAAACCATGGTTCTGTGTACCCTTGAGATACTTCAAGGTTCTCTTGGCAGCCTCTAAGTGAGGTATCCTTGGCTTGTGCATAAACTGACTTAGCACACTAACTCCATATGCAATATCTATCCTTGTTAAGGTAGCATAGTTCAAGCTACCCACCATACTTTGATAACCTGTAATGTCATTGACTTCATCACCTTCATGGGCACTTAGTTTTAGGTTTACCTCCATTGGAGTGCTTGCTACTTTGGCATCCTGCAAGTGAAACTTCTTCAACATATCCTGTATGTATTTTTTCTGACTAATGTACATTCCTGAGTTAGTATGGACTAACTCAAGCCCAAGAAAATACTTCAATAGACAAAGATCATTGATCTTGAACTCCTTCATCATCTGGCTCTTGATTTGTTTGATTCCATTGACATCATTACCTATAATTATGATCTCATCAACATAAACACAAAGGTATATTACCTCTGAATTATTTCTCTTGATGAATAGAGAAGTATCTGCCTTGCTCATAACAAAACCTTGGTCTTGGAGGTATGTAGTTAACCTGTAATTCCATGCCCTAGGTGCCTGCTTCAATCAATATAAAGCCTTTTTTAATTTGCAAACATATGTTACCTTCTTAGGGTCCTCATAGCCAGGAGGTTGTGACATATATACCTCCTCTGAAATCCATTCATTCAAGAAAGCATTCTTGACATCCAATTGGTACATGTTCTAATTTTTTGATGCAGCCACACTTACCAACACTCTGATAGTTTCCATCTTGGCCACAGGAGAGAATGTCTCTTCATAGTCAATGCCTTGGGTTTGTGCAAAACCCTTTGCTACCAATTTGGCTTTGTACCTATTAATTGTGCCATCAGAATTTCTTTTAAGTTTATAGATCCATCTGGATCCTATTACCTTCATGGAGTCCTTCTTTGGTACTAACTCCCATGTATCACTCTCCTTGAGTGCTTCAATCTCCTTATCCATAGCTTCTTTCCATTCTGTCTTGGTTATGGCTTCTTCATATGATCCTGGTTCTTCAATTGACAAATCTTTGGCAAGATAAACAGAATGTTTAGTAACAAGAGATGTATCATATCCATATCTGATAGGTTTTTTGCTTTCTCTTTGTGATCTTCTGATTGATTGAGTTGAAGATTCAGGTATGTCTTCAAGCTTCTTCATCTTCATTTTGCCCTTGGACTTCCATGCCTTGAACTCTTCAAGGTTAATAGTATCTTCATCATCTGAACTTGAGTCTTCATTTTGAGTAGGTTCCTCCTTTGCAAGACTTGGAAACTCCTCTTCCAAATCATAGGGTAGTTTAACCTTCCTGCATTCATTCTCATACCAAGAATCATTTTCATCAAAGACAACATCTCTACTCACCATGAATCCCTTATTGGTAGGGTTATAAAACCTATAACCTTGTAGTTTAACCTTCCTGCATTCATTCTAATACCAAGAATCATTTTCATCAAAGACAACATCTCTACTCACCATGAATCCCTTATTGGTAGGGTTATAAAACCTATAGGGTCTTCAAGATATATTTCAAGCCAAATGTGTAGGCTTGTGATTTACACCAACAAGAAGAATGGAAAACTTTGCTCTATCCAAGATGTTCAGCTGGTTAATAAAGTAACCATTAGAAATGATGCTACTAGACTAATTGCAAATGAATTTGTAGAAGCTTTCATAGGTAATTCTATTTACTGAATAAGAGATCTTTATTTTGGTTATGATCAATTCCAACTGGCACTAGAAATCAGAGATATTACTACAATGAAAAAACCTCTTGGATTTCTTAGAATGTGTATGTTACCTCAAGATGTGATTGATTCTATTGCTAATATGATGAATGCAATGAATTTGGTTTTGCACGACTTATTCTACATATTATTATGCCCTTTATAGATGATATTCCCATTAAGGCTTGCTTGGAAATTGAGAAAGATTGCACTTTGGATGATGATGGATGCCATCAATTTGTGAAAGCGCACATCCTTGATTGCCAAAAGATTTTTCAGTAGTTTATTGAAGTAGGCCTAACCTTATCCATAGAGAAATCTAATTTTGGTGTCAACGAGGTTCTTATTTTTGTTCATCTTTGTGGTCACTGTATCCACAAAAAGTTGACACCAATAATAAGATTTCAAAAACATGTCAAAATATGAGTGAGGTTCGTTGATTTTTAGGTGCTTGCATCTTTTATGTGATTTGGATACCACATTTTACACATGTTGCTGATTGTCTCTATGATGCATTTAGAAAGAAAAGAAAATTTATTTGGATTGAAAAGCACACTCAAACGATGCATAAATTAAAGAAATTTTTGCAAGAAGCTCCCATTCTTAAGCATGTAGGTTATTCTAGAAATAAGCCCATCATATTGATTGTTGATACTAGTCCTATTGGTATAGGTTGGGTCATAAGTCAGGAAGATAGTGAAAGGAATAGATACACAACTATATTTGGGGCAAACCATTTAGATGAAACTCAACACACATATCCTCAAATTAAAAGGGAACTATGGGGTATGGTAACAACCTTGAAGATTGATAAAGAATAATTCATAGGTGCAAATGTTAAAGTTGAAACTGATTGCTTACCATTCATTAAAATCATAGCAAATTTTTCATCTCCTTATATAGCTATACTTAGATGGATCTCATATATAAAGTTTATTAATCTAGAGTTAGTTCATATTTCAGGAAAATGAAATGCAATAGCTGATATGCTATCTAGAGCTAGATATGATGATAATCTTGAAGATGAACTAACACAAAATGTGACCTTATTGAATTATGATCCATAGGTTTATGTGTATGAACAATTTCATAAGTTTTAATATGAAGATGAATGGAAAGATATAGGCAAGTATTTGAGCACACTGAAACCATTACCAAGTTGGTCTACACTAAGATTTTTTAATATTAGAAAATGAGCTTATAATTGTTTCTTAGGAGACAGTTATCTTTGGAGACACACTAAAGGTACAATTAAAAATTCACAACGATTTCTAGGAAAAAAGATCTTCAATTGCAAGTAATGAAAACAATGCATGAATCTTTATGGGGTGGACATAAAGAATTTTATGGAAATTATGAAAAAATTACCTATTTTTGGCCTAAAATGTATGTTGATATTAATGATTATGTTTCTATATGTTTTGTTTGTCAACTTCATTTGTCAATAAAAAATAGAGATCATTTACATCCTACATATCCACATTGTATTTATTACAAGTGGGTAGTAGAACTTGTAACCATGCCTAACGGGATTGATAAAATGCATTATATCGTGCTTGCAAGAGAAGATTTAACCAATCATTTAGAAGGTCGTGCACTACGCTCTAAGACCACCTATAATGTTTGAAAATTTTGTCAGAAGATGTTATAAGTTGATTTGGGTATATAGAGAAAGTAGTTGCCAATCGTGGAGAGTTAAAGCTTATCATGTTTGAGATATCTCAAGTAAGATAAATTATTGCATTTTGTATGACGTAAAAATTTCTTGTATATCGTTTTCAAAGTTTGGATCAACCTATTTATCTCAAAAGTATTATTAACGGTCTTCAAAATGTGGCTTTCATATGATGACATTCCTACCAGTTTGTTTCACATTTTCTATACTGATTTAGTGCCGCTTTTAGTTGAAATTTGGAATGCTCCAATTAATAGGAATACTATTCCATCTTATATTAATAAAGGGGTTATACAGCCTGCATAAGAAAGGGAATATATATCACCATAGGGAATATATATCACCATTTTGTGTTTGTCTTAAACTTCAAAATTCTTGCCAAAAATCTAGCTAATAGGATTTGTGAGGGCATGAGAATTACTTCAATGAGGACAACATTAGTGAGGACATGAGAATTATTTTGAAAGAGTGTTTTTGGGAATACCTTTTTTTCAATAAAAAGTAGTTCGACAATAGCCTACTCTCCCAGACTTTCATTAAAATAAAATAAAAGACGACAACTCTATAGGAGAACAGGTCTGGCAGGCATGGGATCCCTTGAGTCCCATGAAGTAGGGGAAGAACATACAAAGCTAGAGGGTTTTACAAAGGAGGTTGATAAGCATGTCGTCCCCCTCATGAGGGGCCCATTTGGATTTAATATTGTTCTTCTCAAGAAGAAACACTCTATGATCCTTAAACGGTGGGAGCTTCTTATAATTGGAGATTCTTTTTCCTAGCACAAAAAGAGATTTCTAGATAGACATTCTTTAGAAGGTTTCCCAAATCGGAATCACACCTCTCTCTCCAAAGCTTCTAGAGAGTCTCACCTCTTATAGCATTCCACAATGATGAGGAGCAACCAACCGCCTTGCCTAGTAATGTTTGCTTCCAATTGCTTTGTTCCTATAGTAGTAAGATTCTTTCAAGGATCCACCAAATCAAGATAGATTTGGGGCACTAGAAGAAAATGTGTTCCATATCCTCTTTGCCGTGAGGGCACCACTTCCACCACGATGGAGCCCCACAAAGTTGTAGGAGCAACAAAATCAATTAGTGATTTTCTTGCTCCTACAACTCCCCCTCAATCTTTAATTGATTGCCTAATTTGTGGTGTGAGGGAGTAAAAGGTCAGACATAGAGGGGAAAATGTATGACCTTGCCAAAGCATCCTTTGAGCACCATGCATTCAACCTTTCCTACTCCCCTTGTGTTGATTGGTCCTTACTTTTGAGTATTGGCATAATGTCATCTCCATATATGTATCCATATATGTTCCTTCCTTGTAGATAATCCTCCATTCTGAGTGACCATGCTGAGCCATTACCTTGATCCAATTTTTCAATGGATGAACGAGATACATCGCCCATGATGCCTAGTTTTTAGATTTTCTCTGATACAATTGTGAAGAGGTGATGTGGTACTAGGAGAGATGAGATAATGTTGGCAAAAACCTACTCAATACTAGCCAAATTAGCTTCATGAATACCTAGTACACTCCCTTAGCTCTACAAGTATTCATTAAGAACATCTAAGTTGTTTGTAACATCATTCACAAATAGTTTTGATAAAACACATAAGTTTGGATACCACAATGCTTGAAATTTAACCTTCTATATTAGGATGAGAAGTTACTAGGAAAAATTAGAGCATAGATCATGATATAAATTAACCATAAAGAGTTTTGCACTCTTTAAATTAAAGTTTTAAGATAACTAAAGCAAGTTATTTCATGAATCCTCCACGAGGAAGGAGATAAGGAAGAGAGCTCTCACACACACTCTCACAATCAAAGAGAAGCACACACTCAGATTGAGGCAAGGAGGAATAATCTTCTTCTTCTTCTTCTATTACATAAAAAGGAATGTACAAGAATGACCTAAAAACAAGAATACAACTACTGCAATATATAAAGACGAAAGCATAAGGAAAAACCTAATGTCCACGAATGACTGAGCTAGGAAGAAACAAATGTTCCATCACTCTCGGTAGTTAAATCTAATAAAGCTCAATGGAGTGTCCTTGACATATACCGGCATGACCATTATACATGTCAAAGAAATAAAAAAGTGATACATGTCATCCAGGATCATCACATGTCGAGCTTGATATCTCAACACTCCCCCTCAAGCTCAATGCCATGTCCTCTAATCCAAGCATCTTCCGAAACTTCTTCAGCTGCTCTACTCCAAGTGCTTTAGTGAAAATATTAGCAACCTGCTCATTTGTTCTCACATAAACAAGATCAATATCACCTGCTAATACCTTCTCTCTGATGAAGTGATAATGTACCTTGATATGCTTTGTTCTAGCATGAAAAATAGGGTTTCATGCCAGTTGCATGCTGCTAAGATTATCATAATAGATGTGGATAGGCTTTTGCACTTTCACACCTAAATCTGCAAGTAGCATCTCCAACCATGATGCCTCACATGCTACCATTGCAACACCTCTATTCTCAGCTTCTGTACTCCACAAAGAAATAGTGGGTTGCTTCTTTCTGCAAGTGAGAATAGAAAGCCATTAGTAGATCGTCTATCTAGAATACTACCAGCCCAATCTACATCGGTGTATCCATGGACCTACAAATGTACACGAGCTTCATGAAACAATGCATAATCCAAAGTAGCACTCACATAACGTAGAGTGCACCTTAGAGCATCCAAATGTGGCTTCCTGGGAATCTGCATAAATTGAATTTCAAGTCCAATAGTATAGCTTAGATTAGGCCTTATAATTGTGAGATATATAAGACTTCCCACAATTTGATGGAGAGTGTTAATCTCCAAAAGAACAAGTTGACCTTGAATTTAGACCACCTCTATATCAAGAACAACTTCAGACTCCACCAAATTTAGAGAACATTCACCAACTTATCAGAAAATTAACTATTCTGAAGGATTCAACTTCTGAGAAAAGTCTGCTGCAGATTAATCCTTGATTGACTAATCATTTGTGTAAAGTTTTTGATAAAACTTTGTAGATTGCTTCGCCTTAAGGTTGCGCACCTTCTCTAACTTAAATCTCTGCAAATGATTCAGTATACTCTGAGAAATTACACAAACAATTTACCTATGTGTAAATCGCCTTCTCTGCAGTAGCGACTTTGACACCTGCAACTTCTTAGCTATAGTTCTCCCAATGTCGAACCCGTTTGGTCAAATGCTTTTAGATGTAGATAGCTTATCTCTCAACTTAGATTTTGAGCTATCACATGTGTAAAACTTTACACTGTGCACTGAGCATTGTCCATTTCATTGAACTCGAAATTTGCGCCTGTTTCAGGAGACTGTGAACATTCTTTACATATGAATGTTCCTACACACAATTCTCTCAGCCTGATCACAATTAGATTCTCAAACTCTAGCCATAGATTGATTAACTATGGACTTAGACATCTCCAAAAGGAATTCACAAAAGATCTACCACACGAGGAGAAAACACAGAAACATTGGGCGTAATTTTTCTTCTATGTATAGTGTCAAAACTCTTCATGAGAGTCTTAAGCCAAATCACTTCTTTTGCAGCTTCGACCATGCCTTTGTACTCTGCTTCTGTAGATGACAAAGCATCTGTATGTTGCTTCTTTGAGCACCAAGAGATTAGCTTATCTCCCACATAACACATGTATCCATAGGTTGACCTTCTATCATCTGGATTACCTGCCCAATCTGCATCACTATAGATCTTGATATTTGTATCTGATGTAAAACCATAATACAAACCTTCTTTGAGTGTACCCTTAATGTACCTCAACACTCTTTGACCTGCAATCCAATGCTCTTTCCTAGGACAATGCATAAATTGAGACAAAACCCCAACTGCATATGATAAATCAGGTCTAGTTAATGTAGCATAGATAAGACTACCAACCAAACTCTGATATTGCTTCATGTCCTTGAACTCTTCACCTCCAAATCTGCTTAATTTGTGATTCACCTCCATTGGAGTAGGTGCTACCCTGCAATCATCCATTTTAAACTTGATTAACAAGTTCCTCAAATACCTTTCTTGAGTCACATACACTCCATGTTGAGTGTATGAAATCTCCATGCCCAAGAAGTATGACAAGTCTCCCAAATCACTGATTTTGAACTCTTTCTCCATTTGCTTCTTTAAGCTTTGAATGCCTTTCTCATCTGTACCTGTAAGTATGATATCATCAACATATATGCTCATGTAAATAAATCCATCATCACTTGCTTTGACAAGCAAGCTACTATCAGCTTTTGATACTTGAAATCCAAGTTCTTTTAGGAACTTCACAAGTCTATAGTTCCATGCCCTTGGGGCCTGCTTCAAGCCATATAAAGCTCTCTTGAGCTTACACACATGATCTGGATATCTTCCATCTCTGAATCCTTGAGGTTGCTCCATGAAAACTTCATCTGAAATGTAACCATTCAAAAAAGCATTCTTCACATCTAATTGACACAATTTCCAACCTTTACATGCAGCAATTGCTATAAGTGTCCTGATGGTTGTCATCTTTGCCACTGGACTATAAGTCTCATCATAGTCAACACCATATGTCTGAGCAAACCCTTTAACAACAAGTCTAGCTTTGTACCTAGACACACTTCCATCTGCAAATCTTTTTGTCTTATAAACCCACTTACATCCAATGATCTTTTGACTATTTGGTTTTGGAACCAAATCCCATGTTTGATTCTCCATCAATGCATCATATTCTTCCTGCATAGCTTTCTCCCAATTTTCTTTACCTTTTGCCTCTTCATATGTAGAAGGGTCTTCATCTGCTTTAATCATGTAAGCATAATCTTTGGTAGCCAAAAATGAAGTATCATAGCTATACCTTGTAGGTTGCCATTTGTTCCTTGTAGACCTCCTAAGTTCTCCACTTCTTGAGGTTTCTGGTTCTTCATATTCAGGATCAAATCTTGGTGTTTCTTCCACTTCAACCTGCACTTCATTATTCTCTTGCTCATCAAATATCTGAACCTTTGATTTACCTTTCCTTTGGCTCATAATTTCTTCATCATCTGTATTAATATTGATAGTACCTGCATACCAAGTACCTTGCTCATCAAATGTAACATCTTTTGATACAAGAAAATGTTTTGTGGATGGATTCCACAACCTGTATCCCATCTGCTTATCATCATAACCAATAAACACATATTTTTCAGCTTTAGGTTCCAATTTGTGCCTTAATTGTGATGGCACATATGCATAGGCCAAACATCCAAATACTTTGCAATGGTCTAGTGTAGGTCTCTTACCCCACCATGCCTCATAAGGTGTCATTCCCTGCAAAGCTTTACAAGGTAGCCTATTGACCAAATAAGTAGCTGTATTTACAGCCTCAGCCCACAAATAATTTGGGTAATTTTTCTCCTTCATCATGGACCTTGCAAACTCAACAAGAGTCCTATTCCTCCTTTCTGCTACACCATTTTGTTGAGGAGAATACCTGCAAGTAACCTCTCTTTTTATACCTGCATTCCACAAGTAATCACTGAACTCATTAGAGAAATACTCTCCCCCTCCATCTGACCTTAGTCTCTTCAACTTATGTCCTATAATTCTCTCTGCATACATATGATAATGTTTGAAAGTATTGAATACTTCTGACTTATCTTTGATCACATAAATAGTGATCCATCTGGTAGCATCATCAACATAAATCACATAATACCTTGAACCATTGATACTGAAATCCTTTGATGGTCCCCACACATCTGTGTGTACCAATTCAAGTTTCTCTGAATACATAAACCCATGCTTAGAATAGGGTTGCTTATGAGCCTTACCTAATTGACATGCCTCACATCTGTATGTCATATGTTGACCTGCAACATTAGGCAATCCAAGCACTGAGCCATTATTAATCATGTCTTTAATACCTCTTTCATTGAAATGTCCAAGTCTCTTGTGCCAAAGATCTAACTCAGAGATCTTATGTCCTCCATAGGTGAACAAGGCATGACCAACATTACCTTGAATCTTCAATGTGAACAATCTTCCTTCTTTCTTCCCTGAAACAATTTGTTTATACCCATTGCTAGGGTCTTCCACAAACACTCCTTCATTAGTGAACCTTACTTCATAACCTTTTTCCACAATTTGTCCTACACTTATCAAATTCTTAGGAATTGTAGGAACATACAAGACCTTACTCAATAAGGTGCTACCATCCTTGGCCTTCACTGATCCAATGGACTTCACATTGTGCTTTGTGTTGTCACCTATTTGAACAACATGATTAGATACCTTATTTTCCAAATCAGTCATCAAGGCTATATTACCACTCAGGTGATTGCTACACCCTGAGTCAATGTAGAAGACTCTTTGATCTTCACTCTGCCTTTCACAAGTTGCATTCATTATCAATGTTGAATCTTCCTTTTGATCTGAAGCATAATTGTAGTAGGTATTGTTATATTGTTGACTTTGAAAACCTCTACCTGCATTTCTTCCAAAGTAACCCCTACTACCTCTGCCTCTGAAATTACCTCTTTGATTTCTGCCTCCTCTTCCTCTTGAATTATAGTTCTGATTGTATCCTCCATTACTTTGATTATTATGCCAACAATCATTAGCTAAATGATTTGTCTTACCACAAATCCAGCATGCTTTGGCTCCATCTTTGTTGTTCCTGCCTCTTCCTCTACCTTTGCCACCTCCTCTACCTCTTAGGAAGTTGGCTTGACTAGTTGTGCCTTCATCTTCACCTGATTGTTGCTTTCCTTTATTAGCTTTCTTCTTGTCCTTTGAGTACATTGCATGACCTGTACTTTTGTCACCATCTCCTTTAACATCCTGCTCAAATGTTAGCATATGACCTAGCAACTGATTTAAATCAGGAGTGAAATGATCAAGTGATAATTCTGTAGACAAAATGAATGGCTTCCATTTGTCATCACCTCTCAAACCTGTAAGGATTTGCCTTACCAAGTTATCCTCCTCAATATCCTCATCAACAGCTCCTAATGCATCTGCAATGTCTTTCATCCTTGTTACATAGTCTGAAATGGATTGAGAGGCCTTCTTCTTGAAAGTTGTAAATTCTGCCCATAAAGATGCCTTCCTTGACTTTGTGGTATTTTGGAAATGCTCTTCCAAGGCATTCCATATATCACTTGCACTTTCAAGACCTCTAATGTGAGGTAGCAAGTAATCATTGACTGCCATATAAATGATACTCCTAGCTTGAGCATCTTTCTTCATCCAATTCTTCAAATCTGTTAATTCTTCCCTAGTTGGAACACTAGGATCTCTGAATTGTGGTTTTTCTTCTTCACTTGTAATGTAAGCTATCAAATCTTTGCTCATTAGATGAGCTTCCATCCTCATTGACCATGCAGGATAGTTTTCTCTATCCAACTTCTCTATTTGAAGAGAATCTCCCATCTTCCTTCACCTGTATTAAGAGATCTTTAAGCTTTATGAGGAATAAATGTACCTTGACTTTGAATATTACTTCTTCTGATCCTTTTGACAACTTCAATGTGTCTTCCTTCAAGCTTTCTTCAATCTTTGTCCTTTTGATCCTTCAAGATGTAAAGTTTGTATTTCTGCAGTAGTCGGAGTCTCCCTTTCCTTGATTCTGATGCTTCCTGCTCTGATACCACTGATGGAGAGTGTTAATCTCCAAAAGAACAAGTTGACCTTGAATTTAGACCACCTCTATATCAAGAACAACTTCAGACTCCACCAAATTTAGAGAACATTCACCAACTTATCTGAAACATAACTATTCTGAAGGATTCAACTTCTAAGAAAAGTCTGCTGCAGATTAATCCTTGATTGACTAATCATTTGTGTAAAGTTTTTTATAAAACTTTGTAGATTTCTTCGCCTTAAGTTTGCGCACCTTCTCTAACTTAAATCTCTGCAAATGATTCAGTATACTCTGAGAAATTACAAAAACAATTTACCTATGTGTAAATCACCTTCTCTGCAGTAGCGACTTTGACACTTGCAACTTCTTAGCTATAGTTCTCCCAATGTCGAACCCGTTTGGTCAAATGCTTTTAGATGTAGATAGCTTATCTCTCAACTTAGATTTTGAGCTATCACATGTGTAAAACTTTACACTGTGCACTGAGCATTGTCCATTTCATTGAACTCGAAATTTGTGCCTGTTTCAGGAGACTGTGAACATTCTTTACATATGAATGTTCCTACACACAATTCTCTCAGCCTGATCACAATTAGATTCTCAAACTCTAGCCATAGATTGATTAACTATGGGCTTAGACATCTCCAAAAGGAATTCACAAAAGATCTACCACACGAGGAGAAAACACAGAAACATTGGGCGCAATTTTTCTTCTATTTCTCAGAGATTTACAACTGAGTGAGGATAGAGAATTCAACTCACTTCTAAGAGACTTAATAACTCTTACAACTCCTCAATACACTATTCTCATGATCTCCTATTGTCTCCTCTTGTCTCTCTTCTTTGCCCCGACATTTTTCCAAAGTTTTTATAGGCAAATATGTACAGGCTTATGTCAAATCATAAGTATAAGTAACCTATGTCTTAACTAATGTACATATGTGTACATGTCTTTCACTCTTTGAATGTATCCATCTTCTATGCTTCAAGAATTGTTCTTATCTCCATTCTTTGTCTTTCAAATCTTCAATTGGTGATTGGTCTGCACCAACACAATTTTCCTATACATAGTAGCATTTTCCAATGCTTCATCCGATGTAGTATCCAACATCAAATTCTGATCAAAGGGCATAGAAATTGGCTTACAATCATCCATACCATACTTTTGCAGCATATTCAAGGCATATTTCCTTTGCGACATCCATATACCTTTTTTTGTATGTATAAACTCAATGCCCAAGAAGTAGCGCAGCACACCAAGATCTTTCATGTCAAATTCCTACGTAAGAAGTTGCTTTACCTCTTGAATTCTTTCTTCATTATCACCACCTACAATCAAGTCATCAACATAAATAGCCACAATTGTGATGCCATCATCACCCTTCCTTGCATAAAATGAATGATCTGCATCACACATAGAAAACCCAATGGTGGTTAAGTAATCAACAATCCTTGCATGCCATGCACGAGGAGCTTGCTTCAGCCCATACAAAGCCTTTGGCAACCTACAAACATATTTTGGATGCTTTGAATCTTCATATCCTTGTGGCTGGTCCGTGTATACTTCTTCCTATAACTCACCATGTAGAAAAGAATTGTTCACATCCATCTAATGCAAATTCCATCCTTTTTTTGTAGCTAATGCAATAAGTGTTTTGACAAAAGAAATTTTAGCTATAGGGCTGAATGTTTCCTCATAATAAATGCCATAATTTTGTGCATATCCTTTTGCTACCAAGCATTCTTTATACCTGCTTATGCTACCATTAGCATTGTGCTTTACCTTGTAAACCCACTTGCAGCCTATGGGTTTCTTTCCTTATGGCAATGGAACGAGCTTCCTATAAGAAAATAGTTACACAATCTAAGAGAGGAGCAGTAGCAGAGAAGATAATAGATATAGGAGAATCTCAACAATTTTCTACTAACAACAAGTACAAAGATGATGGTGTTGTCCACTCGTGCACTCTCAAGGTAGAGCTAAAATGGTGATCTAGACAACTCTAGATAGGGAGGTACAAGGTAGAGGTATGCTGGCTCAATTTCATGCCTCCGGTAGTGTAGAAGTCATGTATATATAGGATAATGGGTGGCCTTCTGTGGACAGCTATACATGGGCGATAGAGTGTGGGCGACCACCACCTGCGTAATTGCCATACATGACTTAGGTTGGTTGAACCAACCTAACAAATATAAATGATTTCTAACTCGGACATGGAATATTCCATGAAATATTCCCTTTATTATCATGTTGGGGGGACTGGGGGAGGGCCAGCTCCAAGGGGCCTGCTCGCCCCCTTGGACCCCCTAGCCGGGGCTGCTCACTGCTGCCTTGGACCCCATAACTGGGGACCCTGGTAACTCCCTTTCCTCACATATACCTTACATGGTCCAATATGATCTTCATCCAACATGCAAGTTGGAATTCCCATCAATTGGGTAATGCACACTTGGCTTCTCCTCATAATGGGGGCCTTACAAAATGTGCATACAATCATGAGGGGTAGACATTGATCACATCATCATTCCAAATGGCTTGAGAATTTCTTTGGCATATTTTTGTTGTGAGATGAAAATGCCATCCTTTCTTTGCCATACTTCAATTCCCAGGAAAAAATGGAGTAGACCTAATTCTATCATTTCAAACTCAGTACCCAAGCAGATCCGAGTTTGATTGATGAGTTCTTGATGATCTCTTGTAATGATCAAATCATCTACATATACAATGACAACAACTAGCTTGCTATCCCTTTTTGTTACATACAAGTTAGCATCAGAAGTACTTCTTTCAAAGCCCATATTAAAAATATATATATATATATATATATATATATATATATATATATATATATCCATTGATACCAAACCTGTTGTGCTTGCTTAAGGCCATACAAAGCTTTCTTCAACCTGCAAACTTTATTTTCTGAATTGGGCACCTCAAAACCTGGTGGTTGAGATACATATACCTCCTCCTTGAGGTGACCATTCAAAAATGTAGATTTGACATCCATCTAAAAAATAGGCCAAGCCTATTGTGCAACTACTCCAAGTATCGTTCCAATAGTTGTCATGTGTGCTGTTGGTGCAAAAGTTTCTTGAACATCAAATCCTTCAATTTGTGAAAAACTTTGTGCAACTAATCTTGATTTATACTTTTCTAATGTGCCATCTCCTTTATTCTTAGCTTTCCAAATCCATTTAGTACCTATTACCTTCTTCTTTGACAACAAGTCGACTAGATCCCATGTATCATTTTTTAGTATACTATCATACTCAGACTGCATTTCCGCTCTCTAACCTGGATCATCAAGGGCTTCTTCAATGATGGTAGGTTCCTTTATTGAGCCCATGATAGCTGCCATTAGATCCATGTTAACAATGTGTTATGAGGCTCTTCTTTGCTCCTCTATTCTCTTTGATCTTTGTAATCCATCCGAGGATGATTATGGTACATGTACATGTGGATTGTGATCATGAAAGAGCTGTTGTGCCCACTTTGGTAGTGGATTACGTTGTGTAGCTACACCTGGTTGGCGTTTTATTGAGGAAATTTCACCATCAGATGTTTCCTCCTCTCAACTTTAACCTGTCTATTGATAAGCACAAGATGAGATATTTCTCCATTTGATGAGATAGTAGATTTACCTTTATCTTCTACTAAGTGTGGTCATTCATCAAACACCACATCTTGGTTGACAAAAATCCTCCTTGCCTCAGGATCCCACAACCTGTATGCTTTAGAGTCTTTGCTATATCCTAGGACGACACACTTTTGCTTTTTGAATCCAACTTTGATCTTGTTGAATTAGGAATATGTGCATAACAGAAACAACCAAAAATTCTGAAATGCAAAAGTGAAGGGTTTTTTACTAGAATATGCTTCTTGAGGAGTTATCTCCTTGAGTGCTTTTGTGTAGCTTTGATTGAGGATGTAGACTACTGTATTGACTGCTTCTACCTAGAATGAATCAGGCATGTCTTGAGCCTTTAGCATACAACGAGCCATTTCAACTACTGTCCTATTTCTACACTCAATAACACCATTTTATTGAGGTGTTGAGTTGTGGTAAGTTGCCTTTTCACACCATGCTCCTTACAATAGTTATTGAATTCTACTAATAAGAATTCACCTCCTTTATCTGTTCTGAATTTCTTCAATTTCTTTCCTGATTCATTTTCCACATACTTATGCCAATGTTTAAAATTTTTCAAAAGTATCAGCCTTCTCACGAATGAAATAAACCCACATCTTTCTACTATAATCATCGACTAATAGTAAAAAGTAGAAAGATCCTCCTAAAGTAGGCGTAGATATTTTACTGCAAAGATTAGCATGTACCAACTCTAGAGGAGCTTCAGATTGATTGTTGGTCTCTTGTGGAAATGCCTTTCGTTGTTGCTTGCCCATCATGCAAGATTCACAAGGTTTTTGCAACTCTACAAATGCAGGCAAATGAGCAACCATCCCTGTTCTTTGCATCTCCTTCAAAACTACAAATGTGAGAGGCACAAATTGTTGGTGCCATAATGTGCTTACATCTTTATCTTCTGTAGCAGTTAAGGCACCTAACTTAGACAAGTTATCACGTCTTATGCCGTTACCTACTACATTACCTGATGAATCCACGATTTTTGCACCACTCTTATGGAAGTGAACTTCGAGTCCACCATCTATTATTGCAAAAACTGACAACAAATTTCTTTTAAGTGTAGGTACATAGATAACATCGGATAACATTTTCTCAACACCTAGAGAAGTGATAAAAGAGATGGTTCGAGTTCCTTCCACTAGAGACTTGGAGTCATTTCCCACCACTACATTGATGGATTCCCATAGAAGCACTAGGTAACTATACCAATCCTTTTTACTGGTCATATGGCAAGAAGCTCCACTATCTAAAATCCATGGTTCATCAATACGAGTTTGAGCAGATGATCATAGCTCATCAATAGCTACCCATAGTTCCAGATCTGTTTTGTTTGCAGAATATTTGTTCTTCCACAATGATTTTAGAGTCCCATTTCATCATCAACTTGCTTTCTCCAATCGTTGATGGCATGGCCTTTCTTTTCACAATAGAAGCATCTTCCTGTGAACTTTTTCTTCTTTGGCTTCTTCTTTAATCTATCTGAAGAGCCTTTACCTTTTGCATTTGCTGAGAATGTAGCATCACTTGTACTTTGCTGATTCTTCAACCGCATCTCCTCTTCTAAAAGCATAGCACAAAACTCTTCAAATGTAAGGGGAGTTGGTCTTACCTGAGTGTTAAGGGCTATTAATAATCCATCATACTTTGCTGGAAGAACATGTACACATCGCTAGATCTTCAACTGGTATAGGCTCTGGATCTGTTGAGATATCAAGCTCAACATGTGATGATCTAGGATGACACGTACCAGTTTTTTGTTTTTGTAACATGTATAGTGGTCACGCTGGTATATGTCAGGGACACTTCATTGAGCTTTATTAGATTTATCTACCGAGAGTGATGGCACATTTGTTCCTTGCCAGGTCACTCATTCACGGACATTAGTTTTTTCCTTATGGAATCATCTTTATATATTGCACTTGTTGTATTCTTGTTTTTAGGCCATTCTTGTACATTCCTTTTATGTAATAGAAGAAGAAGAAGAAGATCATTCGTCCTTGCCTCAATCTATGTGTTATACTTTATGGGATATTTGGAATGAAGGTGTAATGCCTTGAGGATTTTAATGTGTTTTGTGTTTTGATTTAGTAGGTGAAGATCCATGAGGGTGTGAACGAGCATGGACTTGGAGATATTTAGAAGAATATTTTTAGAAGATGGTTATTTTTAGTTATTTTTGTAAAAAATAATGGATCGCTTTAGAAAGCGACGTTTTTGTAAAAATAGAAAATTACGAACTTGTAAATAAAGCAAAAACACGCTTTTCGGAGCGCGGCCCTCATGTATCTTCTATTCAGGACGTAATAGGAATTTACTATAAATACGCATGCTCTGGTAGAGTGTCCATCAGAGCATGTGGGGGGAGATTGTACCCAATTTGTGGTATCAGAGCGAAGACGTTCGCGGAGGTGGTTGCAGCGTTTGATTGCGATTTGCAGCATTCGGGTCTGTTCGCGATTCGGCGTTCATCTCAGCCATCTGATCCAGTTGCAGCGTTTGATTGCGATTTGTGGCATCCAGTCAGTTCGCGAATCGGCGTCCATCTCAACCGTCTGGTCCAGGTTTTTCGTTCATTAAGTTTTTTTTTTTTGTTTTAGTTCGCCGGTCAAGTTTTTCGAATTTCACACTGTCACACTCTGTACCCTCTGTACCCCCTGTGCTCACTGTGCTCTCTGTGCTCTCTGTACCCTCTGTACCCCCTGTGCTCCCCTGTGCTCCTTTTCGGTTACTCCTTTTCGGTTACTCCTATGGCATAACTTTGGCATCTTTGGCTTCTCTGGCACTCATGGTTCTCTTGGTTCTCTTGGTTCCGTTGGCAGCCATTGGCTACGCGCGAACCAATTCTAACATATGAGTGGCAATAAGGGCTTAGTTATTTCCCTAGTTAGCCTAGTTAACCCACATAGTTCCTTATTTAGTATGTAGGGGATTTGAACCCACAACCTCATACTACCAAGAGATAAGTTTTATCCACTAGGCTATTTCCTCTTTTTGATACTCTATTCCTTTTAATAAATATTTAACATAACTTTTATCTCTCTCTCCTTTTATTTATTTGTTTATTTATTTATTTATTTATTTTTATTTTATTTTTCTTTTATTTATTTATCACAATACTTCTATTTATTTATTAATAATACTATTATGATTATTATTATTATTATTAGTAGTTATTTAAATGTTATTGTTAAACGTCTTTTCCTATGTTTAGACCTAGGTTTTGCATCTTTCCATACGGCCATGGACACTACTCAAAATATCGATGATTTTAGTTCCTCACCCCTCCCTGGGGTATCAATTGAGCAACAAGTCGAACTTTACGACATGAACTTCAACATGCCCAAAATGAAATAAAAGAACGTGATGTTGCACTCCAACAACTACAAAGCGATGACAATAACCTAGTCCGGGTAGTGAAGGCCATTATTACCGCCCAAGAGCAAGGAACACAATCCAAGATTGGTGCCAAAAATTTCCAATTTTCACGATTTGACGGACGAAAAGATGGCCAATTTGTTCTCTCATGGTTATCCGAGTTTGATGATTTCTACTCTGATGAATCTTATTCTGAACAGGAAAAAGTGAAATTTGTAACCAACTACTTAGTGGGAAAGGCTCAGTTATGGTGGAATGTTTTGCACCATAGCACAGATCGCCCCACCACATGGCAAGCCTTTCAAGACAAGCTCAAGGAGTCCTTCCTTCCTCCTCAGTTTCACTTACATGCCCATCGCTCTTGGACGACTTTTGGATGGAAAGATGGAGATACTGTTTCTACCTATACTGAACGTTTTTGGCAACGTTTATTACTTATACGTTCACTTGAAATGATTCCTGAAGATACTTTACAGCGGAAATTTGAAGATGGTTTGGAGATGGGAATCCAAGCTAAGCTCAACACCTTACGTCCGACGACGCTCTATGAAGCTATTTCTTTTGCACATGATGCTGAGAAAGAATTTCAATCTATCACTAAGTCCATTCGCTTACAACAAACATGTCAACGACCACAACTAATCAAACCCACGTTTCCACTCAAGCTTTCCTTTTCTACTTTTTCTTCTCTTCCTTTTCAACGTCCACCTACTTTTCAACGACCACCTATTTTTCAACGACCTCCTCAATCCACTTTTTCCCCAATCCCCAAGACAAACCCCTTACACCCTACCAAACCTCCAACCTTTCAAACTACGACGATGGATGCCCAACAAAAGAGGTCCCGTATCATTTGTTGGAATTGTGGTAAGATTGGTCATACCAAAGCTAGATGTAGCTTCCCAACTAACCACATGCAACCTGGCGGAGCTAAAGTACATAACATGGAGGTGGTTCCTGAAGATATTCAATTTGAAGACATTCAACCTGATTGGACTGAAGACGCATTGGAGCAGGATCTAAGTACCTTGGGTAACACAATTTCTATTCATTCTTTACTTTGCATGCAAGGTACTATTAATGGTAAAGTTGTTAATATTTTACATGATGATGGTAGTTCACATGACTTTATTTCTCACATATTAGTCAAAGATCTCCAATTAACCCCACTTCCTTCTATGTACAAAGTTAAGGCTGCATTCCAAGGAAACAGATATAATGTTACAAGTGAAGTGCATAATGTTCAAATTTGTATAGGCTCATACATGGATAAACGCACATTCTTAATTGCTCCTTTGCAGTCCTATGATGTTATACTTGGTATGCCTTTTCATCACCATTATAATCCATGCATTGATTATCATACACACACCATGCGTTTTAAGTTTAACAATCAAGATATCTGTTTGTCTGCAATACATGATTTCCAACCATTCCCATTAATTAGTCATACACAAGTAAAACGTGCATTCCGAAAAGGCTACAATTCATGTATTGTTTTTGTCAATAACATAGTCGATTATATACATACACTTCCTAATACCCATAAATCATTTATGGATCCTTATAAGGATTGTTTTATGGCTGATTTTCCTTTTAAACTACCACCTTCGAGAGGATCCCTTGATCATAGTATAGACTTAATTCCTGGTAGTTCTCCTCCCCATAAAGCACCTTATAGGCATGGACCTTTGCATCAACAAGAAATAACCAATCAAGTTAAGGGTTTACTTCACAAAGGACTTATCAGGCCTAGTTCTTCTCCCTTTGGAGCACCTGTTCTTTTAGTAGAGAAGAAGAACAAGACTTATAGGATGTGCATTGATTATAGAGCACTCAATAAGATCACAATAAAAAATAGATATCCTATTCCTAGGATAGATGATTTATTAGATAAACTTCGTGGAGCACGTGTCTTTAGTAAAATTGATCTTAAATCTGGGTATCATCAAATAAGAATGTCACCAAATGATATTTTTAAGACTGCCTTTCGAACTCAGACCGGTCACTTTGAATTCATGGTAATGCCTTTTGGACTTACCAATGCACCTACTACATTTGCACGCATGATGAATCATATTTTTCTTGAATACCAAGCTTTTGTTCTTGTTTTCTTCGATGACATACTTGTCTATAGTAAGAATGATGATGACCATGAAGAGCATTTAGCAATAGTTTTTAATTTGTTACACACCAACCAACTTTATGCAAATCCTGAAAAGAGTTACTTTTTCCAAAGAGAATTAGAGTACTTAGGCCATATTGTTTCAAGTCAAGGAGTTCATGTAGATCCAAAGAAGATTAAAGTAATTAAAGAATGGCCTATACCACAATCGGTGAATGATGTTCGCTCTTTTCTTGGATTAGCTAGTTTTTATAGAAAGTTTGTAAAAGGTTTTTCTTATTTAGCCCTCCCAATCACTTTATTATTAAAGAAAAAGTTAAAATTTGCATGGGGATTGCCACAACAACAATCTTTTGAAAAACTTAAACAATCACTTTCTCATGCACCTGTTTTGCAATTACCTGATTTTACACAACCTTTCCATGTAGTTAGAGATGCTAGTGGCTCAGGTATAGGTGCTCTATTGATGCAAAATGATCATCCCATTGCATTTGAAAGTTGGAAGCTTAAACCTTATGAAAAGAACTACAGTACATATGATAAAGAACTTTTGGCAGTTGTACATGCTTTAAAAATTTGGAAACATTATCTCATGGGTACAGAAGTCATATCAAAACCGACCAACAAGCTATTAAACATTTACTCAATCAACCATTGATTTTAGATCGACATATCAAATGGGCTTCATACATACAAAATTTTCAGCCTATGATTCAATATCAACCTGGCAAAGCTAATGTTGTAGCTGATGCCCTGAGTCGTTTTCCATCCCCACAAACAAATATTGTTTTTATTAATAACATTTCTGTGGTTCATATTCATTCATTTCATGACATGATTCCTACATATGCATCTGATTTATATTTCTCACAAACATGGAATGCTTTCAATAATTCTACTACATTTAGTGAAGACCATTACACATTTCATAATGGATTCTTGTATTTTGATTATAAGCTATGTATTACACAAGATTTTAAAGAATTTGTTATGAAAGAGATGCATGAACCACCATATATGGGTCATAGGGGCATACAAAGTACTGTTTCTACATGTAAAGAATTCTTCTTTTGGCCAAATATGGAAAAGGATATTACACAATATGTTTCCCAATGCATTGTTTGTCAACATGTCAAAAGACATCATGGTAAAGCATTTGGATTATTAATGCCACTTCCCATACCTAATGCGCCATGGGAACAAATTTCTATGGATTTTATTACTAGTCTTCCGACAACTTCATCACATCATGATATGATTTGGACAATTGTTGATAGGTTTAGTAAACAAGCATATTTCATTCCTTGTACGAAAACTCTTTCTGCACCTCAAGCTGCCAAATTATTTATTAAATGTATTTTTCCACATCATGGTTTTCCAAAAGTAATTTTATCCGATCGTGATGTTCGTTTTTGTAATCACTTTTGGGTTGCATTATTTAAAAATTTAGGCTCTAAAATAGATTTTAGTTCTGCATTTCATCCTGAAAGTAATGGGCAAAGTGAAGCTACGAATAGTACTATTTTGGATCTATTACGTTGTTATTCTTTAGATAATCCAACTAATTGGGATGAGAAACTTTCTTTACTCCAATTTGCATATAATAACACAACACATACCACTACTGGACGTGCACCAAATGAAATTGTGTATGGTAAAAAGCTTCCTACTCCCATGTCTATCATTCAAACTGACATACCTATGGCTGATTCTTTTGCACAAGATCATATTTCTATACTTCATGAGGTTCATGAGCATATTAAAAAGAGTCAGGAACGTTATACCCGTAATATTAATAAGAAACGAGCAGCTAAACAATTTAATGAAAATGATTATGTTTGGTTACGCATAATTAAACGACGTTTGAAAAATATTCTACAACATCCTAAGGTAAAACTTGCACCACGTTATTATGGACCTTTCCGTATTATTCAAAAAATTAATGAGAATGCTTTTAGATTAGATATACCTTCTCATTGGAATATTCATAATTCTTTTCATATCAGTTTATTGAAACCATTTAAAGGAATTTTACCACTCATTCCTATTTTGATGATCCTCCATTGTTAGAAGAGGATGCTGAAGTTTTAATTCCAGAAAAAATACTTGATCATGATGTTACTACTACACGCACATGTAATCAATACCATAGATATTTGATTAAATATAAAAATCATTCATTCGAAGAATCACAATGGATTCACAAAACATCACTAATTCCACATTATCATCATTTGATTTCTGCTTATCATTCACAATCACATTAAATTCCAGTTTTCCAGTTCCATGCATGTTTTTTTAATTTACATGGCACATGCCTATGATTGTTCAGTGATGCGACATGTGATTGGCCATCCATGTCTATTTTATTTTTTTTATCAACTGAGGTCAGTTGCTCGTCAACTGGGCAGCATGTTATACTTTATGGGATATTTGGAATGAAGGTGTAATGCCTTGAGGATTTTAATGTGTTTTGTGTTTTGATTTAGCAGGTGAAGATCCATGAGGGTGTGAACGCGCATGGACTTGGAGATATTTAGAAGAATATTTTTAGAAGATGGTTATTTTTAGTTATTTTTGTAAAAAATAATGGATCGCTTTAGAAAGCGACGTTTTTGTAAAAATAGAAAATTACGAACTTGTAAATAAAGCAAAAACACGCTTTTCGGAGCGCGGCCCTCATGTATGTTCTATTCAGGACGTAATAGGAATTTACTATAAATACGCATGCTCTGGTAGAGTGTCCATCAGAGCATGTGGGGGGAGATTGTACCCAATTTGGTGTCATCTCTTATCTCTTTCTGTCTTTGAGTATTTTTTTCTCTGCGTTCGTACGTCTGTTATTCTCTACATTCGTGCGTCTGTGGTACCTGGGGCAACACACTCTACCAGAGCATGCGTATTTATAATAAATTCCTATTACATCCTAAATAGAAGATACGTGAGGGCTGCGCTCTGAAAAGCGTGTTTTTGCTTTATTTACAAGTTCGTAATTTTCTATTTTTAAAAAAACGTCGCTTTCTAAAGCGATCCATTATTTTTTACAAAAATAACTAAAAATAACCATCTTCTAAAAATATTCTTCTAAATATCTCCAAGTCCATGCGCGTTCACACCCTCATGGATCTTCACCTGCTAAATCAAAACACAAAACACATTAAAATCCTCAAGGCATTACACCTTCATTCCAAATATCCCATAAAGTATAACACTATGTGTGTGCTTCTCCTTGAGAGTGAGAGTGTGTGTGAGCTCTCTTCCTTATCTTCTTACTCGTGACATGGTATCGGAGCTAGCGTGGCTGTAGAGAGCTTGTGGAGAAGGCGACGGTGAAGACTACGCGGCAAGGCATGGAGAAAATGCGATTTCACAAACGGCCTCCGTTTGCTATGGAAATCGGCGTGAAGAGCTCGCAAACGGTGGGGCCCATAGAAAATCCAGGTCACTTTCAGAAACTGTAACTTGCTTTGTGTTCGGCGACACTCATATATTCCAGATCCAGAATTTCAAGCCATTTCGTGTACTGTTGATACACAAAAACTGTGTTCTTTTGAGATCGAATTGTCACGTCATAGTGTGAGTGTTCAAGCAGAAGTGCTACTTGTAGTGTTTTGCAGTGTTGTGAATTGCTGCAGAAATGGCAAACGTAGATGGAATGAGTCAGCTTATGAGCAATAAGCTGGACAAGGACAACTTCCATGCTTGGAGATTCAGAATGATGAATTTCGTGATGGGAAAAGGCTAGTGGAAGTACATCGAAGGAGAGAATGAAAATGCTCTCCAGTTACCAGAAAGGAATCGGACTACAGACCAGTTAAGAGAATATGAGGAATGGAATCATGGAGCACGAAAGGTAATGTATTGGCTATCTGTTAGCATACAGGATAGCATGATTGGACACATACAGGATGCCAAGAGTCCAAAAAATGCTTGGAATCGTTTGGTCACTTTGTATGAGACTAATACAAAGGCACAAAAATTGCAACTCAAGAACGAGCTGCATACATTGGAAAAGAAGAGCATGTCAGTAAGTGACTACACTCTAAAAATCAAAAGCATATGTGAGTCACTTGCATCTATTGGCGTGAATGTAGATGATGATGATAAGGTGGAAGTGTGCCTTCGTGGTTTAGGAGCTGCATATAAGCAGTTCAGAACTTCCATACAGACGAGGGAAAATATTCCGAATTTTGCTGATCTAGTATCTATGCTGATTATTGAAGAAAAGAATCTTGGTGAGGATTCAAACTCCCAAGGAAAGCCCAGTTCTCACTACTCTAGCACAGGAAGAGGAAGAGGTAGAAGTTTCGGAGGTGGAAGAGGAAATCATGCAAGAGGAAGAGGACAGTTTCGAGGACGGGGGAGCCAAAGAGGTCGCAAAAAGTTCCAAAGAAATGATTCTTGTAATGATAGTAAAGGATGCTGGAATTGTGGTAAAACTGGACACTTTGAACGTGATTGCAGGTTGAAGAATCAAAATAACAAAAGGCAGCAAAGCAACTATGCATCCACAAGTGCAGATGATTCTGAGAAGCTGTTTATGGTTCAACATCACATGATGAATACGATGTCTACTAGTGTTTCAAAATCGAATGATAATGTCTGGTATGTTGATTCAGGTGCTTCAAATCACATGAACAGTCAAGCACAATGGTTTAGTAGTTTGCAAAAAATGCTAGTTCCTGGATATGTTGAAATAGGTGATGATACATCGCATCCTATTGAGCATACAGGAAACATAACATTGTCTATGGAGGACGAGAAGGTAAAACATCTTGCTAATGTGCTACATGTTCCAAATATAACAAAGAATCTGGTTTCTATTGGACAAATGGTTGATCAGGGATTACAAGTTAGGTTCAATGTTGATGGATTATATGTAGAAGAGTACAAGCAAGATGGACGATTGGTTGCCAAAGGAAACAAAGTGGGTAGGATGTTCACCTTAAATGTGAAGATTCCTGAAATGAATGCAGCCATGTTTGCAAAAGGTGCAGGAGTTATTGCAGATATAGAGATGTGGCACAAACGGATTGGACATGCAAACTTGGAAAGGCTGAAACTGATGCAGTCAAAGGAGATTGTCCATGGACTACCAAATTTCAAAGTTGCAGAAATGCAAAAGGTATGTGCAGCATGTCAATTTGGTAAATAGTCAAGAGCATCATTTCCACATGACAAGCATGTTAGTGAGAATGTACTAGAAGTAGTACATACAGATGTTTGGAGTCCAGCAAAGACCACATCTATGGGAAGTTGTAGCTTTTATGTTACTTTCATTGATGACCATACACACAAAGTATGGGTATAGTTCATGAAAGAGAAGAGCGAGGTGTTCACTCACTTCCAGAATTTTAAACTTATGGTGGAAAAGTAGATAGGGAAGTACATTCAGACATTAAGATCCGATGGAGGAGGTGAATACATGTCAAATGAGTTCAGCAGTTTTCTAAAAAATCATGGAATTCGGCGTCAATTTTCATGCACGTACACACCACAACAGAATGGGGTTGCTAAACGCAAAAATAGACATATTGCAGAAATAACAAGAGCCTTAATGGCTGAGAAGAATATGCCTCATTGTTATTGGGTAGAAGTTGTGCATACTGTTGTATACATCATGAAGAGAACTCTGACTACTTTTGTACATCAAGTTACACCTGAAGAGAAGTTTACATGTAAAAAGCCAAATTTATCACATCTGAAAGTTTTTGGCTGTATTGCATATGTACATGTCCCAAATGAATTTAGGATGAAGCTTGATCCAAAAGTAGAAAAGTGTGTCTTCATTGGATAATCCCTTGAGCAAAAGGGATATAAATGTTATAACCCACTCACACGATAGGTAAAGGTGAGCAGAGATGTGGTATTTGATGAAATGTCAAGATTCTATGCACATGCCAAAGAAGGACTGAGTCTTGAACCAAATGACAAAGAAAATGCTGAAAAATCAAGTGCAGAATCTGAGGTTTTGAGTGGACCGGATGCATCATCAAGCAATAGTTCCAACTCAAATCCATGGAGTGGAAGATTACGTGGAAATTTCAGTCCAACAAATTCATCAAATACATCCAAGAAAGGTAAAGAAAATCTTTCTGCTGGTCATAAAACATGTGCAAATTTTGAAGACATTTTTCTGCTTTTGGATCAAGCTTCATCCTCAACTCATTTGGAACATGTACATATGCAATACAACCAAAAACTTTTAGATGTGATAAGTTTGGCCTTTTACCTGTAAACTTTTCTTCAGGTGTAACTTGATGTACAACAGCAGTCAGAGTTATGTTCATGATGTATACAGGAGTATGAACAGCTTCTACCCAATAACAATGAGGCATATTCTTCTCAGCCATCAAGGCTCTTGCTATTTCTACAATATTTCTATTTTTAAATTCAGCAATGCCATTTTGTTGTGGTGTGTACCTGCATGAAAATTGACGCTGAATTCCATGATTTTTTAGAAAACTACTGAACTCATTCGACATTATTCACCTCCTCCATTAGATCTTAATGTCTGAATATACTTCCTTGTCTTCTTTTCCACCATAGCTTTAAAATTATAAAAGTGATTGAACACCTCACTCTTCTCTTTCATCAAATACACCCAAACTTTTCGTGTATGGTCATCAATGAAAGTAACATAAAACCTGCAACCACCCATAGATGTGGTCTTTGCACGGCCCCAAACATCTGTATGTACTATTTCTAGTATGTTCTCACTAACATGCTTGTCACGTGGAAATGGTGCTCTTGACTATTTTCCAAATTGACATGTTGCACATACCTTTTGCATCTCTACAACCTTGAAATTTGGTAGTCCATGGACAATCTCCTTTGACTCCATCAGTTTCAGCCTTTGCAAGTTTGCATGTCCAATCCGTTTGTGCGAGATCTCTATATTAGCAATGACTCCTGCACCTTTTGCAAACATGGTTGCATTCATTTGAGGAATCTTCACATTCAAGTTGAGCATCCTACCCACTTTGTTTCCTTTGGCAATCAATCTTCCATCCTGTTTGTATTCTTCTACATATAATCCATCAGCATTGAACCTGACTTGTAATCCTTGGCCAACCATTTGTCCAACAGAAACTAGATTCTTTTTTACATTTGGAACGTGCAACACATCAACGAGATGTTTTACCTTTCTGTCCTCCATAGACAATGCTATGTTTCTGTATGCTTGATAGGGTGTGATGTGTTGTCACTTGTTTCATGTTTTCACATATTCAAGAATTGGCAATTTGTGCAAAGTACTAAACCATTCTACATGATCGGTCATGTGATTTGAAGCACCTGAATCAACATACCAGACATTATCATTCGATTTTGAAACACTATCAGACATCGTATTCATCATGTGATGTTGAACCATGAACAACTTCTCAGAATCATTTGCACTTGTGGATGCATAGTTGTTTTGTTGCCCTCTGTTATTTTGATTCTTCAGCCTGCAATCACGTTCAAAGTGTCCATGTTTACCACAATTCGAGCATCTTTTATTGTCATTACTTGAATCATTTCTTTGGAAATTTCTGTGACCTCTTTGGCTCCCCCTACCTCAAAATTGTCCTCTTCCTCCTGCATGATTCGGTTGTTGACATTGGTCTTGGTTATTGTTTCCTCTTCCACTTCCAAAACCTCTACCTCTGCCTCTTCCTTTGCTAGAGTAGAATACTTGCTCAGAACTGGGCTTTCCTTGAGAGTTTGAAACCTCACCAAGATTCTTTTCTTCAATAATTAGCATGGATACTAACAAAATTTGGAATATTTTCTCTAGTTTGTATAGAAGTTTTGAACTGCTTATATGCAGCTCCTAAACCACGAAGGCACACTTCCACCTTATCATCATCATCATCTACATTCACGCCAATAGATGCAAGTAACTCACATATGCTTTTGATTTTTAGCGTGTAGTCACTACCGACATGCCCTTCTTCTCCAATGTATGTAGCTCGTTCTTGAGTTGCAATTTTCATGCCTTTATATTGGTCTCATACAATGTGAACAAACTGTTCCAAGCCTCTTTCGGAGTCTTGCCATCCTATATGTGCGCAATTATGCTATCCCGTATGCTAATAGATAGCCAATACATTAGCTTTTGCTCCTTGATTCCATTCCTCATATGCTCTTAAATGGCTCGCAGTTTGATTCCTCTTTCGTAACTATGGAGCATTTTCGTTCTCGCCTTTGATGTACTTCTAGTAGCCTTTTCCCATCAGAAAATTTGCATTCTGAATCTCCAACCGTGGAAGTTGTTCTTGTCCAACCTATCGCTCATAAGCTGACTCATTCCATCTGCATTTGCCATTTCTACAGCAAATCACAACACTCCAAAACACTACAAGTAGCACTTCTGCTTGAACATTTTCCCACTATGACGTGAAAGTTCGATCTCAGAAAAACACAGTTTTGGTGTATCAACAGTACATGGAATCCCTTGAAATTCTGGATCTAAAATATATGAGTGTTGACAAACACGATGCAAGATAGAGTTTCCAAAACTGACCTGGTTTTTATGTGGGCCCCACCTTGCAAGCTCAAAACGAAGGTGAGATTTGAGGTCGTTTATGAATGCCGCTTTCTCCATGCCTTCTTGCATACTCTTCACCGTCAGCCTTCTCCATGAGCTCTCTACAGCCATAGTGGCTCTGATACCATGTCACGAGGAAGGAGATAAGGAAGACAGCTCACACACACACACTCTCATAATCAAAGAGAAGCACACACTCAGATTGAGGCAAGGAAGAAGAATCTTCTTCTTCTTCTATTACATAAAACGGAATGTACAAGAATGACCTAAAAACAAGAATACAACTACTGCAATACATAAAGACCAATACATAAGGAAAAGCCTAATGTCCCCGAATGAGTGAGCTGGCAAGAAACAAATGTGCCATCACTCTCAGTAGATAGATCTAATAATGCTCAATGGAGTGTCCCTGACATATACCGGCGTGACCACTATACATGTCAGAGAAATAAAAAAGCGATACGTCTGATCTTGGATCATCATATGTTGAGATTGATATCTCAACATCATCATGATATAATTATCCTACAATGATACAAAAACATTGGCTATACAAGGCCAGCTTATGTCTAGCAGTTGTAGGTAAGGAATCCGGCCGGCAACTAGAAGTCAAAAAAGTCATAAGGGTATCATAATAGGAGTATAAAAGATTTCACCAAACTAGCCAGGAATTAGGTTCAGCCATGTAAATAGAAAGGGAGGAATTATCAACACCCTCTGGTACTTCATTAGAATCCAACTACGACAAAAAGTCAACAATCGCATCAGATGACCCAAGGCAATGAATCACATCATAGTCAAATTCTTGTAGAAGAAGAACCCATTTCGCAAGTTTTCCACCCAAATTCTACTATCATTGAAAATAAGTTAAGGCAGAATGATCCACATGGAATGTAAATTTTTGGTCAAGCAAGTAATGCCAGAATTTCATAATAGAGTAAATGAGTCCCAAGCATTCACATTTGATGATAGATTAGTTACATTCAACATGAGCTAGCCAACAACTAGCATAGTACACGGGGCGATACCACTTATCTTGGAGTTGCAATAGGATGCTCCCAATAGAAATGTTTGAGGCATCCACAAAGACATGGAAGGGTAGGTCCCAATTTGGAGCTTGCAGGATAGGAGCCTACGTGAGAAGTCATTTAATTCATACAAAACTTTCTTTACACTCGGTAGTCCACTAGAAGTCACGAGGGGTGACTATTATTAATCACGTAAGGGGAATGGTTAAGTGAGCTAACCACCATAAATGGCACCCATTCCATCGTATTTGCCCGAGGAATCTAAAAACATATGTAGGTGATTTTGGGGGTAGGGCCTATAAAATAACCTACACCTTATCGGGATCAACCTGAGTTCCTCGATGCAAGATAATATGGCCCAGTAAATTGCAACAAGTGGCAACAAAAATAGATTTACTTGGGTTGAGGCATAGTCAGTAGTCTCAACACTTAAGAAAGCATAGATGAAGATGTTGTAGATGTGCATTTCTAGTATCGGACATAGAGAGATCATTAAGATAAACTCGCATGAAGCTTGTAAGATAAGGAGAAAAAATCTCCTATATATAATGTTGAAAGGTGCTGGGGGCATTCCAAAACCCAAAACATTGTGATTGTGCATAAAATCCCCAATTGGTAATGAAGGTTATTTTAGAGATATTTTTCCTCAACCATACAAACTTGTTTAAGCCATCATACCTATCTAAAAAAGAGTACATTTCTCGATCGACAACTTCATCTAGCATGCTATATAGGAATGGTAGAGGGAAGGGATCAAGAATAGTGGTAGCATAAAATTTTTTTATAATCAAAACAAATCTAGAGTTGTTTGTTCTTCTTAGGGACAATGACAATTTCAGAGAAATGTTCAAGTCGAACTATAAACCTAAAATATTTTGATGGTGATGCACCACAATGCGCTCTCCTTCTCGAGAGCTACAGGATGATATCTTCGGAGTAGAAAATCGAGCTCCAAGTGTCACACAGAATACACAGTAAAACATAGCACACAAGGAGCATGAACATAGACTTCTTAGGTGTTACAAATGCGGTTGAACTTATAGTCTATGGCTAACTAGAATAGTATATGTTTTACTAAAGAACATATACAAATAAGTGTCTGGTGGGCATTTAGCCTTTCACATGGACACTAACAGTAACAATCTCCCACTAAAGGCCAATATGACCAAAGTAACTATGGGAGAAAAATAAAGAATGAAAAAGAATACCTGAGTGTAAGTGTTGCTCTAGCACAATGGTGAGAACCACATTAAGAAGCTCCACCTCCTTAATGTCAATCCACAGAAGAGATAGGAGTGATATGAAGATCGTGAATGTGAGATGTAGCGAGAGTGAAGGTGAGAAGCATAAAGATGCACACACACATACACACACACAATGAAGAGACAAGCAAGACACAATGGAAGGTGGGAAAATAGACTCTATTACTCAAGAACACTCTTATAAGCTCAAGCTCACTCTATCTCACACAATTCTACACTAGCTAACATTATCTAACCTCAAAAATGAGCTCTCTAGCTCTTTTAATGGATTCTAGAATAGTTTTGACGGTTTTCACATCTAGTGACCGGCATAGTTAAAAAAGAGGTTCTAGGTGCTATTTGAAAGGGTAAACGAGATCTAAAAATAACCAAAATTGGTAGGCTCGTTCTACCTAATCTCTTTAAGCTCGAGGACTCCTCGGCTTGCACAAAATGGAGCTACAAATTACAGAAAGGGGTTTTTCTATGTTACATATGGTACAAAAGTGATGAAAATCACTGTTGGAGGTTTCTGAAAAGTGTTTTGAAACATATTTGTTTGAAAAAATAATTCAACTGGATCCCTGCTACTTCGTTGTGCTCTGTCTTTACATGCTTCCTCGACTTCTGTGCCTCTGGCTACTACCAACACCCCCCTCCCTCTCGCTTTTGTCGTCCTCGACAGAACCTTGTTGTGGGGTCTGTCGGATATAGTTTTGTAGGAGGTCCTGAGCGAGGGTCTGCTCTGATAGGTAGATACCTCTGGCAAGATCGGCTTGAAGCTTCTCCCAATCGATGGGTTGAGGTTCCTGTGGTGGCGGGAGTTTGTAATGTGTGGAGTACACCAGTTGTTCACAGGAAAATAATTGCAGTAGATGTGTATGCCTGCTTATGAACACCTCTGAGTGATACTCCCAAAAACCGGTAGTGAACATTTCTTCGAAGGTCATCTTATAGCATGCCGGTAAGTATTTGATTTGATAGTGCGAGACATAACACACCCCGAGCGATGGTGTCGTACTCATGTCATAAGCTAAATCTTGATTGCCATGCTCGAAACCAGGGGTGTTCACATGTGGTGCCTTGACACGACGGAAGACTTTGAATACCATCTGCATCATGTCAAATATTTTGACAGTCATATGCGGTGCTACATCGTCCATTCGTCATAAGCGAGGGAGCTAGTGTCAAATAGTCGCCATCATATATCCTACTCTGGGTGGTCATGTGGGTGGCCTGAAATATGGGTAATTGAGCCAGTCCTAGCATTGCTTGTTGTTCTGTACTTTAATGGCAAATGCCTTCTAGGAGCAGCGATGTGGCATGGGACCCCAACATGGGTTGTACTTTAAGTGGAGTGGTGCCTTGGCCCATGTGCTCATAATTTGGGATATTCTTGTAATAAGTCCTGGCGCCAAGTTGGTTGATATATTTCTCCTCTCTACGCGTCTGTTGGTAAGTCTTCAGGCTCAAACTGAGTTGCGTGGGAGGGTTTCTTGCATGTTTCCTTTTTGATGGCCAACTGATATTATGCCATTAACATAAAATACGGCTTATATTGTAGCTCGTGCCCAGATATATATCTGCGAGGGGCCAAGTGAGCAAAGTAAGGTGATTGTAATATTCGTTCCTCTATCATAGCCATTGCGTGTAACTGTGCTTCCACACGTGCTGAGTGGGTTCTGACAAGCTCTTCGACAGTCTTCATCCATGCGGGAGTAGGAAGTTCAAAAGTCGTCTGGCCTTCGGCCGTGATGCATCCGCCTGGGATGGGTTGGGGTTCATAGGCTTCTTCAAAAGTGTCCTCCACTAGGATGGTCACTGTCCCATGTTTCTAGTAAGCGTCGCATTGCGAATAGTTTGAGTCCGCAACAACTTGTCAATATTAGTGATGGCCTCTTTTGTCTTTTGTTCACTTTCAAGTTCCAGTTTGTGGTAGGCCTGGTGTAGCACTTGGTAGTGGGTGTTAAGCGATGCATTCTCGATTGACAGTGAATTGAGCTACGTTTTTAAATCGTTCGTTGTTTGTTGCAGCGTCTGGTAAATAGTCCCAAGAGATGCAAATTCATCTCTCACTTGAGTCATGCATGCGAACATCTAACAAAATGTGGTGTCGATAGTGGGTGATAAAATTAATGGTGTAGTGAATGTAGATGCTGTGGGTGTGGGTGTTGATGCAAGGGGAAGGGGAAATAGGGATGGGAATGCGGATGCAGTGGTAACAGTGGAAAAGTGTGTTGTGCCTAAATGTGATGGTGCAATAGATGAGGTGAGTGGTGGTGCAGTGGGTGGTGAAATGTCCATGTCATTGGACATGGTGTCTAGTGCCGTGATTGTGAATAGTGGAGTGATAGTGGGTGCGTGGGTGTAAATACAGGATTTACAAAAGTCGCATAATAATGTACAGAGGGGCTCTCTTGTACTGCTTGGTGGAGAGGAGAAAGAGGAAAGGCGGTTGGTCCGGTAAGTGAGACTGGGGAGAAAGCCAATGGAGGTGGAAATAGAAATAGGGGTCTTCGAGGTGTGGGGAAGGAAGGGAAGGATGGATGGAGAAATGGACTGGATAGAAAGGTGGATGTTCAAGGAGGTAAGCTAGGTTGCAAAGGTGTGGCAAGGGTGAGAGGAATTGAAGCAGCAAAGGCTTGTTCTACTGCACTGTCGAAGGATGTGGATGGCCGGGGAGAGGTAGGGTATACGGGAGAGACTAGAGGGATGGGAGGTGAAAGAGGAGCTATTGGGGTGGTGGGTACTTCGACAATTGTGGTGGTTTGTACAGTAGAGGTGCGAGGTGGGGAGTCAATGATGATTGTTTCTTCTGCCAAAGATTCTTCAGGGATGAGATGGGCTTCCCTGGCCTGTTCTGAAGATTAGCCATCTGTTGGTACACGAATGTATTGACCTGGTTTGGATAATAGTCGAACTCGACGTGGGTCAAACTATGGGAGTGGTTTTCTCTACAAATATCTTAATGCTTCATTTGTGCCTAGTGACTGAACTAGTTCTCTGAAGCCTTTGATGTATGCTTCTTTGAAGCCTCCTCTGACAAGTTCCTGTTCTATAACCACTTGGCTTTCTTCTCAGATAGCTTTTTACGTGCCCAAATTTTTCCATGGTGCGATATAACATCTTGATTGCTAAGGTGTAGGTAGCTGCTTCAAATGTTTCATCTTCATAAGTACTGGTGTCACCTTGGGTGTCAGTATGTTGTTCTTATTCATCCGTCTGCACATTCTCTTGAGATTCCTAGCTTCCTTGACTAGCTTCATCATCTCCGTCTTCATCATCTATTTCTATCCTTTCTTCTTCTGAGCTCGATACTACTTGTCCTTGCTGTTGGTCAGGCAGAGTGGTAGGGTAGCTATGGCGTTCATATTCTTGAGAGAAAAAATGCCCTTCAGAAAACTGAAATTTATTTGAAAAAGCATCCGACATTTCAAAATCAAAAGTTGTATCCATTGGTTCTAGTTCTAGGTTGGGTATTAGAAAAGAAAACACTTCCACACCAATAGTGGTGGGAATTTCCGTTGCTATGGTGGTAGGCTCCTGAACTGAAGTTGCCTGAGAGGTAACTGCACTAGTAGTGCCTTCTATAATGATAGGTCGTGACAGGTGTATGCGAATGGGTTGTATCACTGCAGAGGGTTCCATAGGAGATTTCTCTGGAGAGGGTTGAGGCGATGGGGACTCTGGAACTTGTAGGCATGGGATAGATCCTCTTATGCACTTGCCTGCTCCTCCCTTGCTAGATTTTCTGGCTTTCTTGGTTGTCCCTTTAAATGCCTTCAACACTTCACTTGTCATCGCACGCTCTATTGGTAAGTCATATGCTAAACACATATACACAATTCTCGTGAGAGTGCAACATCCATGGATGATCTTTTTTCTTTCCCATCTATGTTGTGCTAGAGACAACTGGTCAATAATCCAACTTGCTAGATCTATCGTTTGAGGTCCAATACAAGATAAGTACAATCCAAACCAAATATGTTTGTGGGGCATGGTGAATCAATCATGAGCTGGGAATGCAAAATGTTGCATACAGATTCTTAATGGCTTAGATAGCTCAGATGTGATAGCCAAAATATCTTCCCATTTAGTAACATCGCCACGCTTCATAGGCTCTGGAATTAGCCTTTCTCGCTCTGTCGGCGTGTGCGTTCCATGTATCTTGATTGCAGCTCTAATCAAATCTTTAGAAAGATAAAACTTCTTAAACGGTGGGTCATTTACTAAGGACAGCAAAATGAATGTGCCTAGCAAATCCTTATTCTCAGAAGCTGTCAAAGTGGTTACCAAGTAGTAGAGAGGGAATGTCTTGGGGAAATTGCTCTTGCAAGTCATCTATTTCTTGAATAAGAGGATGGGTTCCTTCTTCTTTTCTCCACTTCTCTTCTTGGATTTCTCTTAGAAATTCATGTGAATACTTATGTATGGAAGACAGGTTGTCTTCATCCTCTATATCAGGTACTTGAGACAGTGATGGTGCGTTTCTTTCCTATGTCTCCAAAGCAATAGGGTTCCTATGCTGATTCTTTTTCTTCGTGCTATCCATCAAGTATTCTAACCTCTCCAATAGTCCTTGAAAGTGTAATTCGGGTTTTTCCATGTTATTCCAATTAAGATATCGAGAAGCTTCAAACATAGTTTGTGCTAATTCTACCATCTTCATCCATAGTTTAGTTCTCTCAATTTCTAGATCAACCCTCGGATAGTTCTTATTCATTTCAGCTATCTGGGGTCCTTCTTTTAATCTAGCCTGATATGCACGAAACATCATGTCTAGGTTTTTTGGTATGGGCTCCGCTAAAACTGATTTTGATCTCTGAGCTGGGTTCTCCTGATTAGATTCTTGAGAAGTCAATTCTAGGATCTTGGCTCTCGATTCCTTCAAACTTCCTTCCAACTTAGTTATCTTTTTACTCCACTTTCTCTTAATCCTTTCTTTGGAATCTTTCAAAGATTTTGTCTTTTTGTTGCTAGATTCTCCAACTTCGCTAGTTCCGGCTATTTTCTCAGGATTAACCTGTTGATTATGTAAGAGTGTCTGGGCTCTTGTTATAGCTTGGATAGGCACGTATGTAGGGTTGGATCCATCTGCATTATGTACAATTCCTATCACATTGATCGGTGTCACATTTGAAACATTAGTAGGGTTCTTAGGACAATCTTTTATGACATGCTCTTTACCACACTCCGCATAGAATCCTTGTATGTTATAGTATTGTGACTATCCTGCTATCGGAGGATGTGGACAATCCTTATGAAATGATCTCCTTGGCACCTAAAGCATGGTCCTCTAGGGCCCTGTGGTCTCTACTGTCTTAATTGGGGCCGTGGATTTGGGTTTGTGTACATCATGTTAGCATAGTCGAGCTCCCAACTGGGTTCCACTGGTGGACTATCGTATTGATACGTTTCCACATGTTCTGGTGACTCTTTATAATATGAGGGTGGACTATCTACATGAGTAGAGTCAAAACTGTTTGAATTAGGGTCACTTTCCGTGATCAAGGGTGATGAAGGCACTAAAGCCCTATTGAGGTTTTCTTCTGCAGTAGCGTATTTGACTGAGATGACATTAGTTGGTGGGGGTGGCTGCTAAGCTAAAACAGGTTGTGGTCTCTTTTGAGCCTGATAAGGATAGTTCTGAGGACGCCTATAGTAATGAGGCTGAGATTATATTGACCTTGATACCTACCTGGATGTGTGTATGCTTGCAGGTAGTTTTGTCTCATTGCTTGTTTGTTGTATGGGCAATCTTGAGCCATATGATTCGTGTATCATCTCTCAATTATACATTATTGGCCACTAGGGTTGGCTTGCGGTTGTGTTGCATTGGGACACACATTTGCCATATGATCACCACCACAGGTGTAACAATGCTTGTTTGTTGTTAACCTAGGCATCTGTTTACTAGAAACTCCTAGTTTCTGGTCCACTTTTTTTGCTAGTCCTTCTATCGAGCTAGACAGTTTTGAGGATGCTAGAGATCAACAATCTGAGTCCTTATAGACCTTTGAGAGTTCCAACTCGTCTCCTAAGTTGTCCTCAATGTCTATACAAATTCTTACACATTGCTCTACCGTTCTCGGTTCTTTCAAATAGACATAGGAGCGTAGTTTAGAGCTTAAGAGGCCATCTAAAAACAATGACACTTGCTTGGCCTATGAGGGTAACTCTTGCATCGGACATCTCTCCACATATTGTCTAAACCTACGTCCTGCAAGTCTAACTATCTCCTATGGGGTTTGTTTGAAGCTATGAATCAACAAAGAAGTATCATGCATGATTCTACTTTTAGAGAATTCCATGATGAATGACTCTAAAAAGTGATGGATATCTCTAAACTGCCTTTGTTGCAATGGTTGGAACCAAGTTAAAGCGGTGTTCTTTAACGTTAGTCCAAATGCATTATATTGCGTAAACATGTCTTCTACTTGTTTTACTCGTAGCACTTGCTTAAATTCCGCAACATGATCATAGGGATCTCTTGTCCCATCAAAATAGTTTTTCATTGACTTTACTAGCTGAGTGGGTCTTAGTACCCTGGGGTGTTCGTGTGGTCTAGGTAGAGGAAAATCATTTCTACCACCTCGTATTCTAGGTTCTCTTTGTCTTTCCACTATATCTGTGTCCATGGTTGTTCTATCTCTCCCTAAAGGATGAGTGAAACTCACTTCTGGTCTCTCTTTGTTCTTCTCTCTTTGAGTGCCATGGGTTGAGGATGTTCCAACACCTTGATGACTTGTGTTTCCATTTGTTTGAGATGGAGGGAATACTAAATCACCTCTCCATGTGTAGGTACTCCTCACATGGTCTGGTACTACAAATACTCTTTTTGAAGTTTCGTCCAGGTATACTACCTTTCCAGTGTATCCGGGTCCTTAAATTTGTAGTTCATGATGGAGCCTACCTCACTAGGTTGTTCCATTCTGTACCTCCAAAATGCTTCATCTGTGTCCTTATTTACAAACAACTCTATGCTTCTATTATCCTGAGGGATCCACTCGGGGATTAGTACTCTTGTTAGTATAGATTTCCCTCTAGGTATCCTAGGTTCTTCTCCTACTGATTCTTTTCCTTGGGCTCTAGCTTCCGTCTTGAACTGAATTACTCCAAACTCATTGGTATTATTTGGCTGAGTACTTATGATGTACATTGTTCCTTGTCTATGTATATGCATCTCTCTCAAATTTCACCACTGGACATTCCAATCCAATGGGTTGATCCGGATTATGCATTTGCACCACTTGTCTTCACAAACCATCCTCATAGATGTGAGCACCTAAGTGGTTGGTTCCTACACTTGCTTCTGATGATCTAAGGCTTTGTCGGCCTGACTTACCTATATGCTTGCCCGATCTAAGGTTCATGAATTTACTTCGTGGCACTCTCTGATCGTCAATGGTTCCTTGTTTTTACTTACTTGATTCTTTTTAAATTCCTTTAGATTCTTGTCTTATCTTACTGTAAGCGTCTGGAATTGACTTTTCATTGTTCTTTTGAGTTCTCGTTCCGTCAGAATTTAACTCTTTCCTTTAGGTTTTCTTATCGCACACTCTTAATTTAATCTTGGACTTGGAAAATTAAATCTCTTGAACTTGATGCATTCCTATCGTCGTTAATCCACCATGCTACCGTTTAGCCTAAGCTAATAAATGACTGAGGGGGTTGAGTATTCTTCCAACCTCAAGTCAGATGCTTTGATTGCTCTGATGCCCAAGAAGTCGCACTTCCTAAGCCCTACGTTCTTCACTGCCTTGCCTTGGTTGCCCTTGATAGCCCTTGCTAGACCTGTAAAAATTCAATGTTTAGACCAATTCACAATTGATGATCAAGCACTTGATATATACACTTTTTTAAGTCCTTCCTCTTATGGCCAAACTTTTAATGGCCCCTAGCTTTTTAGTCCCAACAATAGTTAACCTCAAATTATCCCCTCTAAAAATCAATGTCTTCTTTTTGAAAAAACATTTGAGGTCACGTAGTACTCGTAAAGAGCTTTCTAATGAGCTAAAAAGCTCAAAAAACAGACTTCGAATGAAAAAGATATGAGCATTCAGGCTCTCGGGGGTAAAAACTATCAATTAGGTTTTTCTCCAAATATGAGCTAAGGGGTCTTCTATGAGCTTAGTCACCCAAAAAATTTCTCAAAATAGCCTCAAATTTGCCCAAAAAATCAAACCCTAATTTTTGCATTTGAGGTGGACAACCGCGATGGTCTGGAACAATCGCGATGGTCTGGAACAATCGTGATGGTCTGGAACAACCGCGATGGTCTGGAACAATCGCGATGGTCTGACTCAACCGTCGCGATGGTGTGGCACAATCACGATGGTCCGAAGGTAGGAACCGTCGCGATGGTCTAATGTGAAGAGTCGTGATGGTCTAATCGGCGAGCAATCTCGATGGTCTGGGTGAACCGTCCCGATGGTCCAAATGGTGAGCAATCGCGATGTCGTCAATCAACGGTCAACGCAACCATCGTGATCGAGTGAGCCCATCGTGATGGTCACGGGGTGTGATGGCTTGAGCCAATCACGATGGCTCAATTTTTGAGGCATCGCGATGGCGCACCTGGGACAGTCCCGATGGTCTGGCTTGATACGTGGCAAGTGGATCGTCGTGAGCCAATTGCGATGGTGTGGGGTCGACGGGATCGTTGAGATGGTCAGCAACCGTCCCGATGGTTCAAGTGAACTGTCGCGATGGTGTGAGACCGTCACGATGGTCCGGCCGAGCCGTCGCGATGGCGTGAGCCAATCACGATGGTGTGACACAATTGCGATGGCGTGAGCCAATCCCGATGGTCCACCAAATCACTGATTTTCAAAATGCAACCTTGGATTCCTATGTGCGCAAGGGTCGCCTATACGTTGGTTAACTCGCTTACCTCAAATTCCGAGTTTGGCAGACCATCATGATGGTCTGACAGAGACGGTAGATTCTGACAGAAAGTTGATTTTTTACCTTTTGGAAGCTTTTCTGATGCTCTAGAGCACTGTACCAGCAAGAAAACTTGAAAACACAAAAAACACATACAAGCACAAAAGCTCTCTCTCTCTCTCTCGCATGCACAAATGAGGGGAAATGAGGAGAACGAGTGGATATGGTGAATTTTTTGATTTTTTTGGAGTGGAAGGAGATGATGCAATGGTGAAGAAGGAGTGTATGGGAGATGAAAAACACAAAAAACTAATTAAAAACAACAACAAAAACTGAAATTTTTACCTTCCAATGCCACTCCTTGCTATACTCTTACCATCACACATTCGTCCTAAACTAGATCCCCGGCAATGCGCCAAATTTGGTGTTGCTCTAGAACAATGGTGAGAACCACATTAAGAAGCTCCACCTTCTTAATGTCAATCCGCTGAAGAGATATGAGTGATATGAAGATTTTGAATGTGAGATGTAGTGAGAGTGAAGGTGAGAAGCATAGAGATGCACACACACAATGAAGAGACAAGCAAGACACAATGGAAGGTGGGAAAATAGACTCTATTACTCAAGAACACTCTTACAAGCTCAAGCTCACTCTAGCTCATACAAGTCTACACTAGCTAACATTATCTAACCTCAAAAATGAGCTCTTTAGCTCTTTTTATAGATTCTAGACTAGTTCTGACCGGTTTCACATCTAGTGACCGGCATAGTTAAAAAATAGGTTCTAGGTGCTATTTGAAAGGGTAAACGAGATCTAAAAATAACCAAAATTGGTAGGCTCGTTCTACCTAAGCTCCTCAAGCTCGAGGACTCCTCGGCTTGCACAAAATGGAGCTACAAATTACAGAAAGGGTTTTTTCTATGTTACATATGGTACAAAAGTGATGAAAATCACTGTTGGAGGTTTTTGAAAAGTATTTTGAAACATATTTGTTTGAAAAAATAATTCGACTGGCTCCCTGCTACTTCTTTTTTCTTTTTCTTTACATGCTTCCTCGACGTCAATGCCTCTGGCTACTGCTAACAGTAATTATTCAAGCTATACCTCCCACCGGATGGGCATGTTACACAGTATACAAGTGATTGTGTAAGAGCATGAATCAAGTAACCCCCATCAAGTGAAAACAATGTCGAGAGCTATCATGTGATAGAGCTTTATTCATCTACACAATTATTTCAAGTGTGGACCTTCTCAAGAATAATGGACCTAGTGGCTACGAAATCTTTAATGAAGTGATACCTCACCTCAATGTGTTTGGTCTTTGCATGATAGAATAGATTCTTAGCCAAAGCAATGGCACTCTGACTATCACTGAGCAAATGAGGTACATGTTGAGGTAAACCCATATCACAAGAAAGACGAGAAAGCCACAATGCTTCCTTAAATGCCTCACTTGCTGCAACATACTCTACTTCTATGGTGGAAATAGTTGTACATTCTTGAAGACGAGATCTCCAAGAGATAGCACCTCCAACAAAATGAAAAATGTACCCTGATGTAGACTTACAATTGTCTACACAAGTAGCATAGTTAGAATCTCTGTAACCAATAATGAATGCTTTCCCTGTACCTAAGCATAGAGACTTGTCCTTAGTGCCATTCAAATATCGCAAAATCATCTTGAACACTTCCCAATGTTTCTTGCCAAGATTAGACATATATCTACTTACAACTCCCACTGCAAATGCAATGTCTCTTCTTGTAGCTTCCATAGCATACATGAGACAACCAATAGCAGACTGATAGGGAATTTCGGTCATGAACTCTTTTTCCTCATTTGATTTGGGGCAATCATCCTTGCTCAGTTTCACATATGTGGGTAAAGGTGTACTCAATGCCTTTCCACCCTGCATATTGAACTTGTGACATACCTTGGATATGTTCTCACTTTGAGACACGTATATGCATGTTTCACTCCTATCACGAGTAATGGCATGCCAAGAATATGTTTTGCATCCCCCGAATCCTTCATATCAAATGTCTGACTCAACTTCTTTTTGAGAATTGACAAGTCATAAGAGGACTTCCCAACAATCAACATACCATCGACATAAAGTATCAAGCATATCAAACTACCATCTAAGCATCTCTTTGTGTAGAGACAATGATCCTCATTGCTTCGAGAATAGCCTTGAGACTTCATAAAAAAACATCAAAACTTTTGGTATCATTGTCTAGGGGACGTGTTAATTCCATACAAGCTCTTCTTGAGCTTACAAACTAGACTTTTCTTGCTAGGAACTACATAACCCTTTGGTTGTTCCATATAGATCTCATCTATAAGATCTCCATGCAAGAAAGTAGTTTTGAAATCCGTTTGGACTAGCTCTAAGTCCTCCATTGCAAGGAATCCAAGCAACATGCATAGGGTAGTCACCTTGACCACTAGAGAGAAGATTTCCTAGAAATCAACACGATGTTGTTGCTTAAAACCCTTTGCAACAAGTCTTGCTTTATACTTTGGAGAACCACTATGTTATGTGAATTTCAACTTATATACCCATTTACATGGTAAAGCTTTCCTACCCTTTGGCAAAGGTACTAAATCCCAAGTAGCATTCTTGTGAATAGAATCCAACTTACTCTTCATGGCGCACTCCGTTGTGTCATGATCCTCTATCTGAATAGCCTCTCTGTAGCAAGAAGGCTCAGTGGCATGCATTGGCATGACAAAATCTAAACCTACAACATATCTATCAGGTGGATGTGAGACACGTGTAGAGCCTCTCAATGGTTGCTGAACAGGAACATTTGTAGACTGATGTGATCCGACATTCTCTTGAATGTCCCTATGTGCAACATTTTTATGCATGCTAATTAGAGGAATAGTATCCTCAAACACCACTCTTTTCACTTCAACCTCCTTAATAGGTTCTTTATGCATCTTAGACTCATTGAAAATGACATCACTACTTTTGATCACTAACTTTGGGATCCCATAAGCGATATCCAAATTGTCCTTTTCGACCATATCCAAGAAAAATGCATTTCTTGGACTTATGGTCCAACTTTTTTCTAAGATTCTTGGGCATATGAACATACGCTTCAAACCCAAAAACTCAAAGACGATCATAATATGGTGGCTTCCCTATCCATAACTCTTGTGCCACTTTCAAACCTTTTGCAGTACTAGGTGAAATGTTAATCACGTGAAGTGCAGTCAATACTGCTTCTACCGAAAAGCCTTATGAAAGGTTTGCATGATGCAACATAGAGACTACTCTATCCTAAATAGTTCTTTTCATCCTTTTAGCAACACCATTATGTACTAGGGTATAAGGAGTTTACATACTAGGGTATAAGGAGTTGTAAACTCTCTATGAATTCCTCTAGACTAGTAGCAAAGGTTTAATTCATGTGAGGTATACTCACCCCCATTATTTTAACGTAAAGCTTTGAGCTTAGTTCCTTTTTTAGTCTCAACTGAAGCAAGCCATTTTCTAAAACTAGGGAATCCCCCATCCTTCGATTTGATAGGATATACCCAAACTTTTCTAGTAGCATCATCTGTGAAAGTGATAAAGTAAAGAGAACCACCTAATCACCTTGTGGGCATAGGACCACACACATCTGTATGAACGAGATATAAGGGATGAATTGAAGAGTCAATGTGCATTCTATGCACATTTCTGGTTTTCTTTCCGTATTGACAATGCTCACAAAACGAAAAATCAGAGAAAGATAACACAGGTAAGTAGCGAGAATGAGAGAGATTTTCCATTCCACTACGAGATATATGGCCAAACGACCATGCCAAATACAAGCCATAGTGCCAACCATAGATTTTCTATGAATCTCTTCACGCAATAGTGCTCCACATATGTCATCATAGAGTAGTTTACCACCAATTGCACTATTGCTAATAACTTTGCAAAACGTATTACATGATGATGGCAAGCTGCGTAACAATAAGAATTCTTTCATTTCATTATCCATATCCATTTTCAAAGCCTGTAATTGGGAGAATATAGCATCAAACTCATTTAGATGAGCAACAACACTATCTATGTCCTTCATGTGAAGATCATATTACTTTTTCATTAGATAAATTTTATTTGATGCCATCTCTTTTTCATATGTATTGCATAACTTCTTCCAAAGATCCTCTGCACTTTCAAAGTCTAATATTGTAAAGTAAACATTATCTACCAGGTGCAATCGAATGGTAGACGTAGCCATTTCATCTAACTCATCCCAATCATCTTCATCCATGTCAGCACGCTTCTTTGAGATTCCATTTACTAGCTTACATTGCCTCCTTTGAATAAGAACACCTTTAATCTGATTCTTCCATAGAGCAAAGTTTGTGCCATCACATTTTTGGATCTCAAAATGTTCTTTGCTCTATAAGTTATAGCTCCTCCTCGGAACACTAGCAATAGACCTTGATCCATAGACGTGCTTGAGACCTCTGATGCCATGATGGTATACAAGTGAATACAATGATAATGGAGCTAGAAGTGTCGAAACACCACTATGGCTCAAAGAAGGATGACCAAGTGATAGATTTTGGGAGACAATTTAGTAATCTTCCCATAAAAATGAATTAATGAATGGTAATGGCCAACCACAAGGATTATGTGATGATGATGTGCTTGTTGAAAGTCAAGTCTCAATCATGCAAAAAGGCTCGTAGTATTGGAAATATACCGACATAATGGAGACATGCATGTATTAACAGACATAGCAACATAGAGGCGGCTATTAATCATGGTTAGATAAGAAAACGAAAAGATTACGGTCAATAGGTCAACCAAAACACGGAGAGCGGAAAAGAAAATCAAGTGACAAGCAAAAAAGAGTAAAAAGACCGAAGACACCTCATGAGTTGGTAGACGGCGGGTGATACGGGTGGAGCTTGGAGCCATTAATCACTTTTGGAAGAAGGACATGGGTTAAGGTTGCCGACCAAAAAGTTGCAAGTCCCACTTGTTCAGCAGTACGGTAAGGACCGAACCAACGTAGCTTAAATTTTCCGACAGATCTATTTGACTTAGCGTTATAGAAGAGAACCAATTGGTTTTTTGTAAACACAAGAGTTTTTAGGAAATGATCGTGGGTTTTGGCATGTCTCAGCTACACTTCCTGCATCACCAGGAAACTCTTGAGACACTGTTTATCCAAGGACTGTAAAGCCTCCAATCAAAAGGGAAAAGGTTCTTCCGGTAAGAGCTTCTCTTCAAAGGCCACACATAGACTAGGATCCACCAGTTCCATCGGAGCAATGGCTTCCAATACATATGCCAACTTAAAAGGAGTTGTTCCGATCGCTACTTTGTATGTGGTACGATAAGCCCATAATACAGCAGGTAGAAATTGGTCCCATCTCACTGGGCAATCTAACACCAGTTTCTTCAAGATGTTTAAGAGAGATTTGTTGGTACTCTCAGCAAGTCCATTGGCTCATGGGTAATAAGGAGAACTGAATTTGTGCACAATCTGGAATGTCTTCGTAAGCACTTGCATCAAGGTATTGGCAAAATGTGTACCTTGGTCAATTACTATCTCCAAGGGTAACCCGTAACGCGGAAAGATATCCTTCATTTAGCATTTAACAACCGCAACGGCTGTAGCTGATCGCAGAGCCCATGCCTCGGCCCATCGGGTAGCATACTCTGTACATGTCAGAATATATATGTTATTGGTAACTATTGTTGGAGGTGTAATTGGTCCGATGAAATTCAATCCCCACTTCTGAAAGGGTTCCAGACGCACAATGGGTTGGAGAGGGAAGTAGTGTCGCTCTAAAGGTTGACCGGACCACTGGCACTCGTCGCACTGTTGTACATATTGGGTCACATCATGATACATCGTTGGCCACCACAATCCACTATGAAGAATCTTTTGGTGAGTCAAATCAGCCGCAAAATGTGCTCCGGTGCGGGCAGTATGGGCCATGTTAATGACTAAAGCATATTCATGTGGGAGAACACATCTGAGTAATACTCCCGAGTGATCCATGTAATATAACTGTCTGACAATCAACCGAAAGCACCAACTATATGTGGCTAGTCTTCGTCTAGCAACTGAAGAAAACGTACCAGGCAGACATCCACTAGTCAAGAATAGAAGCAAGGTTTCATAGTAAGATGAAGGTATCAGTAATTCCTGTGGATCAACCTGTATTGTCTCTACTGTATAGATGATTGGTGTTGTATCATCAATTCCCTCCGGAGGCTCACCAGAATCCAATCGAGAGAGAAAGTCAGCAAGTGCGTGTGCTGACCCTGGTTGGTGTACGAAGGAGTAATCAAATTCTTGAAGCAGCAAGACCCATCGTGCTAGCTGTCCTCCCAGATGTTGTTGGCACACCAGATATACCAATGCTGCATGGTCTACATGGAAAGTGAAGCGTCTGCCCAACAGATAATGCCGAATTTTTTTTTATAGAATAAATCAAAGCAAGACACTTGCGTTCAGTAACTGAATAGTTATGCTCTACCAAGGCCAATCTGCGGCTCGCATAATATACCGGACAAAACCATTTATCTGTCTGTTGCATTAGCACGCTACCAATGGCACTGTTAGAGGCATCCACAAAACCATGAAATGGTAGTTCCCAATTGGGTGCTTGTAAAATGGGAGCCTGAATTAAGAGTGTTTTTAGTCAGCCAAAAGAGAGTTGACACTCTTCAGTCCATTCGAACTGATGCGGGCTACTAGTTATCAAATGATTAAGTGGTATAGCCAGATGAGCAAGCCAACACAGATGCCACCCATGCCACCGGATTTGGCCTAAAACCGCATCACGTCTTTAGGGGTCTTAGGAGTAGGAGCCTCCAAGATGGCCTTCACTTTATCTGGATCCACCTAAATGCCTTGTTTGGAAATAACATGCCCGAGCAGCTTACCATAGGAAACAGAGAACACCGATTTATTCGGGGTTCAAACACAAGTGATATTCTCAATACTTGGAAAAGAAACACCGTAAATGGTACAGGTGTGCCGATGTATCCCCGGATAACGAGAAATCATCTAGATACACTCTCATAAATGTAGTGAGATAAGGGGAGAAAATTTCCTGCATGCAATGTTGGAATGTACTAGGAGCATTACGCAGTCCAAACCACATTACAGTACACGCATAAACACCCCAGTTGGTAATAAATGCAGTCTTGGGTATGTCCTGCTCTACCATTCTGACTTGATTGTAACCACTGTATCCATCAAGAAAGGAATACATCTCTTGACAGGCCATGTCATCTAACATGGTATCCAAGAATGGCAATGAAAATGGATCATGTACAGTTGCAACATTAAGCTTTTGGTATTCCACACATATCCGTAGCTGCTTGTTTTTCTTCAGACCTATAACAATGGGAGAGATCCATTCTGCGTGCTCAATAGGCACAATAAATCCTACCTTCAACAAGCGATCAAGTTTGGCTTTAACATGTGCCGCATAGTTAGGATTCATCCTGTAACTGGGCTATTTGATGGGTCTTGCATCCGATTTCAGCACCACTCTGTGTTGATAAATCCGCGGGTCCAACCCCTTCATGTCCCTGTAATCCCAGGCAAACACATCAGCGAACTCTCACAGCAGCTGCAATAGATGCTCCTCGAAAGTCTTGAATAGTCGTGCTTTTATCTTTACTGGTCGTGGGTTGGTTTGGTCACCTAAATTGCAGGTGATCAGCTGATCTTCTCGTACATAGAACTGCATGAGGTTTCTCCAAATCGTCTCCTGACTGAAGTAATTGTTGGAGCATCGTATCATCCAAGGTCTATTATGTGCTTGAATCATGCTCTCCGGTCAATGGTGTCATCATACAAGCTGTCGGACTCCAGTTATTAGCCACCATTTGTAAATCTACAGTGCCAACTACCATCAAATCCTTATTGGCGGTAAGAAAAGCTTCCTCCTCATCATCGAAGAGACCATCCAATATGTGTACAGGCTCCGCTAAGTATGGGCGTGCATGTAAGTCACAGGGTTTCATGTCGTCCAACGGGACAACATATTTTTGGTGATTAGTTTTAAAGACTAATTAATGCGCTGACCAGTCTTGCACTACCTTAGCTTGTTTTAGCCAAGGACGTCCAAAAAGCAGATTGTAGTCCAAGCTCGATTCTGGTAAATCTAGCACAACAAAGGTCATTTTGAAAATAGAACCTTGTAGAGTGATCGGAATATCCCGCACCAAGCCCACCACATGGACTTGAGATTGATCAGCCATACGTATAAAGAATTGAATAGGTTCGATTTGCGTCCACCCCAGCCGTTTGCAAAGGGCTGTTGTGGCAATATTGACACCAGACCCGCCATCAATTAAGACTTGTGTGATTTTGTGATTTTTGTACCATACCGTAATCAGTGGTACCGTATGGTCCACCATTGGGTCCAATTCCGGTTGGATTGTAGCTGTTGGAGGAGCACTCGAGGAGCCTGGGCTAACCTGCTGCTGGAACTGTTGGCGAACTCTAGGGACCAAAGCCAATAATTGACCTTATGGCAATATAATTGATGCCTTGGATAGAATATTCCACATGGAATCAATTTTGGGTGTTTCCGGTACGGTCTCCGGTATGGACTCTGGTACTGTATGAGTCAAATTTTGCTTCTCTGGTACCCCCGACAGGATACTTTGCTGCACCACCGGACCTGGATTAGGGAAAATAGCTTGTTCCTGCGTAGCCCACTTGTTGGCCTTTGTGAACGCCTTCTGTTGTTCACGAATTCTTGGTTCAAAGATCTCCACAATTGGCTGTAGTTGCTTGCCTGATCGTGTTTGTACCATTGCTATTTGTGTATCCACAGGTGAGATATACACCATATTTGCCATCGGATGTTGCCGTTCTTTTTTCTTTTTGTGATACTCCGCTACATCTTTGCAGAACCTCCGGATATGCCCTATTTCCCCATAGAAATGACATTTAGGAGTTGGATTAGATGTACCTTCTCCTAACGGGTCTGCATTCCACCGAGCTTGACCGAAGTTATTTGTCCGCCCTCCTCGATAATTCCTGTATCCCTGGTATGGGATGTTCCTCATCTGTGGTGGTACATAATGGCTAGCCGGTTGTCCCTGCTCATGAATGATGGCATTAACCGCTGCTCTATTCTGTACCTTGGCATTATACGGACAAGTCTCCATGGTATGATCTGTTATGTGGCAGATGGCACAATACATTTGGTTCAGTGCACATGTTGAACTGCTGTGCCCTGGGTTTTTTGCATTTGGCACAGTAGACTTTTTTCAAAGGGTCCTCGTTAGATTGCCTAGATGCTTTTAGCCACTCCACGTCTTCGGTAAATCTGCCCACTTTGTTCTCTAATTGTAACGCCATAGCAATTATGGCATCTAAAGTCATTCCACCCACACACCTTATGATCATAATCTGCTTCAATTGGGGCTTTAATCCATTGATGAACCATTGAGTGATAACGTCATCTGGTAGATTAGCATGCACGGGTGGCAACTACCTTAGATGTGTCCGAAATAGCATAGCATAATCCTGTACAGTTTGGTGTGGCTTCTGCCTATTGTTCTGCAAGTAGTCAAAAATTTTGGCGGGGTCCTTCTTCAATCGAAACCGTTGTAGAAAGGCATCCTTTACATCATCATACTATCGGAAGTGGTTCAAATTGTATTCGGCTAGCCATCGTGCAGCTTCATTAACCTGGGTTGCCTAGAACACAATAGTTTTGTAGGAAGGGTTCCCCGACAACGGCGCCAATGTTAAATATTAACTCTTTTTTTACTGTTTAAGGTTAATTCACGATTGGGTTCTTGGGATGGTCAGCAGTCTGTAAACAGAGGCCCTATTTATATTTTCCCAAACTACAGATTACGATTGTATGACTTCACTGATTTGAACGCTAAACGTATTGTTTGCGAGTACTACTCTGAATATGTTCGTTAACGCTCGTTCACGTTAAAACGATTACTGTGTAACTCTCTCACTTAGCGCATTAATCAGATTACTTAATACTTCATTAACTTCACTTAATGATTAAACTTAATCAATGAAACACACTCAATTACACGAAGTTCTGCAATAGCGCTCGCTTCCGGCTCCTCGCCCAGACAAACAATCCGGCGACTCTCCCTCCGCATCACGCGACTTCTTTGATTAATCTTATCAAAGGGTACAACATTGCGCTATGCCTTTTCATCATGCATGCGACTTTTCAGGATATATTTTACAAGAAATATAAGTTCCTTTCTGGCAGCTTCCACATCCATATACCTGTTTCGGTATGTATAAACTCAATGCCCAAGAAGCATAGCACACCAAGATCTTTCATGTCGAATTCTTGCATAAGAAGTTGCTTGAACTCTTTAATGTTTTCTTCATTATCACCACCTACAAATAGGTCATCAACATAAATAGGCACAAATGTGATGCCATGATCACCCTTCCTTGCATATAGTGAATGATCTACATCACACATAGAAAACCCAATGGTGGTTAAGTAATCAGCAATCCTTGCATGCCATGCACGAGAAATTGCTTCAACCCATACAAAGCCTTTTGCAACCTGCAAACATATTCTGGATGCTTTGAATCTTGATATCCTTGTGGCTGGTCCATGTATACTTCTTCTTGTAACTCACCATGCAGAAAATCATTCTTCACATCCATATGATGCAAAGTCCATCCTTTTGCTATAGCTCAAGCAACAAGTGTTCTGACAGAAGACATTTTAGCTACATGGTTGAATGTTTCCTCATAATCAATGCCATAAGTTTGTGCATATCCTTTTGCTACCAAGCGTGCTTTATACCGACTTATGCTACCATCAACATTGTGCTTTACCTTGTAAACCCACTTGCAGCCTATGGGTTTCTTTCCTTGTGGCAATGGAACCAGCTTCCATGTATCATTTCCATAAAGGATAGCCATCTCCTCATCCATAGCTTTTTCCCAATCTATATTTTCAATTGCATCTTCAAAACAAGAAGGTTCAACATCTTGTATTATCTTTGCCATGTAGGCAGAATGACGAGCCATGTAACTATCATATGTCAATCGTTGCACTCAATTCTGCATACTCCCAGATCTTCTTGGTCCTGAATCACTTCTCCTTGTATCATCTGCATGTGCCTTTCTTACTCCTGGAGTCTTCATAGAGGGAAATCCAAGTTCCTCATCAAGACTCTTTTCCGAACCACTTCAATCTCCATCAATGTCTTCAAAACCTGCATATGCTTTATGACTAGCATAAATCTTTTCTTTACCTTTCTTGGATGTATTTGATGAGCTTGTTGGACTGAAATTTCCATGCAATCTTCCACTCCATGGATTTGAGTTGGAACTATTGCTTGGTGATGCATCCGGTCCGCTTATAAATTGAGATTCTACACTTCATTTTTCAGCATTTCCTTTGTCATTTGGTTCAAGATCCAATCCTTCTTTGGCATCTACATAGAAGCTTGACATTTCATCAAATACCACATTGCTGGTCACCTTCACCTATCGTGTGAGTGGGTTATAACATTTATATCCCATTTGCTCAAGGAAGTATCCAATGAAGACACATTTTTCTTCTTTTGGATCAAGCTTCATCCTCAACTCATCTAGAACATGTACATATGCAATACAACCGAAAATTTTCAGATGTGATAAGTTTGGCTTTTTACGTGTAAACTTGTCTTCAGGTGTAACTTGATGTACAATAGCGATCGGAGTTCTATTCATGATCTATACAGCAATATGAACAGCTTCTGCTCAATACCAATGAGGCATATTCTTCTCAACCATCAAGGTTCTTGCTATTTCTGCAATATATCTATTTTTGCATTCAGCAATGCATTTTGTTGTGGTGTGTACCTGCATGACAACTGATGCCGAATTCCATGATTTTTTAGAAAATTGCTAAACACATTTGACATGTATTCACCTCCTCCATCAGATCTTAATGTCTGAATATACTTCCCTGTCTGCTTTTCCACCATAGCTTTAAAAATATGGAAGTGATTGAACACCTCACTCTTCTCTTTCATGAAATATACCCACACTTTTAGTGTATGGTAATTAATGAAAGTAACACAAAACCTACAAGTGCCCATAGATGTGGTCTTTGCACGAGCCCAAACATCTGTACATACTATTTGTAGTATGTTCTCACTAACATGCTTGTCATGTGGAAATGATGCTCTTGACTGTTTTCCAAATTGACATGTTGCACATACCTTTTGCATCTCTACAACCTTGAAATTTGGTAGTCCATGGACAATCTCCTTTGACTGCATCAACTTCAGCCTTTGCAAGTTTGGATGTCCAATCCGTTTGTGCGAGATCTCTATCTTAGCAATGACTCCTGCACCTTTTGCAAGCATGGCTTCATTCATTTCAGGAATCTTCACATTTAAGGTGAACATACTACTCACTTTGTTTCCTTTGGCAAATCAATCTTCCATCGTGTTTGTATTCTTCTACATATAACCCATCAACATTGAACTTGTCTTGTAATCCCTAGTCAACCATTTGTCCAACAGAAACTAGATTCTTTGCTATATTTGGAACATGGAGCACATCAGCAAGATGTTTTACCTTCTCGTCCTCCATAGGCAATGCTATGTTTCCTGTATGCTCGATATGGTGTGATGTGTTATCACCTGTTTCAACATATCTAGGAATTGGTAATCTCTACAAAGTACTACATGATTGGTAATGTGATTTAAAGCACCTGAATCAACATACCAGACATGATCATTCAATTTTGAAACACCAGCAGACATCGTATTCATCATGTGATGTTGAACCATTAATAGCTTCTCAAAATCATCTGCACTTGTGGATGCATAGTCGTTTTGCTGCCTTCTGTTATTTTGATTCTTCAACCTGCAATCACGTTCAAAGTGTCCAAGTTTACCACAATTCTAGCATCCTTTACTGTCATTACCTAAATCATTTCTTTGGAAATTTTTGCAACCTCTTTGGCTCCCCCTACCTCGAAATTGTTCTCTTCCTCCTGATGATTCTATTGTTGACCTTGGTCTTGGTTACTATTTCCTCTTCCACTTCTGAAACCTCTACCTCTGTCTCTTCCTCTACTAGAGTAGAATACCTGCTCAGAATTGGGATTTCCTTGGGAGTTTGAATCCTCACCAAGATTATTTTCTTCAATAATCAGCATGGATACCAAATCAGCAAAATTTGGAATATTTTCTCTAGTTTGTATAGAAGTTCTGAACTGCTTATATGTAGCTCTTGAACCACAAAGGCACACTTCCACCTTATCATCATCATCTACATTCATGCCAATAGATGCAAGTGAATCACATATGCTTTTGATTTTCAGGGTGTAGTCACTTACCGGCATGCCCTTCTTCTCCAATGTATGCAACTCGTTCTTGAGTTGCAATTACCGTGCCTTTGTATTGGTCTCATACAATGTGACCAAACTATTCCAAGCTGACTCATTCCATCTGCGTTTGCCATTTCTACAACAATTCCAAAACACTACAAGCAGCACTTCTACTTGAACACTATTGCACTATGACGTGATAGTTCGATCTTAGAAAAACACAGTTCTCGTGTATCAACAGTAGATGGAATCACTTGAAATTCTGGATCTGGAATATATGAGTGTTTCCAAATTTCCGAACATGAGGCAAGTTACAGTTTTCAAAACTGACCTGCTTTTTCTATGGGCCCCACCTTGCAGGCTTGAAACGGAGGTCGAGATGGCTCTGAAACTTTGATATGACAAAATGGAGTGACCCTAAAGGGATAAGGTCTGAAAATATTTTGAGTTCTTCTACCTTCATGCCAATTTTTGTAGCAATCTGTCATTTGTGAATCGCGCATTCTCCATGCCTTCTTGCATACTGTTCACTGTTGACTTTCTCCATGAGCTCTCTACAACCACACTAGCTCTGATACCACGTCACGAGGAAGGAGATAAGGAAAAGAGCTCACACACACACACACACTCACAATCAAAGAGAAGCACACACTCAGATTGAGGCAAGGAAGAATAATCTTCTTCTTCTTCTCCTATTACATAAAAAGGAATGTACAAGAATGACCTAAAAACAACAATACAACTACTACAATATATAAAGACCAATACATATGGAAAAACCTAATGTTCGCGAATGAATGAGGTGGCCAGAAACAAATGTCCCATCACTCTTGGTAGATAAATCTAATAAAGCTCAATGGAGGGTCCCTGACATATACCGGTGTGACCACTATACATGCTAGAGAAATAAAAAAGCGATATGTGTCATCCTAGATCATCACATGTTGAGCTTGATATCTCAACATTAGCTACCTGGTAAGGTCTCATGACTCTCCTAGAGCTATTCCATTCTTGGTTTCTTGTCATATGAAAGTCTTGCATAGCCACTCCCTCTCTTAGGAAGGGATTAGGTGATGTCTATTGTCTTCTTTCCTTTTGTGGCTCAATTGGAGTGTGATTTCTGCTAGTTCTAGGAGTGTCAGGTTGTTGTAGGTCTTTTTCCCAGGCTCTTTTGTTAGAGCCTTGTCCCAAATCATTTGTATTATCAGGGTCATTGGTGAAGGCATAGACACATCCTTATCTATCCTCATACCTTCCATCTTTAAACTAAGCCACTGACATCAAATTTAAAGGTATCTCTATGTCTCTCAACCTAATGAGGATCCTTATGCAACCCATCTTGATACACATAGGCTTCAAACCTATTTGTGTATAATTGTTTGAGGATATTTTCATTAATCTCCTATGTCAAAAGTTTTTTCCTCACCATTCATGTTTACCATACTTATGTCTATTGTATCGGGATGTTCTTGAATTTCTTTATTGATTTGATGTACTAGGGGTTTACTCGGTTTTTGACTATGATCCATTGTGGCTCTTGAACTCAATTTCATTCACCTAGCTCTCTTTTCCAAGTCACCCTATTTGTTTCAATGAGACTAGGGTTTGGATTTTTGTTGATTTTCTATCTTCTTTTATATTCTAAAATATTCCTTATCATCAAAGATTTACCTAAAATTTTCATGTATATTCAATTTCTAACTTTTGAAATTTTTCTTGAAAAAAAAACATGATTCTGACATAGAATCATGTTTTTGCTAGAAAATCACGATTTTGTGTGTTTTTTGTGATTTTTTTGGTGTGTTTCTTATTTTTTGTGTGTTTATCAGTTTATGATATATAGTTTTTAATTTTTTAATTATAGAAAGTAGTTTTTTGAAGTAGATCAAGGGTTACATTTCATGAATTCAATGATTTAGAAGTCTATTAAGTTTCATTTTATATGGATTTGAGGACCATTGTCTAGCAGTTAACTCATTGAGAAGAGTTTAGACCGAGGTGTTCTCACCAACACATTCTTCAAAGCTTCTAGATGTCCTCATGGCGCCCTTCTATGTGGTTCGATGTGAGGCCATTTATTATGATGTGCTTTCCAAATGCCTAAATGAAGGAGTGATTTAAGGGGTTCGTAAGGACCATGAGAACTACATAAGAAGCTTGAGATTTATAACCATGTTGTAGAAAGAAAATAAGATTATTAAAATATTCCTTCCAAAACATATTATGAATCACCCTTTGATTTTGGATTCACTAAGACCAAAAGGGTTTCATCAAGGGGACCTCGATCTTGGAGCTCATCATTAGTTTCTAGGAAGGGTTGTAGTATGCTAATGGGTGAAGGAAAGCTTTCTTTTTCTAAAGATGGACTTTGGAAAAGCTTGTGAAAGGTTGGAATGAGATTTCATCTCGAAAACCCTCCAAGAAATGGGTCTTAGTAATATATTCAACAAAATGGACGCTATGCTCTAGTGCAAGATCTCTTCTCGGATCCATATCATCCATATGTTTTCTGCTTCTTTTTAAGTTAAAAGATCACACCTCTTTTTTTTATTATTCCTTATTATTTCTTGAATAGCTTGGTGAATTATTGCATCCATTCAAGTCATATCAAGTGGATTTCGCTTTTGTGCTCATTATGCTTTCAAGTGACATAAAACTACTATTCCAAACAATTCTGGATTCTTTTTGGAAAAATGTTGCATAGCTGATGGATTCATCATTATCCACAATAAGATGGATTTTAAGGTTCAATTCATACCTACTTCCCCTCGCTATTTACTAGGGACCAAAGGTGCAAGGACATTGGTTCAAGTTAGATATGTTGATTTGCTAGCATACCCAGGGGGCTTGAAGTCTCCATGAGCCTACAATGGGATTGCATGCTATGCAAGATTGAAGGAAAGTTGCAGTAGTGGAAGGATATGAATTTGAATGTGATGGGTAAAGTTATGGTGATCAAAATTTTTTGGTTTTTTTATGTCTTTTCTATTTCCTCCCATAATGGATATCAAATTACAAAAATTATGTAAGATGGAGAGAGTGTGTAAAAAAATATCTTTTGATAACTCATTTCAACAAAAGACGCATTTCTAATAACAAGTGAGAGACATGCACTAGCCCTAAGGATTGGTATTCTTGGTGTTCTCATATGTTATACGAAATTTCTTTGAAATGCATGCTCACAGCCCAAATTAACAAAAACAAGTCATGGTCCAAGCTTATCTTTAGAAACAACCAATACCTATCACTCTTAGGTTTCCTTAAATGTAAAAAAAATCTACCTCACCATGCTTCTTTTTTCTCCTATTCTAGTGATCTTCAAAGGGTAAGGGCTAGTGTTTTCTCCTTGTAGATCTTGGAACGATATGAAACCCTAATATTGTCCAAGATATGACTAGAAGTGGGTGATAGAAGTTAGGTAAAATGGTTCCTTTTTGTTTCCATTTTTGGTTTTACAATCATTGTGAGCATGGCTATACAAAGAAAAAAAAAACTTTGGTCGTAGTATTCTCGTGCCAAAGATTATAAAATATGGAATGCCCCTCAATGATGTGAAAGATGCTTCAAGGTGTGGAAAGACGTTCAGAGTATCCTCAAGCTTGATCATTAGATCAATTTTTTTTTTAATATAAAGGAAGTTCGGCATTAGCCTACTCTCCCGAACTTGAATTAAATAAAGAAAAGTACAAGAGAAGGGGACTAGTGCCCACGGGACCCCCCAAATCCCACAAAGCAGGAGAAGCTTTTACAGAGCCTAGATGGCATTACAAAGAAGGTTAATCACCCTCTCATCTGTTGGTGCGTTTTTCCCAAGCCTACATGCTTGATATATTTGATATCATCCTTATTTGTAAGTCACATAAGTAGTCATGTGAACACCTCTTGTAAAAGAGTACATTTTATCTCTTGTAAATGGAAAAAGAAAAAAGGAAAAGGATGGCTTACCTCATCCATGATGTAAAAGCAAATTCGTGGCTCTAACTACCTAAAACCACGAAATTTAGAGCTGAGGGAATCTCTCCTAACTTTGGGGATCACTTTTAGGTGGAACCATTCGAATTCGAATTCAAAACTCCCTCCAAGAATAGCTATAAAAAGAGCAAGAAGGAAGAGGCGATTAGCAAGCCTTGTACGTGACCACTTGGTGTCATTTTGTAGAGATTGAAGATCTTACTCCATAGCTCTATCATTCTACTCCCATTGTGCAAAGATTCATTGCCAATGTGGTTGTAATCATATGTGAATCTATACATCTATCACCATTTACTTCTCTGTTTTGTTCTCTATTATACTCACTCAGAGCAGTACCTTCAGAAGGTCATATCTTGATTTGTACTGAACCTTTTTCAGTGATTTAACTTGCGTTTAATAGCTTGTGCTGTCTACATTGTGCGTGTAAATTTTCAAGGTCATTGGGTTAATACTTTTGGATATATCTGCATTTTACTGCTTACTGGTCTATCTCTGCAGAGCCCCGAGAATTGTGGGGAGGTTCCAGAAATTGTTGAAACTTGTTCTCAGTGCTCAGTCCATCATTTGAAGTATTTTAACTCGGATTGGGAAGCTTGCTAAGTCTATTTGCTATGCCCAAAAGGAAGTTTTCTAATTCCCACCAGGTTGAGAGCACTGTTTATTTTTTCCAGCAAGTGTATGTCCAAAAATAGCAAGTTTTGGGAGCTAGTCATTTCACAACTAGTCTGTCTTGACTTAAACTTTTGGGATACATGTTCCAAAGTACTTGGCTGATATTTTGGTGGATTTAGGAAGCTCAAAGGGTCTACTAATCAACTCTGAAGTCTCAGTTGGCTGGTTGTAGCGGCACCTACTCATCTTTGGATTGCATCCACCATCTCTCTTCACATCATCACCCTCATGTGGGGCCCACTTGGATTTAAGCTTGTTATTTATCAAAAGGAGTACTTGATGATGCCTAAAGGGGGGGGATTTCTTACAGTTAGCAATCCTTTTGCCAAGGAGGAACAAGGATTTCTCAATTGACCACTCTTTGGGGGAGTCACCCAAGTTGATAGCACACCTTTCCCGCCACATTTTCCATAGGACCTCCCCTCTGATGGCATTCCAGAGAGTTGTGGAGCAGTCGATCGCTTCTCCCAGCAGGGTTTGCTACCAGCTGAGGTGTTTCTGAAGTCTGATTTTCTTTCCAACCGTCTGCCAGAGTCTGTTGGAGTCGGGGCAGGTAAAGAAGATGTTTTGGAGATCATTAGATCAATTGGAAGCAAGCTCGCATTGGAACATTAATAAGTTGCTTATAATCTTCTGAGCATGTTTGTGACAGAGGATTGCAGTTCACACATGGAGGCTCGTGTGGCTCTAAGTGTCATATATACATACATACACACACACGCACACACACACACATATATATATATATATATATATATATATATATATATATATATATATATATATATATATATATATATATATATATATATATATATATATATATATATATATATATATATATTCAAGCTCATACCATGTGTAATTACGATTGATATTTCATTATTTTTATTGTTCCTAGATTTTCGTTAATTGTTTGGGGAAAAATAAAGAAAGGTTGCTTGATAGAAAACATCGGCCTTCATATTAAGGCAAAAGGATGTATATGCTTCACGTAAAATAAGGCACGTTTCAAGATTAGATCCGTGTGCACGAGAGAGTCTTCTGTTTCAAGAATCTCAGTTGTAGCTGAGGAAGTCCTCTAGCACATCCATGCCTTCATATCTTCAAGCTAATCAAGTCAAGAAGATTCATTAACATCTATGCATACATGTGTATTTTCGTCTTGATTTTATGCAAGTATGTGTACTTCTCAATACTCTCTGGTGTGTGCAAGGTCTGAAGCTATCAACCGTCACTTGGATCATTGAGATAAAATCTTTGATAAGATGTGTAAACAAGGATTTGATCTTTAGATCTCCATGAATAGTGACATCAATAGAACAAGATCAATGTCTACGCATATTGTTACTCTTTTGAAAAGTTGGAGTTATGCATTTGGCTTCTTAAGTAAAACTCTCATTATCTAGGCACTCGACAATTTTTTTATAACTCATGATAGATCACTTGCCTTGCCAACCGTGGGTATTAGGATCTAGTGGCATATGCCATCATCTAGCATAGAGTTTTAGGTTTGAAGAAGCACCTCGATGAAGGATGATTTGTCTTCTTGCAATATTTGCATGGTTCAAAGACTTTGTACCTTTTCTTTGAGTATGTTGCATAGGCTCCATTTGTTGATATTCTTGTCTTCTTGTCTTCTTCCTTCTTCTTGAAGTGATTTGATGGCATCCTCCAAGGTAGGGGTTGGAACTTTCTACTTGAGGATGTTTTTGATGTTGGAGTATTGCTCTCAAAGTGCCTTAATGAAGAAAACCACTTTGTCTTCATCATCTATCTTATTCCATATTTTGGTCTAATAGTGTGATCATAATGCCCATGAAGAGTAGCACTTTCACCATATCCCTTGAGAATAGCGACATGTTAGACCAACGCTACAAATAATACTTCAAAATGATCAGTCCCTCACCTCGTGTGTTTCTGAGGTACAAGGAGAAGTTTCCAATACCCTATTGAAGAAAGGGGTACTTGGTTGCGAGTAGAAAGTATTGAGATTGAGTAGCAATTGTGAAGATGCCTCTTTCATGTAATGAATCATCAAAGCCTTATCTTCTCTAGGAAGCAATGAGCGCTCTGATACCAAGTGTTAGGGACCTTTGGCAATGGCACAACTGAATGAAGATGATGGAGCATGAACACCACAAAGATTGAGAGAGAGAGAGAGAGGGGAGAGATAGGATAGAAATAGAAGATTCTCTCATGCACACGGATCTAATCTTGAAACATGTGCCTTATTTTACATTTTACATGAAGCATATACACCCTTTTTATAAAAAAAGGAGAGAGGCCATTGACCAATAAAAGAAGGAAACGGCAACTGCTTAGGATTACCTTCTTGCTAAGGTGTTCACATGGACTCACGCTCATTCTACAACGATTCCCCTTTTGAGTTTATCAACTCCCGCATTCTCACTCATTGTGTGTAGGAGAGGTCTTAACTCTTGGAGACTCTCCAAGGTCCATGTCTAGCTCCTTTACAACAAGGTTTATTTCAAGTATTTATTTGATGGAAAGGTCTTAGCCCTGAAAAATGAGGGTAGTGTCTAATCCCATGGGAACATAAAAGAGAGTTCATTCATATTGAAAATGCATACAAACCAATGAATGTCTTGAAGCTTGCTTGTTCTTACTTAAATACTTTTGTCCTAAAACAAGGCAATTGCTTAGGATTACCTTCTTGCTAAGGTGTTCACATGGACTCAAGCTCATTCTACAACATATTCCTTATACAAATATCTTATCAAGTTACGTCATATGTGTGTGTACACAATAAAGCATAAAACAAATGTTCAATTGATAGTCAAGCATCTAGGTATTCCATATGCACCTACATGAATGGTATCAAATATACGCTCACTAAAAAAATGAATGTTGAATATATTTAATAATGTGCGAAATGTGTTAAGTTCCCATTAGTTCATTGCACATCCTCCAAATTTTATGCTTCTATGCAGCTTGTCTCTTTCTTAAGCCCACTGACTTGAATAATTCTTGGCTTAAATAGTTCTTTATGTATCCATTCATCTCTTCAATCTAATTTTAGTTGTCATACATGCACATATACACATGTGTATAGACACACACAGAGACATGCACATTGCACACATTCATATGTAGTGTGCAGAATCGAATAATCCCCTATCCATGGAAGAGTAATTCATGATAAGAAAGTCCTCGTAATTCAAACCCATTTAAGGGTAGATTCAAAAAACGAGAAGACTCAAAAATAAATAAATAAATAATATATATATATATATATATATATATATATATATATATATATATATATGTGTGTGTGTGTGTGTAGGTGTGTGTGTGAAGAGGTGATGGGATATTAGCAAAGATGAGAGAGTGTTTGCAAAGATGTGCTCAGCACACGCCAAAAGTAACTTCAAGGATAATGAGTACACTCCATTAGCCTCTCCAATATGCGTTTTAAAAACCTAAGTCATTTGGAACATCATTCACAAATAGTTGTGAGAAGACAAATAAGGTTGGATATCAAAATGCTTGAAAAAACCTTCTATTTTTGGATGAGAAGCTCTCAAGAAAATGTTAAGATCACAACTTGGTACAAATTAGCCAAAGAGCATTTGCAAAACTTCACATAGATTTTGAGAAAAACAGAGCAAGTTATTTTATGAAGTTAGATTCACTATGCATTGAGATATAAGTTTAAGAAATTTGGGGGGTCACCCCCACGTTTCTTTAAGAAGGAGGTATGTAGACATAGTGTCATGAAAACATTAATATCTTGGAATCTACACATGCAATGTTGGTAAATCTGTATTTTTAAGGAACTTCGGCATTACCCTAATCTCCCGTGCTTTAATTGAAATAAAAGAAAACAAAAGTACAGATGAACGGGGCTAGCACGCATGGACCCCCTGAATCCCACAAAGCTGGGGAAGACTCAATAGAGCTAGAGGATTTTACAGAGGAGGTTGATGACTCCTTCGTCCCCCTCATGCGGGGCCCACTTGGATTTAGTCTTGTTGTTCTCGAGGAAAAACACTCATGATGCCTAAAAGGTGGTGACTTCTTACAATTGGAAATTCTTTTGCCCAGAAGGAAAAGAGATTTCGCGATAGACCATTCTTTCGAAAGTTTCCAAAACTAGAAGCACATCTCTCTCTCCAAATCTTCTAGAGGGTCTCATCTATTCCATAGTGAGGAGGAGCAACCAATTGCCTCGCTAAGAAGTGCTTGCTTCCAATTGATCTGTTCCTGTAGCAATACGATTTTTCCAAGAGTCCTCCATATCAAAAAAGATTTGGGGCATGAGAAGAAAATGTGTCCCAAGTCCTCAACGCTATGACGGAACCTCGTACACCATGGAGGAGCCCCACAAATTTTGTTAGCCTTTATATTCATCTAGATTCCTCGGTGGAGGATTTTTCACATAAGCACCGATGTTTTTATCTCAATGAGGGGGTGCTAGAGAGACATGAGGGAGTGCTAGAGAGACACTACTTCTTGTTCAGTGTATTATAAAGGTCCAAATTCTCCTTGATTCTCGGAATTCCGTTTAGGCTATTACCATTGTGCCATTTGAGACCTTCATGGTGGGGAGGGTCCTGACTGATGACGAGGCCAATTTTTGAGTGTTCCCAAGCAATGCATCTACTCTACAAGAGCATCCATTCTTCAAAGTTTAATCTAATTTCTAGATGGATATCCTCAAATCTAATCCATTGGCCAATTTGTTGATTCAAAAGGTGTTTCCAATAACAAAAACCCTTGTTCCAGAGCTTTTTAGCTTTTTGAAGGTTCCAAGTCTCCACGCCTCTGATGCCCTTGATGGGGAACCAAATCAAATCATTCTCTCTAATACCTTCCACCCATTTCCAATCGGTGGAGGATTTTCCACATAAGCACCGATGTTTTTATCTCAATGAGGGGGTGCTAGAGAGACATGAACTTTAGATCCCAACACAGGCCCCTCCAAGTAAGACACCACTTCTTGTTAAGTGTATTATGAAGGTCCAAATTCTCCTTGATTCTTGTAATTCTGTTTAGGCTATTATCATTGTGCCATTTGAGACCTTCATGGTGGGGAGGGTCTTGAACGATGAGGAGGCCGGTTTTTGAGTGTTCCCAAGCAATGCATCTACTCTACAAGAGCATCCATTCTTCAAAGTTCACACTAATTTCTAGATGGATATCCTCAAATCTAATCCATTCGACAGTTTATTGATTCTAAAGGTGTTTCCAATAACAAAAAACCTTGTTCCAGAGCTTTTTAGCTTTTTGAAGGTTCCAAGACTCCATGCCTCTGATGCCCTTGATGGGGAACCAAATCGAATCATTCTGTCTAATACCTGTCACCCATTTGCAATCTTCATTGATTCTGACGAACTGTTTGAGCTTGTTCCAACTCTTCCACAAAGAGAAAACCAGACTTGAGCCTTTAGGAGACACCCAACGTGGGGAGAACAGAAGAGTGAGAAGGCCTAGTTCCTTCCAACTCAAGTGACCCACCAGTGTAAGAGCACTCTTGTTCCTAAAAATAAGCTTGGCCCAAGAGCCCTCACTATTATACCAAGCTTTAATAAGCCATTTAGTTGCCAAATTGTTTGCCATGCCTTGAATGTCCAAAACACCCAAACCGCCATGATCCTTTTGACTAATAAAAGTAGTCCATTTAATTTTGGGAACACCACTTTTGTTGGGTCCCCCATCTAGAGGAAGTTTTTGCAAATTCTTTCCAATTTGATAATCTCTTGATCCTTCGGTCTCCAACAAGAGAGAAATTAAATAGTTGATGAGATAAGGAATGTATTCATTACCATGGCACGCCCCCGTGATGTTGATCTGCATATCTTTCCAGTGGGCCAGCTTGTTGTCTAGCTTAGAGAGGACCTAATTCCATTGTTGATCCATTGAAATCCCAAATCCCATCAGAATACCTAATAGGTGGAACATTTCTACCCCTAGGGATTATTTGATAGCCCTGGTCAGCCAAGAATCGGGGCGAAAGTTTGGTAATGGCTCTGAAAGCATTTTTAGAGTGGTTTATTTTGGACCTTGAAGCCACACAAAACGTTTCCAGGCATTTCCAAAAGGTATCAATGTTGGTCGTATTGTTATGCACAAAGGCATTCGTGTCATTTGCAAAAATTCTCATGATCATCTGGCCATGACTGAGAGGGAGCAAGAGACCCTGAATGTGGCCTAAGTCCATATGATGCTTCACTAGGCAGTTGAGCCCTCCTTAGCAATAGCAAAAAGTCTAGGTGCCAAATGGCATCCTTGCTTGATAGAGCGTTTTAGTCTGATAGTCTTCGACAATTGCCCATTGATATTTATCTGTGTTGTTGCATTCCCAATAGGGTAGAGATCATCTTAGTGAATTTTTTGCTATAGCCAAGATTTTTAAGAGATTGGAGAATGAAGTCCCATTGCAGCCTATTGTACGCTTTGTCGAAGTCAATCTTAAGGAAGATAACATCTTGAGCAGACTTATGTAAGCTCAGAAAGGTATTAATGAAGTGATAGATTGGATATTGGGTATCCACATACTAAGAAATGAACCAGAGAACATGACTATGTAACTCAAATTACTATACCAACAAATTGAGAATGCATAATCAAAGGAAATGGATCATAATGTGTTTCTATATTACACATATCATACAAGGGAGCTATGGAGGACTTATCTCACTTCAAGATAGTACAGTGCATGCTCATTAACGAATCTCAAACTTCACTCTTATGCTCTCTGTATCCCATGAATAAAGGGTACTCTTTATATATATCTCTATATATACACTCTTTAAGCTTGAGAGTCGTTGAATCTTCTACCTAAAAGGTGGTCCGAAATCTTACGAGATACTTTGAATTTGAATTAAAAATGATTCATGGAGTTTGGCTTCCATTAAGGCACAAGTTTTTCTTCTTCGTTTACTTTTAAAATCGACCAAGATAAATTCAAGGATTAACCTTTGAAACTTACAAACATAAGCTTCAAGTGATTTACATTTTTGCATGATAATTGTGAGAGAAGTCCTAGGGCATAGGTCAAGCTCTTAGGCTTGCACCTTGCAGCTATATCTCCCCCTCAAGCCTAAGAATCTTGAGTCTTTAATTCTTCAATACTTCTTGTAACTCAATCATTGCTTTGAACCTTTCAACTGAACTCCATCCAATGTCTTGTTCATTATGTCTACACATTGTTGGTGCATTGATAAATATGATAACTGAGTTTCCTTGCTTGTGATTGTCTCTCTAACATAGTGATAGTGCCTTTCTATGTGCTTAGTCCTAGAATGGTAGATTGGGTTAGTAACAAGATATAATAAACTAATATTATGCCCAAAAATGTTAGGGGTAGATGAATCGAGACCTAATCAAAATAAAAGGGCTTGATCCACATTGCTTCTTGAGCTGCATTGGCTACTTCTCTATATACAACTTTAGTTCATGAGAGTGCAACAGTGGGTTGCTCCTTTGAGAACCATGAAATTAGGTTTGTACTTGCAAAAGTGAGGTATCCTAATGTACTTCTCCTATCATCTTTAGAGCATGCCCACTCCACAGCACAGAAATGTTTGATGTCTATTTAAAATGTGTATGGGTAATAAAAACCTTCATTGATGGTTCCCTTTCAAGTACTTGAGTATCCTCTTGGCTACTTTCATGTGAGGTTTCCTAGCAATGTGCATGAATTGAGTTAAGACACTTACTCCATATAAAATGTCAACTCTTTGCAAGGTAGCATATTTTAGGTTACCAACTAGAATACGATAGCTAGATATATCTTCAATTTTCTCTCCTTCATGAGAACTTAAATTTAGGTTCATCTCCATGGATGTATGTCAAACCTTTGAGTTCTCTATGCAAGCATGTCTTAGATATACTTTCTCTAAGTAAGATACATTCCCTTTTCTATATACACTACTTACAACCCTAGGAAGTATGTAAGTTGTTCTAGGTCACTAATTTTGAACTCATCTTTCATTCAAAGCTTGATCCTCCTTGTACACTCATAATCATTACCTGTTATTATAATATCATCAACATATTCACAAAGGTATATGACTTCATATTGATTCCCCTTGATGAAGAGGGACGGATGTGCTTTGCTCACAATGAATCCTCTATCTTGGAACTAGGTTCCAAGCCTATGATTTCAAGTCTTCAGGCTTGCTTAAGACCATATAAAGCCTTCCTTAACCTACATACATACTCAAGGAATGAAGAAAGCATTTTTAATATCAATTTGGTAGATCTTCCAATTCTTGGAAGTTACAATAAGCATAAGCACTCTAACAGTTGGCATCTTTTCCATAGGTGAAAAGGTCTCTTCACCATCAATCACTTGTGTTTGTGCATACCCTTTTGCCACAAGTATTTCTTTATACCTATTGATAGTTCCACCAGAATTTTTCCTTACCTTGTATATCCACCTTGATCATATGATCTTCATAGAAGAAGTCTTTGGTACCAACTCCCAAGTATGATTTTCGTGAAGGAATTCAATATCTTCCTTCATGGCATTCATCAACTCAAGCTTCTTCTTTTCTTCCTCATACGATGAGGGCTCCTGAGAGTTTGAATACTATGCTAAATAAATTGAGTGTTTGGTGAGTAATGATGTATAATAGACATACCTTTCAGCTTCTTCTTTTCTATAGTTCATCTTCTTAGTGTTTGTTCATGGGATTGTATTACATCCCTTAACCCGTGCACTTTGGCTTTGCCTTTGGGGTTTAATGAATTAATTTGTCTCCTTGTAATTGTTTGTCATCTTCAGAGTCACTTGATGCTTCAAGTGTGTGAACATTCTTTCTTGATAGAGTTGGAAAGTCCTCCTCTAGGTCATGATGTAGCTTGATTCCCGTGCAATCATCTTCAAACCATGTTTTTTTTCATCAAACACAACATCTCTACTTACAATGAATCCTTTTTTGCTCGGATTGTATAATTTATAACCTTTATGATTAAGGTAATAACCAATGAATGTGCATTTCTATGCCTTAGGGTCCAATTTACTTCTAATCTGTGAAGGTATGTCTGCATATGCAATGCATGCAAATATCGTGCAATGATCCAAGCTAGGTCTTCTTTTAGTCCATGCCTCATATGGAGGCATGCAATCTAGAAGCTTTGATGGAAGTCTATTCACCAAATTGGCTCTTGACACTACCTTTGCCCACGAGTAGTTAGGAATTTATTGTCATTGAGAATCGATCTTGTAGCCTCCACAATTGTCCTATTTCTTCTCTTTGCCACTCCATTCTGGTCAAAAGTGTATCAAGTGGTGATTTCCTTTTTGATTGCTCTCTCTTGGAGATAAGAACCAATGTCATGGGAGAGGTATTCTACCCCTCCATTTGGCCTTATTCTTTGAAGGGTTTTACTTGTTCGATTCTCCACAAGAGCTAAGTAGTTTTTAAAGCATGAAAATAATTCGTCCTTATGCTTTATAAAATACAAGATAATCCATCTGATACAATCATCTATGTTTGGCTGCTTACAATGTAGTCAAAGGGTTTGGGGAATTAAGAGTACTAGAATACCAACACGTTTCTATTCCCTACTAAAACTATAGTAAAAGGCAACAAGGAAAACAAACAATAAAACAGATAGAGACATACAGTTCAACAAATGAATGTCTGCATTACACAAATATAGTACAACAAAGGAATTACACAGATAGATCTCCTATGGATTTATTTTTTTACCAAACCATAATCATTGGAACATCATAATCCACCAATTGATCTCCTATAGATTTGAACTGACTTATAACTTATAAGCTTCTACTTTGATACAGTACACACAGTGTCGTGAAGGCTCATAATCAAGCCGATCAACTCCAATTGCAAGTTCCAAATGATCGCACATGTAAAGTGCTTGATGGAAAGTGACGTGAATCACATTTACACTTGGTTGGGCATACTCTAGCACCCAAAATAAGAGCATTAACAATAAAGTTTTTATTTTCATCAATTTCACATGGTAAGAGGATAGCTAAATTTTGTTGAATTTGTGAGAAAGGTATCAATTTACGAAAACCATCCTCATGTATATGCACATCCGTTTTTTCAACACTTCAAACAATATAAGGCAAACAATGTCAAATTTACTCTTTGTTTTAACAATCACCATCCATGAATCTCTTCAATGATATGTTCAATTGTGTATGCATTATGTTGAAAATGAAATTTCTAGTGGAATTGTCTAGGCAATAAATTCAATACAAAAGCATGAAGTAGTTCAAGTAATCACGTCAATATCTGTATATTCTAAGCTTCACCCAATAAGTATGAATTTGAATTAAATCAATTTGAAAGTAAAAATTTTCAAGGAACTGAAGGATTTAAGTAGACCATTGGTATTGGCTTTTGTTGGAGTCAGTCAATGCATGTGAACATGGAAATACTAAACTTTGTACTTAACATATATGTCATTTATGTTGAAAAGTGACAAGCTTCAATGAAGCTTTAAAACATAACTTGGAGGACCCTCTGATATCTCTAGCCTTGCTTCCTTTCATTGGAATGTTCAAATAAAGTGTGCCCATAGTGTTTTCGTGTTTTTTTTAATATGAACACTATCTTAGTTAGTTTTCAAAACACATAAATAAATCCTTGTATCAAGCATAGAAAGGCACGTATGAGTCCACTTGCACTTTGTTTACTCCTAAAGTCAAGGAATCACTCAACAACTTGCATTTTGTCCCGGTTCGCTGGTCTGGTGGTTGGGCCTCTCGCCTCTTGACGCGGGGGCGAGAGTTCAACCCCTTGCAGCAACATGTAGGGACATATGAAACTGTTGTATGTGGCTGTTGGCCACCGCTTAAATATCCTCGCGTTAGTTGTGACCGTCGTTCAACCCAGTCTTATAAACCCCTGTTCTTGTGGGATAAGGGGGGTCCCATGGGTACTATGCCCTTCTTTGTACAATTGCAATTTCAAAGTTAAAGTCCGAGGGAGTAGGCCTCGGCCGAACCTCCATTTAAAAAAAAAAAAACAACTTGCATTTCCATATTGAGCTCTTTACGTATTCAGCTCTTCCTAGATTTAAGGGCATCATTCATTGGTGTTCTATCTTCTATATAAAGCAATGCATATGCATGCATTTGGTGCGGCATTCGAAAATTTTTCATGTAGCATTGTTTTAGAAGGATTGCATGAAGAAGAAGCGGCAAGTCATTTCAATGTGCTGAATCTTCTCTATGTAACTTCTGGATCAATTACAATACTTACAATAGTTGTATGCTTGTTTTATATTATTTATTCTCAGTTAGAGGATCAATTGTATTCTATATGTGAAGCTTCTTCGAACTATATGCACCTACGCCAAGGTGAAAGCTAGATAGTACTACAGGTTCGTGTGGATCATTGATGTGATGTAGAGTTGTGTGTGAAGCTTGTTTGAATTCTATATGTGTGCAAAGTAGCAAAGGCTACTAAGTTTTGCATATTAATGAGTGTGCATTTTGAGATAGATTTCTTGTTATGAATAGTGTCATAGAAGATGATTTACCTTAGATTTTTTGTAAAGATGCTGTGGAAACCTGTTTTGAGTTGGCACTGCTGATCACAAGTATTCACATGAGAAACCACAACAAGGTTGCATAATGATTATGTCCTTATATCCACAATGAGAAAACCAGTATGAATCTACTTATGTAGATTATGCATTTTGAATGAAATGTGATCTAGAAACATTTGGGAAGGATAGAGAAGAGCTGCTGGTAAGTTTTCAACAATCGTTCTGTGAAAATATACACTTGCAGAAAGTGATAAAGTTATTATTTTTTATATATGAAGTATATAATTGCAGAGAGTGAAAATATATGCTTGCAGAGAGTGATAAAGTTATTGCTCTTTATACATGAAGTGTACTTCATGGACAATTAAGTGAAGGTGCTGAACGTTTTCTGATGTAGTATGAATTTTATACAAATCCTTTTTATGATTATGAAAAGGTGGTGATAACACACATTGCAGATATGCAAGAAGTCTTTGGCTAAGGTGGGTAGAATGATTTGACATAATTAATATCGTTGTTGGATGTATTGGTTTCTATAAGATCATCCATTTACAAGAATAGGAGTAGTTGATGATGAAAAGTTCATGGTTGGATATGCAGACTATTGGAGTTGTGAAAATAAAAAGAATAGTCATTATGTACGCATGTGACCCTCAAGTCAATCATAGGTCGCCATTGTATGTATGAGTACTTGTTTATTTAAATTGACCGTCGGGTTTTCAAATGTGCAGACAAACAAGGATGGGCATCTAATACTCATGTGACCTCCACGTCAATCACAGCTGTATGAAGCACTTGTTCATTTAAGTTGATCATCATCTCTGATATATCAACCGGAGTTTTTGCTTTTTAGCTTTTATTTAGCATTTCAAGATACGTCACAATCTTGTTGGTACTCTAAGAGAGTGACACTATATGTATGAAGCTGAGGTGTTGATGTAATATTATTGTGGTAAATGAATGTATTGCCCATGTGACTCATGTATGACTCATGAGGAAATAAGCTTGTAGTTGTGTGCAACCAAGGATCTACAGGTACGAATAAATTAAGCGATAATTTGTTGTGTGAAAAATTAAGATCTATATACCATCGGTTACGGGCTCACCACCCTTCCACATGCGAAATCTGATTTTCAACATGGTATCTGAGCCAAGCTTGGCTACCTACAAGCTTATGTAAATCTATAAAATCAGATCGAGGTTTGTTGAAACTCATGAGAGCTTGAAGAGCTCAAGGTCACATATGTATATTGTAGTAAGGGTAGCTAACCATTTGATCTATTATTTGAAGTAATGTAGAGGCTCATTGCAAGCAATCAAAGGTTTAAAGCAAAGACTATCTATCAATTAGAAGCCAATAGGAAGAACACGTAAGAAGGAAGTTTAAAAAATAAAGAAGGCTGCAAGAAGGAAGCTTCACAAATAAGAGGGCTACAGGAAAGAAGTTTTGAAAGCTTCACAAGAAAACAAAGCCTCAAGGGAGAAGCTTTGAAGGCTGCAAGAAGGAAGCTTGGAAAAGATTCACAAAGAGAAAGCTAAGAAGAGAATCTCACAAGAGAAGAAGGCTCCTGAGCAAGCCTAAGGTACATCTCCGATTCATTATTGCTCTATTGTTTTGTTGAATGCCTCAACCAAGACAAGTGGATGAGAGGTTCACTTCAAAGTCAAGAGTGCTAAAGAGCACTTTGGAAGAGTCAAGGATTCAAGAAGAAAGGTGAGCCAAGAGGCATCACCAAAGTCACACCGATCAATAAAAAGCTAATTTTTAAGGTAGCTTCTGCCTTATTGAAGAAAAGCTCACTCAAAGGAGCTTGAGTATTCAAACCGCTCACTCAAGATGAGTTAGAGCAAGAAGGCTTACTCATCAAAGTTTAGGACAAAGGGAAATCCAAGGTATGAGGATTTCAACTAGGTTGAAGATGCTCACTCAATGGAGAGTTAGAACACTAAACTTTTGGAGCACCAAGGAGGTCACTACCAAAAGGAATGCTTCAAGACTGAAGGTAAAATCTTCTTATTTATGTTGTTTACAGATTTCCACCAAGAAATCTTGGAAGTGTAGTATGAAGAGAAAGAAGGAACTATCAAAGAGTTCCTTGAACACCCTATCCAAGGAGTGCATGAGGTAGAGTCATGTGGAGACTCTCAAGGATATTTTCAGCCACATGGAGAGGATGAGGACCAAGGGGGGAGACATAGACAAAGGCTTAAAATCCATGGCAAGAGGCAAAGACTAAGGGAGAGATCATGTGAAAGAAGAACATGAGCTAGGAGAGCCCATAATAGCCTATTTCATCAAAGACGAAGAGGAGAGAAGCTAAAGGACAAGAGCCCTAACACAAAGAAAAACTTTTTTTGAAGAAGAAGATGAGCTTGCAGAGCTCTTAGCAGCCTATTCCATCAAAGAAAAAGAGAAAAAGAATATTGAAGTTGAAGATGAAGAGAAGGAAGGCCAATGAACAATCATTTCAAGACAAAAACCAGCCCATGAAGAAGCTCAAGAAGCCACCTTGAAGGAAAGAAGGAAGTGCAAGGAGTCTCAAGCAGAAGGAAGCCACCAATGAGAGCAAGGAAAGAAGCTTTAGAGTGAGTTGGAATGATTTGAGTCTAAAGGAGGGCACTCAAAGAAGGGAAGCCGACATGGAAGATAAGAAGAAAGCAAGAGAGGAGCAAGAGAGAGAGGAAGAGAAAATACAAAAGAAGACAATGGGAAGAAAAGATATGGTAAGAGATCTTATGCATCATGAAAATCATGCTTTACTTGTATTTCAGAATGGTTTTGAGGATGAAGACACTATGAGATCAAACAAAGAGCATGCAGAGCTCTTATATCAAAGAATGAAGCAAGTGCTCTTATATCAAAGAATGAAGCAAGTGAAAGGTCTGCATGAATCCATGAAAGACTATAGTCAAGGAAGTGAAGTAGAGGAAGACCTTGAGATGGCAAGTGGCCATCCTTTCTTTTATTTCTATCTAATGAAGGCTTGGGGAGAGAATTTGGTTGCTCTTCAATTGGCCTTTGTTGAAGATCCTTCAAAAGATCTTCAAAGAACCCTTGACAGAAGAAGCTTGATTAAGATCTCAAGCCAATGGAAGTCAAACTTCTTCAAAGGGATAAAGCAAGCACTCCATCGGCAAATTTGGATACAAAGGCCACCATGGAAATTTCCTCAAGCATTGCTAGCTATTGTTGCAAGCTTCGCGGAGAACTTTATTTGGCACATCCTACGGACTACTCATTGAAGCTTGAGAGGGAGTGTTGAAAAGTGGCAAGCTTCAATGAAGCTTTAAAACATAACATGGAGGACCCTCTCATATCTCTAGCCTTGCTTCCTTTCATTGGAATGTTCAAATAAAGTGTCCCCATAGTGTTTTCGTTTTTTTTCATATGAACACTATCTTAGTTAGTTTTCAAAACACATAAATAAATCCGTGTATCAAGCATAGAAAGTCACCTATGAGTCCGCTTGCCCTTTGTTTACTCCTAAAGTCAATGAATCACTCAACAACTTGCACTTCCATATTGATCTCTTTACGTATTCAGCTCTTCCTAGATTTAAGGGCATCATTCATGCGTATTCTATCTTCTATATAAAGCAATGCATATGCATGCATTAGGTGCGATATTCCAGATTTTTTCACGTAGCATTGTTTAGAAGGATTGCATGAAGAAGAAGCGGCAAGTCATGTCAATCTGGGGAATCTCTCTTTGTAACTTCTTGATCAATTACAATAGTCGTATGTTTGTTTTATATTATTCATGCTCAGTTACATGATCAATTGCATTCTACATGTGAAGCTTCTTTGAACTATATGCACCTGCACCAAGGTGAAAGCTAGATAGTACTACAGGCTCGTGTGGATCATTGATGTGATATAGAGTTTGTGTGAATCATGTTTGAATTCTCTATGTGTGTAAAGTAGCAAAGGCTACTAAGATTCGCATATTAATGAGTGTGCATTTTGAGATAGATTTCTTTTGTTATGAGTAGTGTCACAGAAGATGATTTACCTTAGATTTTTTAGATTTCTTTTGTTATGAGTAGTGTCACAGAAGATGATTTACCTTAGATTTTTTGTAAAGATGATGTGGAAACCTATTTTGAGTTGTAGACACTACTGATCACAAGTATTCACACGAGAAACCACAACAAGGTTGCATAATGATTATGTCCTTATATGCGCAATGAGAAAACCGGTATGAATCTACTTATGTAGATCATGTATGCTGAATGAAATCTGATGTAGAAACAGTTGGAAAGGATAGAGAAGAAGTGCTGGTAAGTTTCCAACAATCTTTCTGTGAAAATATATACTTGCAGATAGTGATAAAGTTATTGTTCTTTATATATGAAGTATATACTTGCAGACAGTGAAAATATATGCTTGCAGAGAGTGTTAAAGTTATTGTTCATATATTTATATATGAAGTGTACTTCATGGGCAATTAAGTGAAGGTGCTGAACGTTTTCTATGCAGTATGAATTTTATACAAATCTTCTTTATGATTATAACAAGGTGGTGATAATGCACATTGCAAATATGCAATAAGTCTTTGCCTAATATAGGCAAACTGATTTGACATAATTAATATCATTGTTGGATGTATTGGTTTCTATGAGATCATCCATTTACAGGAGTAGGCGTAGTTGATGAAGAAAACTTCATGATTGGATATGTAGACTGTTAGAGTTGTGCAAATAAAAAGAATAGTCATATGTACTGATGTGACCCTCAAGTCCATCATACGTCACCAATGTATGTATGAGTTCTTCTTTATTTAAATTGACATCGGGATCGGGTTTTCAAGTGTGCAGACAAACAAGGATGGGCATCTAATACTCATGTGACCTCCAAGTCAATCACAATTGTATGAAGCACTTGTTCATTTAAGTTTATCATCATCTCTGATATATCAACTGGAGTTTTTTCTTTTTAGCTTCTTACATATGCAAAGTGTGGTATGATTTACCTATGATCGCAAAAGGAAGAACTCATAAATCTTCTATTATTGAGATGATCTTCACTATGGAAGAATTCTTTAGCATTTCGAGATACGTCACAAGCTTGTTGGTACTCTAAGAGAGTGACACTATATGTATGAAGTTGAGGTATTGATGTAATAAGATTGTGGTAAATAATTGTATTTCCCATGTGATTCATGTATGACTCATGAGAAATAATGTTGTAGTTATGTGCAGCCAAGGATCTACAGGTACAAATAAATTAAGTGATAATTTGTTGTGTGAAAAATAAGATCCATATACCATCAGTTATGGGCTCACCACTCTTCCGCATGCGAAATCTGATTTTCAACATGGTATCAGAGCCAACATTGGCTGCCTACAAGTTTATGTAAAGCTATAAAATTTGGTGGAGGTTTGTTGAAACTCATGAGAGCTTGAAGAGCTCAAGGTCACATATGTATACTGTAGTAAGTGTAGCTAACCATTTGAGCTATTGTTTGAAGTAATCTACAGGCTCATTGCACGAAATCAAAGGTTCAAAGCAAAGACTACCTATCAAGAAGAAGCCAACAGGAAGAAGACTACAAGAAGGAAGTTTCAAAAATAAAGAAGGGTTCAAGACGGAAGCTTAACAAATAAGAGGGCTACAAGAAAGAAGCTTTGAAAGCTTCACAAGAAAAGAAAGCCTCAAGGGAGAAGCTTTGAATGCTGCAAGAAGGAAGCTTGGAAAAGGTTCACAAAGAGAAGGCTAAGAAGACAATCTCACAAGAGAAGAAGGCTCATGAGGAAGCCTAAGGTATATCTACGATTCATTATTGGTCTATTATTTTGTTGAAGGCCTCAATCAAGACAAGTGGACGAGAGGTTCACTTCAAGGTCAAGAGTGCTAAAGATCACTTTGGAAGAGTCAAGGACTCAAGAAGAAAGGTGACCCAGGAGCATCACCAAAGTCATGCTGATCAATGGCAAGTTAATATTGGAGGTAGCTTGTGCCTTATTGAAGAAAAGCTCGCTCAAAGGAGCTTGAGTATTCAAACCGCTCACTCAAGAGGAGTTAGAGCAAGAAGGCTTACTCATCAAAAGTGAAGACAAAGGGAAATCCAACATATGAGGATTTTAGCTAGGTTGAAGAAGCTCACTCAATGGAGAGTTAGAGCACTAAACTTTTGGAGCACCAAGGAGGTCAGTACTCAAAGGAATGCTTCAAGATTGAAGGTAAAATCTTCTTGTTTATGTTGTTTTCAAATTTCCACCAAGAAATCTTGGAAGTGTAGCCTGTAGGTATGAAGAGAAAGAAGGAAGTATCCAAGACCTCATTGAGCACCCTGTTGAAGGAGTGCATGAGGTAGAGTCATGTGGACACTCTCAGGGATATTTTCAGCCACATGGAGAGGCTGAGGACCAAGGGGGAGACATAGAAAAGGCTTAAAAGCCATGGCAAGAGGCAAAGAGCAACATAAGCTAGGAGAGCTCATAGTAGCCTATTTCATCAAAGATGAAGAGGAGAGAAGCCAAAAGACAAGAACCCTAACACAAAGAAAAACTTTTATCGAAGAAGAAGATGAGCTTGCAGAGCTCATAGCAGCCTATTCTATCAAAGAAAAAGAGAAAAGGAATATTGAAGTTGAAGATGAAGAGAAGGAAGGCCAAAGAACAATCATTTCAAGACAAAAACCAGCCCATGAAGAAGTTCAAGAATCCACTTTGAAGGAAAGACCAGCCAAAGAAGGAAGTGCAAGGAGTCTCAAGCAGAAGGAAGCCACCAATGAGAGCAAGGAAAGAAGCTTCAGAGTGAGTTGGAATGATTTGAGTCTAAAGATGGCACTCAAAGAAGGGAAGCCCCCATGGAAGATAAGAAGAAAGCAAGAGAGGATCTAGAGAAAGAGGAAGAGAAAATACAAAAGAAGACAATGGCAAGAAAAGATATTGTAAGAGATCTTATGCATCATGAAAATAATGCTTTACTTGTATTTCAGAATGGTTTTGAGGATGAAGACACTACGATATCAAACAAAGAGCATGCAAAGCTCTTATATCAAAGAATGAAGCAAGTGAAAGGTCTGAATGAATCCATGAAAGACTACAGTCAAGGAAGTGAAGTAGAGGAATACCTTGAGATGGCAAATGGCAATCCATTCTTTTATTTCTATATAATGAAGGTTTGGGGAGAAACTTTGGTTGCTCATAAATTATCCTTTATTGAATATCCTTCAAAAGATCTTCAAATAATTCTTGATAAAAGAAGCTTTTTGAAGATCTCAAGCCAATGGAAAACTTCTTCAAAGGGAGAAAGCAAGCACTCCATCGACAAATTTGGATACAAAGGCCACCATGGAAATTTCCTCAAGTATTGCTAGCTATTGTTGCAAGCTTCAAGGAGAACTTTATTTGGCACATCCCGTGGACTACTCATTGAAACTTGAGGGGGAGTGTTGAAAAGTGGCAAGCTTCCACGAAGCTTTAAAACATAACTTGGAGGACCCTCTCATATCTCTAACCTTGCTTCCTTTCATTGGAATGTTCAAATGAAGTGTGCCCGTAGTGTTTTCCATTTACTTTTTCATATGAACATTATCTTAGTTAGTTTTCAAAACACATAAATAAATCCTGCATAGAAAGTCACGTATGCCTCCACTTGCCCTTTGTTTACACCTAAAGTCAAGGAATCACTCAACAACTTGCATTTCCATATTGAGATCTTTACGTATTCAGCACTTCTTAGATTTAAGGCATCATTCATGCATATTCTATCTTCTATATAAAGCAATGCATATGCATGCATTAGGTGCGGCATTCCATAATTTTTCACGTAGCATTGTTTTAGAAGGAATCTCCTCTTTGTAACTTCTTGATCAATTACAATAGTTGTATGTTTGTTTTATATTATTCATGCTCAGTTACAGGATCAATTGTATTCTATATGTGAAGCTTCTTCGAACTATATGCACCTCCTGCAAGGTGAAAGCCAGATAGTACTATAAAGATGATGTGCAAACCTGTTTTGAGTTGCAGCCACTGCAGATCACAAACCACAACAAGGTTGCATAATGATTATGTCCTTATGTAGATAATGATTATGCGCAATGAGAAAACTAGTATGAATCTACTTATGTAGATAATGTATTTTGAATGAAATGTGATGTAGGAACATTTGGAAAGGATAGAAAAGAACTGCTGGTACGTTTTCATTAATCTTTCTGTGAAAATATATACTTGCAGAGAGTGATAAATTTATTCTTATTTATATATGAAGTATATACTTGCAGAAAGTTAAAATTTGCAGAGAGTGAAAAAAAAAAAAATGTTCTTTATATATGAAGTGTACTTCATAGGCAATTAAGTGAAGGTGCTGAACGTTTTCTGATGTAGTATGAATTTTATACAAATAAAAATTCTTTATGATTATGACCAGCTGGTGATAACATACATTGTAGATATGCAAGAAGTCTTTGGCTAAGATGGGTAGAATGATTTGACATAACTAATATCGTTGTTGGATGTATTTGTTTCTATGATATCATCCATTTACAGGAATAGGAGTAGTTGATGAAGAAAAGTTCATGATTGGATATGCAGACTGTTAGAGTAGTGCAAATAAAAAGAATAGTCATATGTACTCATGTGACCCTCAAGTCAATCATAGCTCGCCATTGTATGTATGAGTTCTTGTTTATTTAAATTGACCATGGGGATCGGGTTTTCAAATGTGTAGACAAACAAGGATGGGCATGTAATACTAATGTGACCTCCAAGTCAATCAGAGTTGTATGAAACACTTGTTCATTTAAGTTGATCATCATCTCTGATATATCAACCGGAGTTTTTTCATCATCTCTGTAAAGTGTGTGTGGCACATTGGCATGGTTTATCTACGATTGCAAAAGGAAGAACTCATAAAATCTTTTATTATTGACATGATCTTCTCTATGGAAGAATTCTTTAGCATTTCGTGATAAGTCACAAGCTTGTTGGTACTCTAAGAGAGTGACACTATACGGATGAAGCTGAGGTGTTGATGTAATGTTATTGTGGTAAATGAATGTATTGCCCATGTGACTCATGTATGACTCATGAGGAAATAACCTTGTAGTTGTGTGCAGCCAAGGATCTAGAGGTACGAATAAATTAACTGATAATTTGTTGTGTGAAAAATAAGATCCATATACCATCGGTTAAGGGCTCACCACTCTTCCGCATGCGAAATCTGATTTTCAACAATTTACAACAATTTGTCAAAGAACTATAATTGCATGCTATTGAAAGAAAAAGCAAATGAATAAATTTGAGTATAAGATCGATCATAACGGAAGTTGAAAGTCAAAATGAGGAGCGAAATTCACAAGCAATAAAAACTTGAATCAATATATTGGATGATAGAGCATATAGTAAGAGTATTACATTCAGTGGTTCACTAGAGGAGTTTTAGATCACAATAAGCTTGGTTGATTCACAAAGAATAGATCGAATCGAGTTCAGAACATCAATGCATGTGAATCAAAATTTAGTCGTAGTGGGATATGGCTAAGCATATTGGATCAGAACAATGACATTAGTGGATTAGCACAGAGTGTGAATATCATCGGATCAATGTAAGGTTTGGATGTCAAAATTATAAAAAAGAGCGCTAACCGAGTGTCAGAGGTCATCACAGAGAATAAAGCATTGTCTTGGTCAGATGAATCTCAAGAGTTGGAGCATCTCTAGCACATCAGAGCATTGGGCATTATCAACTTCAGGCATCAGAGATGGTCATGGAATAGAGCATCATCAGAGCATCCTTGAAAATCAAATTAAAATTCCTCTAGATTGATACCAAAGGAAGAGCTTCCTTTTATAGTCCTAAATCTATAATTTTAGAGATGCCCACAAAACCAGTTGTGATCATGTTAAGCTTGTGCTAAAGTTATCAAAAGAATCCATCACTATTTGTGTTGGATTGAGTCACCTAGAGAAGTGCGCCAGTTTTAAGGTCCCAACATCTTTACGATTCTCTACCATAGAAAATTCATCCATGTCATTAGAATCAAAATCATGATCTGCAAATGAGGAAATTATGAACTGAGGGGATTGTCTGTTGACTTAAAGCCTATGACCATCATGTAGCATGTTCTCAACATTATTCCAAAGAGGTGACTCCTGATCCAATCTTAGCTGCCCATGGACGAGTTTGCTTTTGGAATGCTCAACTGCCATGTGAACAACCTTCTGAAGATCTACAACTAAAAATTCTAACACATCACACTTCCCTTCTGAGTTATAGAGGGGAGTGGCCAGATAATCTGGTGTTGTAATTACTGGTGGAAGTAAAGATGGAGACAAAGAAAGATACGATTTCTCACTAATTTGGTGTTCAATCCATGGCCATGTGATATACTTTGAGAACAATACATCATTTATAGTGGTGCACACTTCAAATATGAGTTTGTGATGGTAGAGATCCCAAAAGCAAAGCCTTCAAAGAGCAGCCAAAAAGGTGGTCAATCTCCTCATACATCATAACATACATTTCTTTTGCTTTTGCATCCTCCGTATTGTTTTCCATCTTAAGACTCTACTTCCTTAGATTCAAAGATCAGGTCACATGATCCAAGGAAAAACACAACAGAAGGACCTTCACGCCAGAGCTATCAACTTTCTCCAAGTTGTTTGCAAGTTCATTCAATTGCATGCTTCACCTTGTTTTCTTCTGGCTTGCTCTTTCATCTCTACCCACCAAGATTGGTAGGAAATCACATTTGACATACGTTTCCGCAAGGTTAATTTATTAATTCCACTCTTCTCATCAAGTGCTACTTGGAAGGACATAGACAACATGGAATTTCAATTTCAATTTGATGTTTATAAGTATTGAGCATCATCATAGAATTCAAACATTTATTTTTTTAAACTCCTAATTTGGGTTTAGTTTCAAAAATGTAGAGATATTAATCTCTACAACAACAACCAATCACATTCTTAAGATGTCTTACACAAACGCTTTGAAGACCATTACTCCTTGTGAAGCTTATTATGGTAAGAATCCCAATGTGAATCTCTTCAATTTTTTTGGATCTCTAGCTTATGTTCACATTGATAAGAAGGATCATAGTAAGCTAGATCTCAAAGCAATTTAAGAAATATTCATTGGTGATGCAATCGAAAGTAAAGGATAAATGTTTGATGTAATAGATAGAGGTGATATCCTACTCTCCTTCAATGCTTATATTGCAAAAAACGTGATATATGAGAGACATGTAGATATTCCAATCTTTATCAAGGAAGATGATTATGTAGTTTTCAAGAAAAATTTGGGTGTTTTTATTAAGAAATACAGAGAGGGCGATGAACCTTCTCAAACCCCAAAGGTTATGCTTGATAAAGGTAAAGAAAAAGTTGTTGAACCTACACCAACACCATCTTGAGCTCCATCTTCCCCAATTTTCTCATTAGCTGTTGATGTACAAACTTATAAAATTGGAGAAACCTCTAGAGATCCTAAAGAAAGAGTTGTGCATGAACTAGAGCTCTTACAAATTTTTCAAAAGTTTTCAAAATGGTATGTAAAAACCCTACAAAGATAGTGGGATCAATCCATTTAATGGAAGGATGAGACATCAAAAAGATAAAAAAGATCAAGTTAATGATGCAAAACATTCTGAGATCAACAATATTCTTGCACTAACTTCAATTGAAGATGAACTAGACAATGTCAAAGATGCATTATAAAATCCTGTTTTGGAAGAAATCAATGTAAGAGGATATTGATTCTATACATAATAATCAAAGTTGGAAGCTATGTGAGTTATCAAAACGTAAGAAAGAAATTAGTTCAAGTGGATCTTCAAGTTAAGAAGAAAAATACATGGTACGATTCATAGGTATAAGGAAAGACGTGTAGTCAAAGGTTATGCACAAAAGAAAGGACTTTACTATGATGAGACTTTGCATCTACTTCAAGAATGACCATAGTGAGAATAGTACTTTATCTTTTTGCAATTTTATTAGGGAATTATACTAGTCAGATATCAAGGCAACTTTTCTAAATGGTGACAAACATGAACATGTCTATAGTGAGCAGCCAAAAAGTTTTGAAGAGACAAGTAAAGAATACTTAGTATGCAAACTTATCAAAGCACTTTATGGTTTGAAGGAGGCACCAAGAGATTCGTATGAAAAGATACATTTGTAACTATTATCTATTGGCTTTGGAAACTAAGATGCAACTTTAACCCTCCATACTAAGGTAGAATTGGCTGTCGATTATAATCATTATCTATTTCGATGATATGATCATGAAATGTCCCAAGGATTAAGACCATGAGTTATTTAAGTTACAACTTAAAAATACATATGAAGTTAATGACCTCTGGATTCTACAATAGAGTTCAAATTTAGGAATGATTGTATCCATATGAGACATCGCATATACATAGAAAATATTTGATAGGTTTGAAATGAGAGATTATAAACCTATGCAAAAACTTATCGATGTTAATATTTCATTCATGCAGATGCACATCTAGAAATTATGCCATCTCGGATAGTCAAGTAGTTGGATGCTTGACCAACCTATGTAATACACAACCATACATTCAATTTTCAGTTTCTCAAGGATCAAGGTTTATGCACAAAGCATTGAAGATCCATTGGAAAGCAGTTAAGAGACATATTTATAGACATCAAAAGCTCTACAGACAGTTGAACCTTATGTCATTATGACATTGAGGGGGGGGATTGCTGAAAAAAATGGTCAAAATGTCCCAAAGTTGCAATATACCACCAATCTTTATCTTAAGACTTGGTCGAAATCCACTAAAAAATGAGAAAACATTTTATTCCAACATTGGAAAGTTCCCTTTGAGAGCTTTCTCACAACCTATAACATCATATCATTTGGTTCTAGATTTGCACTCAAAACTTAAACCCTAATTTTTCTTTTCAACATGTTTTTCAAGGTGTTTTTCACCAAAAGCAAGCACAAAAGCACTCCAAAAGTTGAACACCTTGATTTTCATCCATGTGCCTTGCTTTTTTGTGGACATGGAAGTTTTAGAGATCATTTCACACTATATAAGACCAAGTTCACTAGCACCCATATAATAATAAATTTATAGGCTAGTTTAGCTAAGCTCTTTATTTATGAGCTATGAGGACTCAAGAGGAGTAGTACATGTAGATTTGGAGTTTGTTTTGACTATCTCTTGTACTTCTTCACACATTGATTGTGGAATGTTGATTTAAAAAAGGACTAGTACCTACATTAGAGTTTCTAGGTATGTTGATGTTGTACAAGGTCTTGGCCTATTGCTTCAACACTAGGAGGAGCTATTCTTGGTCCTCTACACCACAAGAGACGTAATTTATATTTATGGTTTCTTGCTTTGGCTATTTCAAATAGTCTATATGCTCATTTTTGCATTTCAATCACATTTATACCTGTTAGGCACTTATAACTCTAAAGGGTGTTAGTTATCAAATCCTAACATTCAACTTAGATTCTCTTTTTTTATCATACACACATTGTAGTTGACGTTTTTCATTATTAGTGTGTGTAGTAGCATTAAGCTATTGCACTTTCATTATTGTCTTCTTATCTCTCTCTCTCTTGCCATTTATTTTTCTTAATCAAGTTAAGGTGTGTAACGTTCCAAGGTTAAGTGTTGGAAGATCATTGATTCAACCTATTATTGATTTATAGGGCCTACCATTATGAACCATTCCCTCTAGATCTGTTGAACATGCTGTTTTGCTATGATGTAATTATTGGCTGAGACAAAGCACAATTGTTCATAGTTTGATCAAACTTCAGTTATGAAGTTGATATTGCTTATGATTAAAGATATGAGCATTGAGTAGAAAACCTTGTTAATGATATACAAATTTCGTTTAAAGAGCTTCAAAAATGGCCACGTTTAATTGGTTGAAGAATAAAATATTAGAAAGAAAACTTTGGGGCCTTTTATTGACAAAGCTTCGTAGATTCAAAGAAATAAAATGAGTACCACAATTAATATGTAATCATGGATTTATTGTGACTATGTCACAAATGTTCATAGCCTTAAATTTAATCACTATGTCAATTTTCATATCTTTATGTTTTGAGCAACTTTATTTCCCATGCGCTTATGAGATTCTTCCAAAAAATTACATTATCGTTTATCCATGTACAAGAATAAAACGCACTCCAAGCTTGATGGTTAGAATGTTTCTATTATGTGCATAAGGAAAAAATTTTGTATTCCATTTTCTACATATAATCAAAGTATGTTAAGTATGTTTTAGGCTTTTGTAGTTGATCGGGACACTTGTTTCCCTCAGGAGGTTTTTTCCCCCGGCTTGTATATATGAGTATAACCCTAATAGGCCACTTTTCTTTTTACATTCTCTTTGTAATACATTCAGTATTGTGTTGTGCTCCAAGCTTCTTCTTCTTCCTTGTGCTAATTGCACGCTTTTGTAGACCTCAGACTCCAACAATTGGTATTAGAGTAGGTCACCATTTCATCTAGAGCATCAACAACACCCCTCATGACATAGTCTAAGAATCACACAAAAATTGGTGAGCATACTCAACGTGATTAGGAGATTAAAATATCTTCCTTTTATGGTGTCAAAATCATAATATGAGCTCATTTCAGCCTCCTAATGCACTATCGTAGTGCTTGTGTAGGCAATTTTATCTTTTTGTGTCAGAGATAGATAGAGGTTTTGTTTCGCTAGTATAAGCTCCTCAAAGTCTGCTATAAGTTTAGCAAAACTCAACATGGTAGTTCTATTTAAATTTTCGAGATACAATCATTTTTCTGCATCAAGGTATTTTAGTTAGTGGCCATGGATGAAAGGAGTGATGTATTGCGTATGTTGTCTATTGAGGATAAGTTGGATGGTGCCAACTACCCATTATAGGCTTATATGATGCACCATGTATTGGTTGCAAAAGGGCTATGGAATATTATGTAGGTTGTTGAAAAAAATCCTATTACACCTGCAAATATAGTTACTAAATTTGATGTAGATGGCATTGAAGATGGTGATATTCTTCAGGTTCATGTTCATGTTCCCGTTCCTTCTGCACCTACTTCAAAGAAACTTTTTCGGGATGGCAGAGATGCTCATGCACATGCATTGATAGCATTCTCTATCAAATGTGCCATTATTCCTCACATTCACTCTTGCATAATAGCAAAGGATGCTTGGGATACACTTACAACTTTATACTAGGCAAGGAATGAGGCTCGTGTTGCTTACCTCTGAAAATAGTTGGAGAGTGAGCACATAAATGAAGGATATTCAATGGAGAGTTTTTGACAAAGATCAAATATATGAAGGAACAATGGATTTTTGTTGTTGAAGTCTTGCTTGATAGTTCACTTGTGTAGAATGTTCAGAATGGTCTTCCAGATTCATATTAGAGTTTTGCTTCTACTCTTTGATTCATGATGAAAGGAAATCCAAATGCCTTAACATTTGAGGATTTAGTCTCTATGGGCAAAGGTAAATGGAACTCGTCTTCTAGGAAGTAGAAATCTGCTAATTTGCATAATCAAAGAAGGATGAAAGAGACAAGAAGAAAATAGAAAAGTAGAAATTATTTTGCAAATACTATAATGGAAACAATCATGTGATAAAGAGTTGTCCAAAACTGGCTCCAAAAGAGGAAAAGAAAAAAGAGCCGGGAATGGTTGTTGCAGAAGCCTCTATACCCAAATTAGAGATTGGAAATCTCGTGAAGAATGAAGAATGGGTGTTTACTATTGTTTGTAGTTATGATCCATCTTCTCATGGACATTGTATGCCTACAATAGACTTAGATCTTTAGTAAGTTGATAGCGGGCAACCAAACATATTACATCATAGCATAGTTTCTTTACTTCACTTGAGCATGAACCTATAGGGAATACTATCACATGCACCAAAGACTCCCCTTATCCTATCATGGGAGTTGGTAAGATCATTCTAACTACTTGATGTTAGTTCCTTCACATTGTCCAATGCTTTATTTGTGCCTGGGATCAAGAAAAATTTGTTATCAGTTTCAGCATTAGCCAATATCAGCTTGGTTGTCAAATTTGTTGATGATAGATGTACAGTTCATGATCTATCAAATGGCAACATCATTATTGCTTATGGAATTTTATGTCCTGGGCTATAAAATCTCATAGATTATGAAAAATTTGTAAATGATTTAGCATTTGTAGTTTAAGATTCTCAGGCTATGTCAAATGCAAAGCTTTGGCATGCATGCCTTGGTCATCTGAGTGTTGCTAGTTTTCTATGCCTATGGAAATATGAAATGGTTTCCTGTCTACCAAAACTTGAGGCATTTGGTAAACATGTCTCTGGAGGCTGTATTTTGGGAAAAATGAAATGTTCCTCCTTTCCAAAAGATGGTTCAGTTCGAGCTACTCAGAAATTGCAGGTTGTTCACACTGATGTTTGTGGTCGTGTGCAAACACCTTCTTTTGGGAACTACCTTTACTTCATGACTTTCAATTATGACTTTTTGAGGCATGCATGGGTGCATCAACTAAAAGAAAAGTCCAAAGTGTTTATGTGCTTCAAATAGTTTCTAGTTTTGGCTGAAAATCTATGAGCATATAAAATGGGCACCCTCCATTTTCATTGAGGGGGGAATATATGTCTTCTAACTTTAATGCATTTTTGGCTGAACGTGGGATAAAACATCATTGTATAGTGCCATATACACCTCAAGATAATGGATTTATTGAAAGCAAGAACAGGTCACTCATGGAGATGGAAAAGTGTATGGTTAAGAGTCAAGCTTTACCAAATAGTTTCTATCTTGAGGCTGTTATGTGTGCAACATATGTACTTAATAGGTGTCCCACTAAAGCACTGCAACCTATCACTCCATATGAGGCTTGACCGATGGAAAGCCAACTCTTGCTCACCTATGTGTCTTTGGTTGTCTAGCATATGCATTAGTGCCTTAAAAACAGTGGAAGAAATTGAATGATAAAGCAGTGAAATGTAATTTTGTTGAGTAAAGTTCTAAAAGAAAAGGCTATCATCTGTATCATCCACAGACAAAACACATTTTGGTTAGTTGTGATGGTTTTTTTTGTGGAATATGCAATTCAATTGTTACTTTCATGTAGTAAGGGGACATTCATTAGCTCCAAGTATATGTATGACACTTTCTTGCCTCTTTTCATAGGTGCATAGTTTAGTGCTAGTCCAAATGAGGCAATTTCTTAGCCTTTATAGGTTTCATGTGATGATGCAAACCATTACATTTCTAATGTAGATTTACATGATGCACTTATTCATGAGAGAATTGATATAGAGGAGCCAAAGAATATGCCTAAATGGCTAGTGCAGACTTTGCGAGATAGCAAATTAGATGCATCTTTGTCATATCATACTCATTCTGGATCTCATATTGCTTCTTTGCATCAGATTTATATGTTATGGGCCTCCTCAGTCTTTGCAATGAGAATGAGCCTGTTTCATTTGATGAAGCACAAAATTGAGAAAATTGGATGGCTACTATGTAATCAGAACATGATATTATTATGAAGAATGGTACCTCATCTTTATGTGACTTGCCTCCTGTCAAGAAGGCCATTGGTACTAACTAGGTATACAAGTTGAATCATAAGCCTGATGGAACAGTTGATAGGTATAAGGATAGGCTTGTTGCAAAAGGCTATGCTCAAGAAAGAGGCATGATTTTGATGAGATCTTTGCTCCTACATGCCGAATGACTATTGTTCGTAGCATCTGTGCACTTGTAGCTGATCATGGTTTGAATGTACATCAGTTGGACATTAAAACTCCATTCTTAAATGTTGACTTGCATGAAGAAGTGTATGTTTTTCACAACCGTGGTTTTGTGTATAACGGGCATGAAAACAAAGTGTGCAAGTTGAGAAATTCATTATATGGTTTGAAGCAAGCACCATGTGCTTGGTATGAAAAGATGCATGCCTACTTTATTGCACACGGTTTCTAGAACAGGCCAACTAAGAGCTCATTATACATTAAGCTTGCAAATGATGTGCTTCTGATCATCGTTATCTATGTTGATGACATGGTTTTCACTCGTCCTAATGAGAAGCATATTGATGATTTCAAGGCTGATTTTCATGCCTCATTTGAGATATTAGATTTGGGGCATTTACATCATTATTTGGGCATTCAATTTATGAAAGTTCATGGCAGAATAGCTTTGTGTCAAATAAAAGATATGGATGCATTATTGCAACATTTTGGCCTTGAAGACTACAAAACTATTGTTACTCCTATGGAAACAAGTTTATGGTTGAGTGTTCATGATGCTGGAGATGCATTTGATGCTATTTTTTGTCACTAGGCTGTTGGATGCTTGCTTTATTTATGCATGAATCAGCCATATATTTAGTTTGTTGTCTCACAGATGATCACGTTTATGCATTACCCATGTGACAAGCATTGATAGGCAGTTAAGCACATCTTTCCCTACTTGAGTGGTACCTGACTAGTTGGATTGTTTTATCCCAAGGGGCTATCATTATTGCTAGATTCACATGCTTTTTCTTAGTCTCATTGGGCTGGTTGTTATGATAGTCATGTGTCCACCAATGGCTCCTGCTTCATGCTTGGTAGCTCATGCATATCTTGCTTGAGCAAGAAGCAGCCTACTATGGACACTTCTAGTTGTGAGGATAATTATAAAGTAGCTTTCACAATGTATCTTGAGTGTGTGTGGCTCAGATGCCCATGGCTGATTTAGGTGTTGGTCAATCTTTTGCCACCACCATCTTCACAGACAGTGAGAGTGCATTGGCAGTTGCGAGGAACCCTGTGTTCCATGCTCACACTAAGAACATTGAGGTGCACCAACATTATGTCAGGGAGAGGTTCTTTGATGGAGAGATCAATTTTGCATATGTGCCCACACATGAGAACAATGCAGACTTTTCATAGAGATTCTACCTAGGGAGAAGTTTGTAGTTTTTTGCAAAGCTTTGGGCTTACTTCCTTTTGTGGATTGATTGCACGTAGTTTGACACATTCTTATACATGAGCGCCAGCTCCTTGTTCACTACATCACTCCGAAGGGGGATTTGTTGATATATTTAGGTAATGATGTGTGTGAACACACTAGGACCATCAGGGCACTTTTTTCCATGTTTAGGAGGTTCTTTTTTCCCAGCTTGTATATACATTGATAACCCTAACAACCCACTTATCTTTGTACTTTCTGTTATAAATTATGGAATGTGTTGAACAAGGCATTGTTGGAGTGTTAATTTATTAATGTATTAATGTGTTTTGGTGTTTTTGATAGAGCAGTTGAAGGTTCGTGAGGGCGTGAAAGGCGTGAAAGGGTGGACATCAATAATCCGACTTTAGGCAGACATCAATAATCTGACTTATAATTTAGTTTGTAAATAAACCGCGTAGAAGGTTCTATTGTTAGAAACAGTAAGAAAAGTAGTGGTTAGAATAAGGGTCATTGTAGACTAAAATTTCTAATATTAAAGCAAAGGCTTTCTACAAAAGGTAACAACTTTTACTTTCACGCATGCTTTTTGAAGCCGCTCTCATGTAACCACTATTTTGACATAATCAAAAACTCCTATAAATACATGCACTCTGTGGACTATCAAAACAGAGTGCATGGGGGGAGATGGCACCCAATACTACATTCTATCTTATCTCCTGGCATGTTTATTTTTCTGTGTGTTTTCTACATCTGTAACCTTTGTGTGCATGTGAGCAAGATCCTCATAACAGTGGTATCAGAGCCTTGCACGCATCACTACAGAGGGGTGTGTTTCTGTTCGTTTTGGTGATTGATCTCTGTTTTGTTGTTCTCTGTTTGTGATCCGATTCCAATTCCAATTCGAATTCCGATTCCGATTCTGATTCCGATTCCGATTTTGGTTTCTATTTTTGTTTCCATTTTTTATTTTGTTCCATTTTTGTTTTTTATTCCAGTTCCTGTTCCTATTCTAGTTTCAGTTTCAGGTTTGTGTTCCAGTTCCAGAACCAGAACTTACATTTACACCTATATTTACACCTGGCATAGAACTTAGGCATAACTAAGACATTATTTTGGCATCTTTAGAACCCAAGGCTCCCTTGGTGACCGTTGGCTATGCACAAACCAATTTTAATTTATGAGTGGCAATAAGGGGTTTTATATTCACCAAGGTGGGAGGATTTGAACCCAGAGCCTCAATCACACAACGGAAGTGTTTTACCACTACACTATCTCTTTGTGTTGTCACTCTAGTTCTCTTTCCTTAAATATAACACAACTCTCATCTCTATCCTACTTTTTCAATTCCCAAGAACAACCCTTCCTTTTACATTTTAACTCAAACAATCTCAAAAATTGTTTTTACATATCTAGCAAGAGGGTTTTGTTCTCTACATCCTCATGGACCCTATGAACACCATGGAGGATTTTGCTGGGTCACCTCTATCGGAGGTAACACTCGAGCAACAACTTGAGCTCCTGTGGCACAAATTTCAAGGCGCTCAAAACAAGATCCGACAATGTGATGAAGTAATCTAGAAGATGCAAATTGATGAAGATAACCTTACGAGGGTGGTCAAAGCTATTGTCTCTACCTAATTGGATGGCACACATTCCAAGATTGCTGTTAAGAACTACCAATTTTAACAGTTTGATGGCCGTAAGGATGGCCCTTTAGTCCTTTCATGGTTGTCACAGTTTGATGATTCTTACACTAATGAAACATATGCTGAAAGTGAAAAGTCAAATTTGCCACTAAATATTTAGTAGGAAAAGCTCAACTCTGGTGGAATGTCCTATGGTAGAGTACAGAGTGTCCAACAACATGGAAGGCTTTCCAAGATAAATTGAAGGATTATTTTCTTCCTCCTCAATACCATTTACATCTTTGACATGCATGGACGACCCTTACATGGAAGGAGGGTGATAGGGTTACTATTGGAGCAAGTCTATGACAAGCCTAAGTATTGGCTTGAGTCCCACAAAGTCATAGAAGAAGCCTTAAAATGAAGACTATGTAAAGTACACTTGTGAACTACCTCTTGTAACTTTTGAAGACTTTACTTAATGTAAAAGTAAAAGAATCTTAAGTGGTTGAGTCCACTTGATCAAAAAGGGAAAGAGGAGCCACAAATTTGTGATTTGTGGTAGGTAGAGAATCAAATCAATCACCAATTGATTGGAGAGTGATTGAGGGAAGTTAGCCTCCCAAACTCAACTATAAATAGATGGCAGCTTTAGCCGTGGTTAGAGAGACCTATGTGAAGACCTCTAATAGCTAAGATTTATGCCATATCAAGGTGTGATTTGAAGGCACACATACATATCAGTAAGTCCATTGTATTGTACAAGCAAAATAATGTCATTTTCATTATCATTTGGGTTCATATTTCCATGTTCTTGTGAAGTGTACTACTCACTGCCATATCTCTCAGTTTTCTGAGTCAGATTGGAGAGATGGTTTCTCTAAGATTGGTGCATCATTTTCAGTGATTTAACTTGGTAAAGTTAGCTCCATAAGTCTACTATATGCGCATCAATTTTCATTTCATTTGGGTATTGAAATCTTCAGGTATGTTCAGTTGAAGTCAACCCTGTCTGTCATGTTCACTTCTCTGTTAGGTACCCGACTTTTTTACTCATAATGTCAGAGCCATTTCTTAGTGGTTACTCATGCAAATTCAATGATTTAAAGCTTGTTGGATTCAGCTTACTGTCTAGTATAAGAATACAAATTTTCATAATCATTGGTTTCTTAAATCTGGAGTTAGGTGCATTTTTCTGCTCACTGGTCTCAAACTGTAGCAGCCCGTGAAAATCGGGATGATGTCATCACTTGTTAACACTAGTGTTGTACTTGAACACTTTAGTGTCCTTGGACACTTTAGTGTCCTTGGACACTTTAGTGTCCTTGGACACTTGTGTCCTGAAAAAGAGACAATGTTTGACGATTTTTTAGATTACTAGAAGGAACCATTTATAAATATAACTATGCAACATGTTGGCATAAGGGTTGAACACGTTTAGAAAAATATAGTTTTTATTAAAGGATATAAAAAATAATATTTATTCACTAATTTTATGATGCTAATTTCAATACTGGTGCAAAAATTACAATGATGTAAGTTAGAGGTTTTTTTCATTAAAATCATGATCTTGTTGTTTTCATTGGTCTAAATGCAATAAAATTTTTTATTTTATATATGTCAACATGTTTCTATCGATAATTAGAGATTTGTAATGAATTTTACTAGGTTTATGGCATAAAATGAAGCTCATTTGTGATACGACAGTCTTATCATCTATGAATTATTTTGCAAAGTGATGGTATGAACATGCATCATTTTTTGTTATCAAAATACTATTTGATATTATTACAACTAGAAATATTTTTTTGACAACCTTAGGAGTCGAATTTCTATGCCGTTTCTTCAAGTTAAACAATACCACTGTTTTTTTACGCTAAGAAAAGGTCATTTTATGAGGAAATATTACATATACTACATGATTAAAGTTAACATGCTAGTTTTTTCTATATAAAATAGTTTATAAAGCTTATAGAAATATTTTGATTCATAAGATATACCTTATATCATTTAGAAAACCTAATTTTATAGGATGAATTTTTATTCTCGGTAGAGAGGATTATGGCCATTCAATGAAATATTGAGATTTTTAGTGGTATGTGAGATACATACAAAATTATTGGTTCAAAGACATGTAACATATCTTTATTCTTCTATATGATGGTTTCTGAAATAAAACACAAACCATTTTAGTGTTTTTATGAATCAATATCATATAGAAGGCTGCTAAAGTGTATAACTATATAATGAGCACCCTATATTGTACTATTTTTTTATTATAAAAATGATTTTTCTAGTTCCCAAGACTTCTCGTAAATGATTATATAACCATAAATTAACATTAGAAAAATGATTCCAATAGGTGGAAAATTCTTCTTACGGAGATTTTCTTTCTTCTTATATAAAAGCTTACAAAAAAACAGTTTCTCTCAACCATATTCAATCATTTGTATATTTTGAGTTATAAAAAAGGTTATTTTTTAAAATATATATTTTTTATAGAGCCTCTATGTATAGATCTTTATGGGGCTTTAAGGTTTTTTCAAAATTGTATTTGATTAGTATGTGTGATGTTTTTTATTTATTAGAAAAAAGGACACTATAGTGTCCTGTTTTGGTACAACACTAGTGTTAAAACTCATTCTCAGTGTGTGGTTCATTATTTTTTCTGAGATTACTCTTGAAAGTTAGCTCTTTACGTTAACTAGAGTTCCCCAAGAGGAATTAATCTAATTGCTGTTGTGCTCAGAGAATTATGCAAAACACTGGATAGGTGTATGAACCAAAAATAGCAAGTTCTTCACCTTTGTGTCTAATACATCCATTGGAAAGCTAAAAGAGCCCACCACATACTCCTAGAGTTCATTTGGCTAGTGTAGATCAAGGATTTTGCAACACCTCTTCATCTTCAAGCACATACCTATCCATCTCTTCACAGTGGTATCAGAGCAAGGTTAGACAACATGGCAGATGGATTTCCTTCATCAATTGACAAATTGGACAGAGGTAACTACTCAACTTGGTCATTAAGAATGGAAGTTTATCTCCAAGGTAGAAGTTTATATGGTTATGTGGCTGGAGATGAAGTTATCCCAAGTTTCACAAACAAAAGTCAACCAACACAAGAAGAGCAAGAGAGATTGAGCACATGGTGCTCCAAGGATGCACTTGCAAGGTCTTATCTCCTCAACTCTATCTCAGATTTTTTGTTGCCTCACATTAGAAGTTGTAAGACATCTCATGAAGTGTGGGATGCACTTGAAGCCTTCTTCTCTTCAAGTACCAAAGCTAGGAAGCATCAACTATGGCTGGATTTCACAACTCTCAAGAAGGCTCCCAAACAAAATGTGACTGATTTTGTCACAAAGCTCAAGGACATAGCAGATCAGTTGGGAAGCATTGGAGAGGTAATAGATGAAGAGCGAATTGTAAGGCAGGTCATCAATGGCTTGAAGGCAGATGACAAGTGGGAAGCATTCACTACAGCTATGGATTTGTACATGGACATGCATGTACCTGATTTCAATACACTCATTGGACAACTACTTACTCAAGTGGCAAAGCTTATCAAAAATGGAGAAAGCTCTAAAGGTAATCAATCTTCAGCTTTATACACTGATAAAAGCAAGTCCAAAGATAACAAAGGAAAGGCAAAGAAAGTGGATGATGAAGCAGGTACATATCAAGTTAACTATGTAGGTAGAGGAAGACATGGCAGAGGTAGAGGAAGAGGAGGTAGACAAGGCACGGGGAGATCCCAAGACTCCAACTCATGTTCTATTTGTGGATTAACTAATCATACAACTGAAAATTGCTTTACGAATTCCAGGAATCAAAGAGGCAGAGGATACAATAATGGAAGTTATGGCTACTCAAGAGGGAGGTTCAACAATTATCATGGCAACTACAACAACTACAATCATTCAAACTATCAAGGAGGCTACAAAGGAAGGAGAGACTTCAATAACTACACAGAAGACTCAAACAAAGAGGATTCATTATTGATCATGAACATGGCTATGCCATAAGGTAAATCTGATGAGCATGTTTTCTACATAGATTCAGGTTGTTCAAATCATGTGGCAGGAAATGTGGCACTCCTATCAGATTTAGAAGATCCAAGGAATAAGCATGAGGTACAAACAAGAGATGATACAAGAAACCTTGTGGACAAAATAGGCAATGTCAAAGCACCTGATGGAAACATCAACCTACTCAGTAAGGTATTCTATGTCCCTACCATTACAAAGAATTTGATAAGTGTTAAGCAGATAGTAGAGAAAGGGTTGCAAGTCAGGTTCACAAAAGCAGGAGCATTTGTTGAAGATCCAAGTCAAGGATTCAGAAGAATTGCAAAAGGTGAAAAGGCAGGTAGATTGTTCACATTTGAATTACAAGACACTAGAAACATTGCTCTCTTTAATTATGGTAGTCAGACACTCACATAATTGGAAGTATGGCACAAAAGGTTAGCACATATTGGTGAAAGGTCATTAAAGCAAATTTGCAGGGACCAAAGTGTACTTGGACTCCCTAATTTGTCAAAACAACATATGATTTATAAGTGTAGTGCATGTCAATTTGGAAAGTCTCACAGGTTACCATTCATGAAGAAAGGTCATATGCATGGAGATCTCTTGGAGTTGGTTCATACAGATGTATGGGGACCTAGCAAGGAAGCTTCAATATCTGGATCAAGGTATTATGTCTCCTTTGTTGATGATTGTAGCAGATGGACTATCCTGTTCTTTATGAAACACAAAGATGAAGTTTTTTCATGTTTCAAAAGATATTTGTCTCTTGTGGAGAATCAAACAGGTAAATCTCTAAAAAGGCTAAGGTCAGATGGAGGGGGAGAATACTTCTCCCATGAGTTTGATTCTTTTCTTCAAGAAAGAGGAATCAAAAGAGAGGTAACTACAAGGTACAATCTTGAGCAAAATGGAGTGGCAGAAAGGAGGAATAGGACAATAGTTGAAGTTGCACGGTCCCTGTTAAATGAAAAGCATTTGCCTAATTATCTATGGGTTGAGGCTGTATCTACAGCCACTTGCTTGATTAACAGGTTGCCTTCAAAATCCCTTGATGGGATGACTCCATATGAGGCTTGGAATGGAAGAAGACCAAGCTTAGATCATTGTAAAATTTTTGGATGTATTGCTTTTGCTCATGTTCCTTCAGAGGTTAGAAGCAAGATGGATCCAAAGGCAGAAAGGTGTGTATTTATTGGATATGACAACAATCAAAAGGGCTACAGGTTATACAACCCTACCAACAAAGGATTCTTGGTAAGTAGAGATGTAGTTTTTGATGAGAACAATTCATGGTATGAAGATTCATGCAGGAAGGTCAATTTACCATATGACCTTGAAGAAGATTTTCCAAAGCTTGGTAGAGAACAACCAAAGATTGAAGAACAAGACACCTCGGATGATGATGAAGAATCTCAGATGGAAAAGATCAAAGCATGGAAGTCTAAAGGTAAAGCAAAATTGCAGGAACTTGGACATGAGGCAGAATCATCACATCATGGCCCAAGAAGATCTATGAGGGAAAAGAAAAAACCAAAAAGGTATGGGTTTGATACCTCATTAGTAACTAAACATTCTATCTACATAGCACATGACATAAACCAAGAGGAGCCATCATCCTTTGAAGAGGCCAAAGCAAAAACAGAATGGAAGCATGCAATGAAGGAAGAGATTGAAGCACTTGAGGAAAACAACACTTGGGATTTGGTGCCCAAGACTTCATCCATGAAGGTAATAGGCTCAAGATGGGTCTATAAACTCAAGAAGAATTCTGATGGTTCCATTAACAGGTATAAGGCAAGGCTTGTAGCAAAAGGCTTTGCACAAACTCAGGGAATTGATTATGAGGAGACCTTCTCTCCTGTGGCAAAGATGCCTACTATTAGGGTTTTTCTTAGTATTGCCTCTTCCAAGAATTGGAAGATACTTCAACTAGATGTAAAGAATGCTTTCTTGAATGGTTGGATAACAAAAGAGGTATATATGGCACAACCACCTGGTTTTGAGAATCAAGTTTATCCTGATTATGTGTGTAAACTTAACAAAGCATTGTATGGTCTCAAGCAAGCCCCAAGAGCTTGGAATTTCAGGCTTGTTTCATTCTTGTAGGACAAAGTCTTTCAACCAAGCAAGGCATATCCTTCACTCTTTATAAAAAAGAGTAATTCTGAGGTTATCTACTTATGTGTATATGTAGATGATATTATATTGAGAGGAAATGATGCAGATGGTATGAAGAAGATCAAAGATCAGATGAGAGAAGAGTTCAAGATAAGTGATTTGGGTTCACTTACCTACTTCCTAGGTTTGGAAGTTGTCTACAAAGATCATGGTTTGTTTCTTACTCAAAGAAAGTACATTAAGGACATGTTGGAAAAATTCAAGATGTAAGATTGTAAGATTGCAGGTACTCCAATGGAGGTCAATCACAAATTGAGCTCACATGAAGGTGAACTCATAGAGGACATCACATCATATCAAAGTCTAGTGGGTAGTCTCAACTATGCCACATTGACAAGAGTAGATATATGTTACAGTGTGAGTGTGCTAAGTCAATTTATGCACACACCAAGGAAACCACATATGGATGCTGCCAAAAGGATTCTCAAGTATCTCGAAGGAACCATAAATGAAGGAATTTATTATCCTTATGTATCTGATTTAGGTTTGAAGCTATTTTCTGATGCAGATTGGGCTGGCTCCAAAGAAGATAGAAGGAGCACTTCAGGTTATCTTACCTTTGCAGGTTCAAAGCTTATTTCGTGGTCATCCAAGACGCAACCCACAGTTGCTCTCTCTTCTACTGAAGCTGAATATAGAGGTCTTGCCATAGCTACACAAGGAGCTATGTGGATGAAGACATTATTCAAAGATCTTGGATTGGAGTTTGGAACTCCAACTATTTATGGTGACAATATGAGTTCTATTCATTTGGCTGTCAATCCTATTTTTCATGCAAGGACTAAACATATTGAAGTTCATTATCACTATGTACGCGAGAAGGTTCTAAGCAAAGAGATTCAAATATCATATGTGTCCACTGTTGGTGCAAACAAGCCTTCACACTTGGCTTTGATTTGTGCCTTGAAGACTCAACATAAAGCTTGGACAATTGGAACCTTGGAAAGATAAAGTTTGAACCTATGAAGGATACATTTGAACCATAGAAACAGATGCTTAATTGATTGTTACTCTTTACCCAATGTAAAAGTCAATATGACTTAATCAATTATGTAATCACACCTACTAGAATAGAGTCGTGAAAAAGTAGATGATCTAGTTGAGGGAATATCTCCCTAAGTCTAGTGGAGAGAATCAAGGGAACTTTAATTTGAATTCAAATTCAAATTTGTTCAAAATTCCTATAAAAGAGCTATGTAAAAGTCGCGGGTGAGGAGCTCACTTCCCGAAATTCCAAACAATACATTGAGTGTGTGAGAGCTACTATTGAGCCTACACCTCTGAGTACCATTGGGCATCACTCTACATGCCAATGGGAATGTACATTTGATAGATTCAATACATATACTCATAGACATTATCTCTGTGTTTTCTCTGAGTGATCATCTTCAAGTCTGTCAACTTCAACAGGGCATATCTCAAGATCTACTGAACCAACTTGGATGATTCAAAGCTCATTAGAACCAGCTCAAAGCATTCTACAACACTACAAAATTTCAAGTCATTCTATTCAGCCAATTGGGAGAAATCTCAGTCGAGGCAGTCACTGGTATTTTTCTGTGTAGTCCCTAAAAAGTCGGGGGTGTCTCTGATTTTGCTAAAGATCATGCTCAGTGTATAGTTTGTTAATTGGAGTGATTTAACTTGCTAATGGTAGCTTGTTAAGTTAATTTAATACTCCCAGAAGGAATTAATCCAATTGCAAGTGTGCTGGTCACACTGAGCTTAGGACTGAGCAGGTATCATTACAGGAATAGAAAGTTTTTGGAGTTGTGAAGGTTCAAAATCATCTGTTTTGATTTGGTCATTACTCAATCACTTTGTAAAGCACCTATATAGTTTCTTGATGTTATTTGGAAGCTCAAGGAGTCTCCTAACCATATCTGAAGAGAAAAGAGGGCAGGTGTGAAGCAGGTCTAGCAGCACCAACTTGATCTTCTGATTGTACCCAGCCATCACATCCAACAGTGGTATCAGAGCAAATAAGGTAATCATGGGTGATGGTTTCCCTTCCTTCATTGACAAATTGGATAGAAATAACTACCAGGCTTGGTCATTGAGAATGAAGACCTATCTACAAGGGAGAAGCTTGTATGGATACATATCAGGAGATGAGGAGTTGCCCTCATTCAAAACTAGAGGCCTACCTACAAAGGATGAACATGAGAGGCTCAACCAATGGTGTGCTAAAGATGCTTTGGCAAGGTCATATCTTCTAAACTCTATCTCTGATTTCCTTCTACCTCATGTAAGGAACTGTAAGACTTCCCAAGAGACTTGGGAAACCTTGTCAACATACTTTTCATCAAGCACAAGGGCCAGAAAGAATCAGCTATGGATTGAGTTTACAACTCTTAGGAAGCAATCAAAACAATGTGTCTCAGATTTTGTCACCAAAGTCAAAGACATTGCAGATCAACTTGCAAGTGTTGGAGAAGAAATTGAAGAAGAGCAAATAGTCAGACAAGTGATCAATGGACTAAAGGCAGATGACAAGTGGGAGAGCTTTACCACTGCAATGGACTTATACATGGACATCCAAGCACCTGATCTAACAACTCTGATTGGACAACTCTTTACACATGAAGCAAAGATCACAAAGAATGGAGAGCAATCAAAAGGTAACAATCCCTCTGCCCTATATACAGATAAGAAGTCTAAAGATAAGGGTAAAAGTAAGAAGGTTGATGAAGAAGGCTCTACCTCCCAAGCAAACTATGCAGGGAGAGGTAGATCATCTAGAGGTAGGGGCAGAGGAGGTAAGTCAGGTAGGGGGAGACCCTATAACCAATCTCCATGCAATATCTGTGGCTTGTCTAACCATACTACAGATGAATGCTACAAGAACTACAAGAACCAAAGAGGAAGAGGTCACCAAAGAGGAGGATACTCCCAAGGCAGAGGCAGATTCAATCAATCTCAAGGCTATCATGGCTACAACAATAATTACAACAATAGCTACAATCACAATGGCAATTATCAAGGTGGATACAGGAACAGGAAGGATTACAACAATTATGCAGAGGATCAAGATGATTCCTTGTTGATTATGAACATGACATCTAAATCAGGTATCAATGATGATCATTTGTTCTATATTGACTCAGGTTGCTCTAATCATGTAGCTGGAAATGTTGCCTTACTCTCTGATTTGGAAGAACCCAAAGGCAAGCACCAAGTGCAGACAGGTGATGACACTAAACATTCAGTGGTTAAAGTAGGCAATGTCAAAACAAGTGATGGTAATCAAAATTTACTAAGCAGAGTATTGTATGTTCCAACAATCACCAAGAATCTGATGAGTGTAGGTCAGATTGTTGAAAAAGGTCTAGAGGTCAGGTTCACTCAACATGGTGCATATGTGGAGGATCCAAGACATGGATTCAGAAGGATAGCCAAGGGAGAGAAATCAAGTAGATTATTTACCTTTGAACTTGAAGATACTAAGAACATTGCCTTGTACAACTATAAGGACCAAACCCTATCAGAATTGGAGATGTGGCACAAGAGATTGGGTCATATTGGAGAAAGGACCATAAAGCAAATGAGTAGAGATCAATGTGTGCTTGGGATACCTAATGTATCCAAGCAACACATGATATACAAGTGTGGGGCTTGTCAGTTTGGTAAGTCACACAGATTTCCATACACCAAGAAAGGATTTATGCATGAAGATTACTTGGAATTGGTGCATACAGATGTTTGGGGACCAAGCAACGAGCCATCCATATCTGGATCAAGGTACTATGTGTCCTTTATAGATGACTATAGCAGATGGACTGTCTTGTACTTCATGAAACATAAAGATGAAGTATTTAATTGTTTCAAAAGGTATCTTGCATTAGTTGAGAATCAAACAGGTAGACATTTGAAGAGGCTAAGGTCTGATGGTGGTGGAGAATACTTCTCCAATGACTTTGAAGAATTCTTGCAGGAAAGAGGCATCAAGAGGGAGATTACCACAAGGTACTCACCTGAACAAAATGGGGTAGCTGAAAGAAGGAATAGACTTATTGTGGAGACAGCTAGGTCTATGCTTAATGAGAAAAAACTACCAAATTATCTTTGGGCAGAGAGTGTATCTACTGCCACATATTTAATTAACAGGTTGCCATCAAAGACACTTGATGGAATGACACCCTATGAGGCTTGGCATGGTAAGAGACCATCTCTGGATCATTGCAAGATCTTTGGGTGTGTTGCATATGTGCATATTCCCTCACAGGTAAGGGGAAAGCTAGACCCTAAGGCTGAAAAGTGCATCTTTATTGGTTATGATTTGAATCAGAAAGGATACAGGTTCTATAACCCCTCAAACAAAGGCTTCAAGGTAAGCAGAGATGTCATCTTTGATGAAAATGATTCATGGTATGAAAATGAGTGCAGGAAAGTTAACCTACCTTATGATATGGAAGAAGATTTTCCAAAGCTTGTCAGGCAAGAACCAACTCAGAAGGAGGACACAAGCTCAGATGATGAAGACACCATCAACATTGAAGAGTTCAAGGCTTGGAAATCCAAAGGGAAGATGAAGATGAAGCAACTTGAAGACAATCCAGAATCCTCAACTCAAGCTATGAGGAGATCTCAAAGAGAAAAGAAGAAACCAATTAGGTATGGATATGATACTTCACTTGTAACCAAGCACTCTGTATATCTTGCAAAGGATATCTTGAATGAAGAACCAGGTACATTTGAGGAAGCTATTACTAAACCAGAATGGAAGGAAGCAATGGATGAAGAAATGGAGGCTCTCAAGGAGAGTGATACTTGGGACTTGGTACCCAAGAAGGATTCCATGAAAGTTATAGGATCCAGATGGATCTACAAACTCAAGAGGAACTCAGATGGTACAATAAACAGGTATAAAGCTAGGTTGGTAGCCAAGGGTTTTGCACAAACCCAAGGCATTGATTATGAGGAGACTTTTTCTCCTGTGGCCAAGATGCCAACTATCAGAATCATGGTGAGTGTAGCTGCATCCAAGAATTGGAACATGTACCAATTGGATGTGAAGAATGCATTCTTAAATGGATGGATATCTGAAGAGGTCTACATGTCACAACCACCTGGCTATGAGGATCCCAATAAGGTAAATCATGTTTGTAAATTGAAGAAGGCTCTGTATGGATTGAAGCAGGCACCTAGAGCATGGAATTACAGATTGACAACCTATCTCTTGGATCAAGGATTTGTGATGAGTAAAGCACATACTTCATTGTTTATAAAAAGGAACAATTCAGAGGTAATATACTTGTGTGTCTATGTTGATGACATCATTATTACAGGAAATGATGTTCAAGGAATTAGACACATCAAAAGTCAAATGATGAAGGAATTCAAGATCAATGATCTTGGATTGTTGAAGTACTTTCTAGGACTTGAATTGGTATACACAAACTCAGGTATATTCATTACTCAGAAGAAGTACATTCAGGACATGGTCAAGAAGTTTAATTTGCAGGAAGCTAAGATCTCAAACATTCCTATGGAGGTCAACCACAAACTTAGTGCACATGAAGGAGAAGAGCTTAAGGATATTACAGGTTACCAAAGTTTGGTAGGTAGTCTTAATTATGCTACCTTAACCAGGATTGATATATCATATGGTGTTAGTGTACTTAGCCAATTTATGCATAAGCCAAGAATACCACATTTGGAGGCAGCCAAGAAGATAGTAAAGTATCTAAAGGGAACACAAAATCATGGTTTGTACTTTCCATATTCATCAGACATTGATATCAAAGTATACTCAGATGCAGATTGGGCAGGTTGCAAGGATGACAGGAGGAGTACATCTGGTTACATATGCTTTGCAGGTGATAAACCAATTTCTTGGTCATCCAAGAAACAACCCACAGTGGCTCTATCATCTACTGAGGCAGAGTACAGAGGACTAGCCAATGCCACTCAAGAAGCAATATGGTTGAAGCTATTATATTCAGAATTAGGCCTATATACAAGGCCACCTATCATATTTGGTGATAACACAAGTTCACTTCACCTAGCAGCTAATCCTGTGTATCATGCTAGGACAAAACACATAGAGGTTCATTACCACTATGTGAGGGAGAAATTGCTTAGCAAAGAAATTCAATTATCATATGTGTCTACTAATATACAATGTGCAGATTTGCTTACAAAAGCTTTGGATGGGAGTAAGCTATGCAGGTTTAAATCCATGATTGGATTACAGGATATCATTGAAGACTAGAGATGAAGACTCAAACAAGTGTTTGGCTTGAGGGGGAGCTGTTGGTGCAAACAAGCCTTCACACTTGGCTTTGATTTGTGCCTTGAAGACTCAACATAAAGCTTGGACAATTGGAACCTTGGAAAGATAAAGTTTGAACCTATGAAGGATACATTTGAACCATAGAAACAGATGCTTAATTGATTGTTACTCTTTACCCAATGTAAAAGTCAATATGACTTAATCAATTATGTAATCACACCTACTAGAATAGAGTCGTGAAAAAGTAGATGATCTAGTTGAGGGAATATCTCCCTAAGTCTAGTGGAGAGAATCAAGGGAACTTTAATTTGAATTCAAATTCAAATTTGTTCAAAATTCCTATAAAAGAGCTATGTAAAAGTCGCGGGTGAGGAGCTCACTTCCCGAAATTCCAAACAATACATTGAGTGTGTGAGAGCTACTATTGAGCCTACACCTCTGAGTACCATTGGGCATCACTCTACATGCCAATGGGAATGTACATTTGATAGATTCAATACATATACTCATAGACATTATCTCTGTGTTTTCTCTGAGTGATCATCTTCAAGTCTGTCAACTTCAACAGGGCATATCTCAAGATCTACTGAACCAAATTGGATGATTCAAAGCTCATTAGAACCAGCTCAAAGCATTCTACAACACTACAAAATTTCAAGTCATTCTATTCAGCCAATTGGGAGAAATCTCAGTCGAGGCAGTCACTGGTATTTTTCTGTGTAGTCCCTAAAAAGTCGGGGGTGTCTCTGATTTTGCTAAAGATCATGCTCAGTGTATAGTTTGTTAATTGGAGTGATTTAACTTGCTAATGGTAGCTTGTTAAGTTAATTTAATACTCCCAGAAGGAATTAATCCAATTGCAAGTGTGCTGGTCACACTGAGCTTAGGACTGAGCAGGTATCATTACAGGAATAGAAAGTTTTTGGAGTTGTGAAGGTTCAAAATCATCTGTTTTGATTTGGTCATTACTCAATCACTTTGTAAAGCACCTATATAGTTTCTTGATGTTATTTGGAAGCTCAAGGAGTCTCCTAACCATATCTGAAGAGAAAAGAGGGCAGGTGTGAAGCAGGTCTAGCAGCACCAACTTGATCTTCTGATTGTACCCAGCCATCACATCCAACATCCACTCATCAACAATGTGCAGATATTCTAACCAAAGCATTGGATGGTGCAAAGCTTTGCAAGTTCAAAGCCATGATTGGTTTACAGGTATTCTTGGAAGATTGAAGACCTCAAGGATACTTGGCTTGAGGGGGAGCTGTTGGAGCAAGTCTATGACAAGGCTAAGTATTGTCTTGAGTCCCACAAAGTCATAGAAGAAGCCTTAAAATGAAGACTATGTAAAGTTCACTTGTGAACTACCTCTTGTAACTTTTGAAGACTTTACTTAATGTAAAAGTAAAAGAATCTTAAGTGGTTGAGTCCACTTGATCAAAAAGGGAAAGAGGAGCCACGAATTTGTGATTTGTGGTAGGTACAGAATCAAATCAATCACTAATTGATTGGAGAGTGATTGAGGGAAGTTAGCCTCCCAAACTCAACTATAAATAGACGGCAGCTTTAGTCGTGGTTAGAGAGACCTATGTGAAGACCTCCAAGAGCTGAGCTTTATGCCATATCAAGGTGTGATTCCAAGGCACACATACGTATCAGTAAGTCCATTGTATTGTACAAGCAATATACTTTCATTTTCATTATCATTTGGGTTCATATTTCCATGTTCTTGTGAAGTGTACTACTCACTGCCATATCTCTCAGTTTTCTCAGTCAGATTGCAGAGATGGTTTCTCTGAGCTTGGTGCATAATTTTCAATGATTTAACTTGGTAAAGTTAGCTCTATAAGCCTACTATATGCTCAATTTTCATTTCATTTGGGTATTGCAATTTTCAGTTATGTTTAGTTGAAGTCAACCCTGTCTGTCATTTTCACTTCTCTGTCAGGTACCCGACTTTTTTATTCATCGTGTCAGAGCCATTTCTCAGTGGTTACTCATCCAAATTCAATGATTTAAAGCTTTTTGGATTCAGCTTACTGTCTAGTATAAGCATACAAATTTTTCATAATGATTGGTTTCTTAAATCTGGAGTTATGTTCATTTTTCTGCTCACTGGTCTCAAACTGTAGCAGCCGATGAAAATCGGGATGATGTCATCATTTGTTAAAACTCATTCTCAGTTTGTGGTTCATTATTTTTTATGCGATTAATCTTGAAAGTTAGCTCTTTAAGTTAACTAGACTTCCCCAAGAGGAATTAATCTAATTGCTGCTGTGCTAAGAGAATTATGCAAAACACTGGACAGGTGTATGAACCAAAAATAGCAAATTCTTCACCTCTAAGCTAACTCCAACTTATCTGTTTTGATCTATCTTTTTGAGAGTGATCTTCCAAGGTACATAGGGTGTCTAATGCATCCATTGGCAAGCTAAAAGGGCCCACCACATACTCCTGGATTTCATTTGGGTGGTGTAGATCAAGGATTTTGCAACACCTCTTCATCTTCAAGCACATACCTATCCATCTCTTCACAGTTACTACCCACACACAACGGTTCTAGCAAAATTTACTATTGGTTTGAATGCTTGAAGATGTACTGGAGGATAGCTTGCAAGAGAAATACAAAGATGGTTTGCAGGTGGGAATCCAAGCTAAGCTTCACACCCTATGACCTGCAACCCTCAACGAGGCTATATCTTTCGCCTATGCTCCAAAGAAAGAATTCCACTCCATAACCAAGTCAATCTATCTACAACAACCGCATCAACGACCACTTTTTTGTTAAACCAAATCTTCCCATGAAACGTAATTTTAATGCCCCATCTTACTCTACTTTTCCTCGTCCATCGTAATCCAACTACTCAACCGCACCTGTTGCTTCATCTATCCAACCTACCAAACTAACTACCCTACAAACTTCAGTGATGGATGCCCAACAAAAGCGGCCACGAATCACTTGCTAGAATTGTGCTAAACCTGGACATACAAAAACGAAGTGCCAATTGCGACCTCTTAACATGAAACCAACTAAAACTCAATTACATAACATGGAGGTCCATAATGAAGAAATTCCTCCTCTTTGGATAGAGGAATCATTGGAGAAGGACTTAAGTACCTTGGGTAACGATGTATCTCTTCATTCTCTAGTTTGCATATAGGGTACTATAAATAACAAAATCATTAAAATTCTACATGATGATGGTAGTTCACATGACCATTTGACATTTATTAGTACAAGAACTTAAATAAAAAACGTTTCCTTCATTGTATAAAGTAAAAGTTGCATTTTAAGGTAATCGTTATAATTTCACATGAGAAGTGCAAGATGTCATGATTAGCATAGGCCCATATGTTGATTCATGAACATTTTTAATTGCACCTTTGCAATCTTACCATGTTATACTAGGTATGCCTTTTCTTCATCATTATAACCCACACAATCTGCACGGCATGATTTCCAACCATTTCCACTGATTAATCATACTCAAGTAAAACATACATTTAGGAAAGGATTCAATTCATGCATTGTTTTTATCAATGTCATCAATGATTATACTCATACACTTCTTGATGCACATAAACCCTTCATGACTACTTATAAAGATTGTTTTATGTCTGAGTATCCCTCTAAACTACCACCATCTCAAGGACCATTTGACCATAGCATAGACTTTGTCCATAGTAGTTCTCCTCCTTATAAAGTGTTGGAATCAATGTTCCACTCATGGTCCAAATATCCTCAACTTATAGTTATAGCAAGAACATGTTGTAGGTATGTACAACAAAAAGGCACGGGTGCCTTGGTCTTTGATCAAGTCCAGCGATCCGCACAACGGAAATAAAATTTTGTTATTAGAAAAGCAAATTACAAAGAAGGTAACCAACAAATTTTTCATAGATGTTTTTTTCATCGTAAATTTATAAGATGAAGCTTTTCAAATGTGCTTTTATGATGTGCTTTTCACATAGCTACAAGGCTATGAAAGAATAGCAATGCTCATAATCTAATCATCACTCAAAAAATCTTCTCAAGCTATTCAAGGAGAAATTGGAGGAGATTTTGGAGGCCATCTTGGAGGTGGAGTTCTCACACCCTTGGAAGAGTTGTGGTCTACATCTTGGTGATTATTTGGAGGAGACACCTAAGGAGAACATGAAGTTATGGCATGCTAGATTTGGTCATATCAGTTACAGAGATCTCAAACATATCAAAGATCAAGGTATGGTGGAGAGTTTTCCTATTTTCACTTTACCAAATGATGTAGAGTCATGTGAAAGATGTCTTGAAGGAAAGCTTCACAAACTACCTTTCAAGAAACATAGATTTATCATGGCCACAAGGAAGTTGTAGATCATACATTCGGATGTGAATAGTGTTGAGGATAGAAGAATCTGGAGGATAAATAGTTAATTTGAATTCTGAAAGTTTGCTAATTCAGATACTACTCAATCGGATGTGTATTTTCTTGTTCGGATTTTTAATAGACAATTACTTTTTGTAAGGCGCTGATGTTGCAAAAAAGAGAAGTAGTTGTGTTCCGTTCACGAAAGAGAGAGAGAGAAAGTTAGAGAGGAGTAAAAACGTCTCCAAGAAGAAGAGTGCGAGAAAACTAAAAGAGGCAAGATGCATCTTCAGAGAGAATGGCGTAGAGACAGATTTACTTATTTTTATAATGTCTTTTCGATTTTCAGAAGTTCTAATCCATTTTTCTATCATGTATACCTGATGTAGAAGAACTCCAATGAAGAAATTCAGTTAAGTACATTCAGTGCAAGAATGATCTTGTCTATTTGCATTTTGTTCGTTGATGATGGATTCTGTCTTAGTGTAACCATACTAAACCTGAACTTTGTTGGGTATATTTGTGGTGCGAAGTAGATTAGCGCTAAAGTTTGATTGTCCAGAAATAAGTAGTGATGTGTTGAATTCCAACCCCAACACATTTGGCGATCCTATTGTGCTACTAATGAAGCAAGAAATGCATGAAGCAAAGAAGGAAACAATTTGGTAAAGTGTACTTTACAAGAGCGCAGGCAAAGACAGTGAAAGTGGAGTCATCCTCAGAATTTTACGATTGGTATAAAGCCGAGGAGGAAGCAAAACTGGAAACAGAAGAGGAACAGGGAGAAACAGGTGTAGTAGAGGTAAGGTTAGTGGGCGGTATACTTGGAGTGGTATTCCTAACAGAAGCAACTGTAGGAGTAAGAAGACAACTCTAGTTTGACCCACTTGCAGGCGTGACCGGTCAAAGAACTAGGCGTACACCTCAACCACAGCCAATGGCGCAACCACCTCCCAATCCCAAAGTCAAAGCAGCTCATTTTAGAGGAGGCTCTAAAGAAGATGCTGATTTCCATGTGGCTCAATTTGAGATAAAATGGACAGCTAATGGATACCCAGCTATATATGGTGATGACATTAAACTTCAGCAATTTGCTGCCACGTTGGAAGGACGAGCAATGAGCTGGTTCAGTCAATATGGTATTGCTCATTTCGCTACATATGATGCATTAAAAATAGCATTTTTGCAATGATTTAGAAAAGAGAAGACTCCTTCCGATGTGTTACCAAAATTGAGAGGTATCAGGCAAAAAACCATGTTAGTGGAAGATTATGCTTAGAAATTTAGAACCTTAATGGAACGATTTCAAGGTAATGAAAGACCTACTGACGAGATGTTGGCAGGTTATTTTCTAAAAGGATTACAAAGTACCATTAGACATGCAGTTGCAAGTGTGGATATTGGGAATGGTTTTGATGTATTAGTGTTAGCAGCTGCACGTGTGGAAAGAAGATTTGGAAGGGCTAAAAAGAGACATTCTGATTCTAATTCAGAGGCTGACTCTGATTCAGAATTGGAGTCAGACAAAGGTTCAACTGATTCTGACTCTGATACCCAAGATGAAGAAGTAGTAGGGAGCAAGCATCGCAAGCATAAGGCTAAGAAAAGTAAAGAGGAAGCACGGATTAGTAAGTTAAAAAGACATGGATATTCCATTGTAGCTCCAAAAGAAAGGAGATTTTGTGATATTTGTGATAAAGACGGACATACAACAAATCAATGTTGGTACAACCCCAAGAATAGAGGGCACAATTCACGACAAGAGAATAGGAATAATACTGATGTGGAAGCCAATCAGACTATGCTTGTGCAAAGGAGAGGCAATTTTCAAAGGTAGCAGCAAGCAAGACCTCTATGGGGAGATTAGGGGAATCAACAAGGACATAACCAGCAAGGTCATCAACAGGGGCAACCACAAAGAGCGATGCCTTATGGATATTGTTTGATGCCTGATCATTGGATAGGACCCAATTGTCCATTATGGGCAAAGCATAGGGAAGAAAGGGGCATATCAATAATTCGGTATAATCAGTCTAATCAACAGGGACAGCAGGCTGCTCAAGCCAATGCTATAGTTATTGAGTTACCAAAACCGGAGTGTAGAAATGAGGCAGCTCCTAATACATCGGAAATGGTAAATGCAAAGCAGGACTCTCAGTGGTGCTGTGATTGTAAGCAGTGTGGGAAAGGAAAAGAAGTGGAAGTGTTGGCGGTCATAAGGTCCAAAAACAAAGGTCCTATCAATTGGCAAGAACAACGACAGGTTAGGGACAAAGTGCAAAAACACGTTCAACAAGAGCAGCAAAAACAGGTGAAATTTATAGATCCGACCGAGGAAGAGCAGGATGGAGGCATGGTACCATCAATAACAACCAAAAACAAGAATTCAATCAAGCAAGATGTTGATAAAGATTCGTTTGAGGTAATCATTAAATCACCATTACAGTTGTCTTTAGACCAATTATTATTCTTGGTACCAGCGTTTCGGGAGAAATTATTGAAGAAGCTGGTTGGTCAGCGTTTAGAGCCATCACTTAGGTCGGTATCCTCAACATCAGCCAATAATATTGATCCAATGGATGTAGATTTTGTCGTGCCAGTAATTCAGGTACAGTATGGGCAAAGACGATTTGATGAAGTGTCGTTGGATGGGGGCTCAAGGGTGAATATATTACCTGAGCATGTTTTTAAAGAAATGGGAGAAGGGGCATTGGCGCCAGCACCGTTTCAAGTGAAGATGGCGGATCAAACTCGAGTTCAGCCCGTTGGCATTATGAAGCACCAACAGATCATTATTTCTAGAATGTCATTTATGGTAAATTTTATGGTCATTAGGATGTCTGAGTCAGCTTATCCATATGAAATGTTATTAGGAAGACCTTGGTTCAAGGTTGCTAAAGTCAAGCAAGATTGGGGTCTGAACGTGGTAATGATCATGAAAGGGGAAACGAAGGTGACAATCCCTATGTGAGGAAGAAGGAATATGTCAGTGCAGGATAAACCAATTATGGCTCAGACTATTAATTTGGCCGATGAGTTAGAAGACGATGAAGAGGAAAAAATTTTGCAAGCAAATCCAACGATAGTACCGGTATTGGAGGTTGATGTCGCAGGGGTATTGAGTAAGGGTGATCCAATTGTGGAGAAAGTAGATGGGCCAATTCTGGGTAATAGGTTGAAGGAGTACAAATACAAAGGATATTTGAGAAAAGTGTGGCAACTCCAGTGCAGCAGAAGTTAAAACAACAAGAAAAAGAAGTAATAAGTTTAGCTGAACGGATATATGACCAGAAGTATGCGGGTTCGGCAAGGGTAAACAAGGAAGAGCTTCAAGAAGTCAATTTAGGGACCGAAATTGAACCTAACATGGTGAGAATCAGTAAAGCAATCGATGGTCAGTTTAAGAAGGATCCTATTTGTTTGTTGAAAGATTATGTAGACGTATTTGCATGGGATTATTCTCTGGTAAAGGGCATAGATCCAGATTTGCATCAACATCGGATTAATTTGAAGATGGATGCAGTGCCGGTGGTGCAGCAGCGGTATAGGATGAATCCAAATTTTGCTAAACAAGTGAAAGAAGAAATTGATAAACTATTGACTGTTGGATTTATTAAACCTGTTAATCAGGTGACTTGGCTTTCTCCTATTATTGTAGTCCCCAAAAAGAATGGGAAACTCAGAATTTGTGTGGATTATAGAAAGTTAAATGTGGCAACAATCACTGATCCTTTTCCTATGCCGTTTTGTGATGACGTATTGGAGGCAGTAGCAGGACACGAAATGTACAGTTTCTTGGATGGGTTTTCAGGGTACAATCAAATTAGTGTGGCTGAAGAGGATCAACATAAAATGGCATTTATTACAAAATTTGGTGCTTACATGTTCACAGTTATGAGTTTGGGTTGAAGAATGGACCACCATCATTTAATTATGTGGCACATAAAGTGTTCGAACCTTACCTACAAGAGTTTATGCAGGTGTTTGTGGATGATTTCTCGGTCTTTTGTAAGAAGGTTGAACATTTGCAGCATTTGAAATTATGTTTTGACGGATGTCAATAGTTTAGGATGGTGTTAAATCCGTTTAATGGTGTAATTGCAGTCAGAAGTGGTATTTTATTGGGACATGTCATTCCTGAACAAGGCATGGCCATAGATGTTAAGAAGATTGAAGCTATTAGGACGGCAAAGGCACCTATGAATGTGAAGGAAATAATGTGGTTCATGGGTCAGATTAAGTGGCACTCCAGATACTTACGGTATTTGGCTAATATCTCTTTACCACTTACACATTTGACAAAAAAGGATGTTCCATTCGTATGGGTGGATGCTCAAGAAAAAGCGTTTCAACTCTTGAAGAAGATGGTGTCTGTGGCACCAATTTTGCAACCACCAGATTGGTCATTGCCTTTACACATATTTGTTGATGCATCTAATGTGGTTGTTGGAGCAGTTTTGATGCAGCAAAAGGAGAAAGGATGGTATAGACCAGTGTATTATGCTAGTAGGGTATTGTGTTGATTGAAAGGGAAGCTTTAGCAATCATATATTCTCTCAACAAGTTTCAACATTATTTGCTGGGAAATAAAGTGTTTTTCATGTGGATCACCAGGCTTTGATATATTTGATTAAAAAGCCTTCGTTGACATGAAGACTAGCCAGGTGGATTCTTTAATTACAAGAGTTTGATTTTGTGATTATTCATACTCCAGGCAAAGAGCATGCAATGGCTGACTATTTCCGTCGGTTGGAATCAGGGGAGGCAACTTCAAGTGTCAATGATGAATTCCCCAATGCGGAATTGTTTAATGCACAGGTTGCTGAACCAGATTCTTGGTATGATCAGTTATTGGTATTTTTAACGGATGGGTCATTACCACACCATTTTTCACCTGATCAAAGAAAGAAATTTGCACTTAAAAGCAGACCGTATTTGATCATCGTCGGGGCATTATATAAAGAAGGGGTGGATCAGGTTATTAGGAGGTGTGTACTAGAATTTGAGCAACCAGCAGTGTTACAAGAGGCACATTCAGGTCTAATAGGAGATCATTTGTCTGGGGACATTACAGGAAAGAAAGTGTTACAAGAAGGTTTATAGTGGGCCTACAGTGTTAAAGGATGCACATGAGTATGCAAAAAGATGTGTGATTTGTCAGAAGATGGGCCAACGAAGCAATTCAGATTGGATGTCTGATCATCCGGTTTTACCATTGGATCCATTCCAAAAAAGGGGTATGGATTTCATGGGCCCTATTAAACCAATTACTTAGCATGGCAGCAGATATATTTTAGTAGCCACATATTATTGTACAAAGTGGGTGGAAGCAGTGGCATTGAAGGATAACAAGGCAGCAAGTGTGGCAAAATTACTTTATCATAATATTATGACCACATTTGGTTGTTCTATTGAGTTGGTAAGTGACAGAGGTGCTCATTTTCTTAATGAAGTAATTTCAGAATTAACACGAACTCATTTGATTATGGATAAAAATTCTACAACATATCATCCACAGGTGAATGGTCAGGCTGAAAGTACAAATAAAACATTAATGCGTATTCTTAAGAAGCTTGTGCATGACAATCAGAAAAATTGGGATTTATTACTTGAATCAGTTTTGTGGTCATTCAGAACAACATTCAAAGTGACAACAGGTATGACTCCATTCCGACTGGTATATGGATTGGAGGCAGTGGTACCCATGGAATTTGTGGTTCCAAGTTTGTGAATCACAACGGAAAAGATGTCTCCTGATTTATCGGTTAAACACAGAAGCAAATATCTTCTGCAGATGGAAGAGGATCGTTTTGTAAGTGCATACATTACTGAGGTAATTCAAAGAAGAAGACAAGCTTGGGTGGATCAGAATGTGAAGTTTAAGTTATTTAAAGAAGGAGATTGGGTAATGGTGTATAATTCTAAGCTAGACCACATCCGGGAAAGCTCACATTGAGATATCAAGGTCCAATCAGATTGTGCAAGATTTAGGGCAAGGAACTTTTCTATTGGCAGATGTATTTGGCACAAGAATGGAAAAACCAATCAATGGATTTCGGCTAAAGAAATTTCAAGGGAAGCTCGCACATTTGGATTGGTTATCTTTTAATGTAGTGCAAGTAATAGTTAAGTCTGAAAAATCATATTACTAACATGTTTGATCACTGGAGAAAGAAGGTTTATTTATCTGCATTTTCATCCTTGGTGACATGTTTCCTTGATTGTTGTTGGTCGAAAATGGCATTAAGCGCATTCTTACGAATCCATTGGGGGATAGGTTATAATCAGATGATCACATTTTTGTTAGCAGTTATTTGTTAGCATACAACAAAGAAGGGAGTGTTGGTGAATCAAACTGCAGTATTAGAGGAATATTCAGAAGCGGCAAGATATGTAACTCAAGGTGCATGGAAATTGATGATAGCATGCAGCCAGCAACATCATGGATTGGTGTTCCTGGGTAGACATGCAGATAACGGAGGACATCAGTTTTATTGTCCGTTGGAGAGCACAGTTCACTTGAACAAGGTTTTGCGGGAGCTTGTAGGGTGGTGGATCACAAAATGCAATGTGAAGGGGAGGAGATCTCAGTTAATTATTCTCAATTTGGGCATCAGCCTTAATGCGACTAATTGCACGTGTAGAATAACTTTTACTCATGGCATGGAAATGTGTGTAAAGATGTGCCTAATGATTTTTAAGAGTAACGTATGCCCAAACATTATTTAGTTGCATGGGTTGGCACATGATCCAGTATGTAAAGTTCTCAACTCAGTGGCGATTTGAAAGTTTGCACTACTTGTACCTGCATTTTGCATTTTATATCATGGCTCCAAAGGTGATGTGGGTCGCAGGATCTAGTGTGTCCTTGCAGGAGACAACAGTGATGAGGGGGCATTGTAAAAGACGAGAAAGGAGGATACGACAACAGAGGAGAGTGATAGCCAGTTTCGGGATGAGGTGGAGGAGATTTCAACACCATCAACAGCGACAAAGTTTATGCAGACCGTCATGGATTTGTTTACGGATTTCAAGGTAGAAATTCATATACATTCTCCTATTAATGCGGCTTGGCTCCACAAGATAGGTTTACTATATATTGCAGCACTACCGTGGGCACAATGGCGATGCAATTACTATGCAAAAAGTTATCTTGAGATTCTCAAGAAGACGAAGGGACAATTGATGTTATAGGTAAAGTTTTCCCTTGAGTTAGTGGCGGAGGTGTTTAAACTACCAATATATAAGGATGTGGTTATTTTGAAATGTTCAGAGGAGTCATTGAGAAAATAATTTGGTACAAGAGAAGGTGGAAGACAATATTATATGATGAAAAATGTGTTGATATATTTAGGTAGTGATGTGTGTGAACACACTAGGACCGTCGGGGCATTTTTTTCCCTCTTTAGGAGGTTTTTTTCCCCTAGCTTGTATATACGCCTATTGCCCTAATGGGCTACTTATCTTTGTACATTCTCTAGTAATACATTCAGTATTGTGTGTTTGTGCTCCAAGCTTTGTCTTCTTCCTTGTGTTGTTCGCGTGCTTCCATAGATGTTTAACTCCAACAATTGGTATCAGAGCAGGTCGTCGCTTCATCTAGGGTGCCGTCGACACTCCTCCGTTTGCAGTCCAGATTCGCATGAAATTTGGTGAGCATACTCAGGGTGTCTCAGAGATCAAAACAGCTTCACTTTGTGGTGCCGAAATCGCGATCTAAGCTCGTTTCGACCTCCAAACGCACTATCGTAGTGCTTGTGCAGGCTATTTCATCTTTTTGTCATCTTTTTGTGCCAAAGGTATATACCAGTTTTTGTTTGCCAGTATAAGCGTCTCCAAGTCTGCTATAGGTTTAGCAGAACTTGTCTAGGCAGTTTCGTTCATTTGAGATAGAGTCAATTTTCTACATCAAGGTATTTTAGTCAGTGGCAATGGCTGAAAGTAGTGATGTATTCCGTATGTTGGTTGTTGAGGATAAGTTGGATGTTACCAACTACCCATTGTGGGCTTATATGATGCGACATGTATTGGTTGCAAAAGGATTGTGGAACATTGTGCAGGGTGTTGAAAGACATCCTGTTACACCTGTAACAACAGGTACTCCTAATACAAGTGCTGGAGCTGATGAAGATGGTGTCGAAGATGATGTTCTGCAGATTCCTGTTCGTGCTGCTGTTTCTACTGCACCTACTGCAGAGTAGATTCGTTGGGATGGTAGAGATGCCCAGGCACATGCATTGATAGCTTTGTCTGTCAAACGTGCCATTATTCCTCATATTCAATCTTGCAGAACAGCTAGGGATGCTTGTGATACACTCACCACATTGTACCAAGTTAGGAATGAGGCTCGTGTTGCTTGCCTCCAAAAACAGTTGGAGAGTGAGCACATGAATCAAGCTGATTCTATGGACAGTTTCCTAACAAAGATCAAAGACTTGAAGGAATAGTGGATTTCTTCTGATGAGATTATACCAGATAGCTCACTTGTGCAGACCGTTTCTGAATGGTCTTCTTGATTCATATCAGAGTTTTGCTTCAACTCTTCGGTTGATGATGAAAGGCAATCCGAATGCCTTATCATTTGAGGAGTTAGTCTCTGTTCTGTTGCAGGAAGATCAGTCAAGGCATAATAGGTCCATTATGCGTGTTGCAGATCAAGCTTTCTTGGCTAGTCAGAAGGGCAAAGGGAAATGGAGCTCTTCTACTAGTAAGCAGAAATCTGTAAATGTTGCACATTTGAAGAACTAGGATAAAGATGAGAAGAAATCAGAAAAGTAGAAATTGTTTTGCAAGTACTGTAAAGGAAATGATCATATCATAAAGAAGTGTCCAAAATTGGCTGCAAAAGAGGCAAAGAAAAAGGAGGCTAGAATGGTTGTTGCAGAAGCCTCTACACCAAAAACAGAGTCTGCTAATCTTGTGCAGGAAGAAGAATGGGCGTTTACTACTATTTGCAGTTTTGAACCATCTTCTGATGAGCAGTGCATGTCCGTAGTGGACTCAGATGTTTGGTACTTTGACAGTGGGGCGACCAAACATATTACCTCACACCGTAGTTTCTTCTCTTCACTCAAGCCTGCCCCTACAAGGAATACCGTCACATGCGCTAACAACTCCTCTTATCCTGTTATGGGAGTTGGTAAGATCATTCTGACTACTGCTGATGGTAGTTCTTTCACCTTCTCAGATGCTTTATTTGTGCCAGGGATCAAGAAGAATCTGTTATCAGTTTCTACATTAGCCAAGATTGGCTTGGTTGTGAAATTTGTTGATGACAGATGTACAGTTCATGATCTGTCGAATGGCGATGTTATTATTGCTTCTAGCATTTTATGTCGTGGGATGTATAAGCTCATAGACTATGAAAGATCTGTGAATGATTCAGCATGTGCAATTCATGATTCTCAGGCTATCTCAGATGCAAAGCTTTGGCATGCACGCTTTGGTCATCTGAATTTTGCTAGTTTGCTACGCCTGCAAAAATCTGATATGGTGTCTTCTTTGCCCAAGCTTGAGACACCTGGAAAACATGTATGTGAAGGCTGTATTTTGGGCAAAATGCAGCGTTCCTCCTTTCCAAAAGATGGTTCAGTTCGGGCTACGCAGAAATTGCAGCTTGTACATAGTGATGTCTGTGGTCCGATGCAAACACCCTCTTTTGGAAATTACCTTTACTTCGTGACTTCCATTGATGATTTTTCCAGGTATGCATGGGTATATCCACTCAAAGCAAAGTCGGAAGTGTTCATGTGCTTCAAACAGCTTTTGGTTTTGGCTGACAATCTGTCAGCATGTAAAATGGGCACCCTCCGTTCTGATCGAGAGGGGGAATATATGTCTTCTGATTTTAATGCATTTCTGGCTGAACATGGGATAAAACACCAGTGTACAGTGCCGTATACACCTCAACAGAATGGACTTGCTGAACGAAAGAACAGGTCTCTCATGGAGATGGTGAGGTGTATGGTCAAGAGTCAGGCTTTACCTCATAGTTTCTGGCTTGAGGCTGTCATGTGTGCAGAATATGTACTGAACAGGTGTCCCACTAAAGCGCTGTAGTCTATCACTCCATATGAGGCTTGGCATGACTGCAAGCCATCTGTTGCTCATCTATGTGTTTTTGGTTGTTTGGCATATGCACTAGTGTTTGAACAACATCGCAGAAAATTGGATGATAAGGCAGTAAAATGTTTTTTTGTTGGGTACAGTTCTGAAAGTAAAGGTTATCGTCTGTATCATCCACAGACTAAACACATTCTAGTTAGCCGTGATGTTGTCTTTGTGGAAGATGCTATTCAGCCATTTCTTTCATGTACTAAGGAGACATCTGTTAACTCCAAAGACATGTATGATACTTTGATGTGTCTTTTTACAGGTGGACAGTCTAGTGTTGGTCCTAATGAGGCAACTTCTCAGCCTTTGCAGGTTTCATATGATGATGTAGATCATTCCATTTCTGATGCAGATTTACATGCACTTGTTGATGAGAGAGCTGATATTGAGCAGGCAAATACTATGCCAAAATGGCTTGTGCAGACTTTGCGTGACAGCAAATTAGATGCACCTTTGTCATATCGTACTCGTTCAGGCTCTCATAGTGCCTCCTTTGCATCAGATTGCTATGCTATGGCTGCATCTAGTCTCTGTGATGAAAATGAGCCTGTTTCTTTTGATGAAGCATAGAATTTAGAAAATTGGATGGCTGCTATGCAATCTGAATATGATGCTATAATGAAGAATGGTACATGGTCTTTATGTGACTTGCCTCCTCACAAGAAGGCCATTGGCACTAAGTGGGTATACAAGCTGAAGCGTAAACCTGATGGTACAGTTGACAGGTATAAGGCTAGGCTTGTTGCAAAGGGTTATGCGCAAGAAAGAGGCATTGATTTTGATGAGACCTTTGCACCTACATGTCGTATGACTACTGTTCAGAGTATTTGTGCACTTGTAGCCCATCATGGTTGGAATGTACATGAGTTGGACATTAAAACAGCATTTCTAAATGGTGACTTGCATGAAGAAGTGTATGTTTTTCAGCCCCGTGGCTTTGTGCAGAAAGGGCATGAAAACCAGGTGCGCAAGTTAAAGAAGGAATTATATGGTTTAAAGCAAGCACCACGTGCTTGGTATGAGAAGATACATGACTATCTGATTGCACATGGTTTTGAGAACAGTCCAACTGAAAGCACCTTATATGTTAAGCGTGCTAATGATGTGCTTCTGATCATTGTTGTCTATGTTGATGACATGCTGCTCACTGGTCCTATTGAGAAGCATATTGCTGATTTTAAGGCTGATTTGCATGCCTCATTTGAGATGTCTGATTTGGGGCATTTGCATCACTATTTGGGCATTCAGTTTATGCAAGTTGATGGTGGAATGGCTTTGTGTCAAACGAAATATATTGACACATTATTGCAGCATTTTGGCCTTGAAGACTGTAAGCCTATTGCCACTCCTATGGAGACAGCTTTATGATTGAGTCTTCATGATGCTAGAGATGCATTTGATGTTGTTCTCTATGAGCAGGCTGTTGGATGCTTGATTTACTTATGCATTACTCGGCCAGATATTGAGTTTGCTATCTCATAGATGAGCAGGTTTATGCATTGCCCAGGAGTCACGCATTGGAAGGCAGTTAAGCACATCTTTCGCTACTTGAGTGGTACTCGGCTACTTGGGTTGTTTTATCCCAAGGGGGGATCACTACCGCCAGATTTGCATGCTTTTTCTAACTCAGATTGGGCTCGTTGCTATGACACTCGTGTGTCCACCAATGGTTTTTGCTTCATGCTTGGTAGCTCATGTATATCTTGGTTGAGCAACAAGCAGCCTACTGTGGCCACTTCCAATTGTGAGGCTGAGTATAGGGCAGCTTTCACAGCGACTGTTGAGTGTGTGTGGCTCAGACGCCTTATGGCGGATTTGGGTGTTGGCTAGTCTTCTGCCACCACCATCTTCACTGACAGTCAGAGTGCATTAGCAGTTGCGAGGAACCCTGTGTTCCATGCTCGCACTAAGCACATTGAGGTGCATTATCACTATGTCAAGGAGAGGTTCTCTGCTGGGGAGATCAGCTTGGCATATGTGCGCACGCAGGAGAACAGTGCAGACCTTTTCACAAAGGCTCTGCCTAGGGAGAAGTTTGAAGCTTTCCGCAAAGCTTTGGGCTTACTTCCTTTTGTGGAGTGATTTCCACATAGCTTGGCACTTCCTTATACATGAGTGCCAGCTCCTTGTTCACCGCATCACTCCCAGGGGGGATTTGTTGATATATTTAGGTAGTGATGTGTGTGAACACACTAGGACCGTCGGGGCATTTTTTTCCCTCTTTAGGAGGTTTTTTTCCCCCGGCCTGTATATACGCCTATTGCCCTAATGGGCTACTTATCTTTGTACATTCTCTAGTAATACATTCAGTATTGTGTGTCTGTGCTCCAAGCTTCTTCTTCTTCCTTGTGCTGTTCACGTGCTTCTACAGACGTCTAACTCCAACAAAATGCAGGATATGCACGTCGGGAGCAGCTAAAGTGGTATTTAGAAAGATTATGTTTTATTACTGAGTATGACTACATGTCAAGAGAAAACTTTGCACCATTAGCTTATGCTGAATCAGATGGTAGGGTAAGTTGGGCTCACTAGCTATATGAGCACATGCATGATCAAATTTTTATGGGAGATGGGCGCAAAACATTGTTGAATAGTCGTATGTCAGCGTATATGGTAGCACTTTTTCAGTTTGTATAACAAACGGATAACCACGGGCTCCCAAGGCCTAAGGAAACCAAAATTCAAGGAGATGAGTCAGGAATTCGGGGTCAAATGCAGGTACTAGAGAAAGAAGTGGAAGGATCACTGGAGATGTGTATGGATTTGCTAAAGGCAGGATATACGGCCCGAGAATTGGAACCAATTATGCAAACGCTTCAGACTAAGTATGAAAAACAGATGCTAAATGATGATGGGTTGTTGCAGGTTCTAAATTGTGCGGAGCAGCCAAAAGTAATAGGTAAGACATTTAAATTATCTAAAAAGAGAAAGTTAGAAGTGCAGTTGCAGGCAATGGAGAATAAACAGGGAGAAGAGGTTAAGCAACAATCAATATTGCGAACAAGTTTTGATGCATCAAGTATGAAGGAGAAAATGCAAGAAATTTTTGTTTTTTTAGAATGGCAGGAGGAATAATTGAAAAAGTATGAGCATACTAAAGAGTCTGTTAATAAAGAAAGTTATCAATTCTTACAAAAGCAGGTGCAATTACTTCAAGAAGAGGTAAACAAGAAAACACAAGCATTGGAGGAATACAGTCAACAAAGTAAAATGCAGCAAGTAATTGAGTTGTCAAAAGTGAAGCAGTCATTACAGGAGTTTGGTGAGTGGAAAAACACTATATAGGAAAAAATTGAAAATGGGATGAATGGGTTTTCTACACTGAATGCTAATCTGTAGACACAAGTTGTAGTACTTAGATCTCAGATGGAAGCATTGTTGGCACTAGAGAAACAGACATTAGAAAATGAGGATATGGAGTTTAATGCAGATTTAATGACAGAGTCGGATGTTGCAGTATTGAAGCAGCATGTGCAGAGATATGTTCAACATATGGAAGGTGGTTCAAGGTCATTTGCAAACTCTGTGTAGAATCCAGATTGAGCAGGTATAGAATTGTTTTTTTTCAAAGCATGAGAAGGATTTACTGCATATGGTTGAAGAATATCAGAAGCAGATTGATGAGCATGAGCAAACAATCGAAGAACTGCAAGAGCAATTGTTGCAAAGAGATTTTTAGCAGAAAGTGGATGCAATAGTTGAGCAGCAATAATTAGTTGATTCAATGGAACTGAAGGAAGCGCAGAAAGGCACTGACGAGGATGTGGAAGTGCTGCAGAGTCAAGAAGTTGGAACAGAGGAAGGTATCAGTCCTAAACAATCAAAGGAAATAATATTGTACGATCAAGGGATTGTAAATTCGAGTCTGATTTTTTTGAAAAAATCCCCCACCGGGCTATGCCAGGTGTTGAGGATAGAAGAATCTGGAGGATAAATAGTTATTTTCAATTCTGAAAGTTTGCTAATTCAGATACTACTCGATCGGATGTGTATTTTCTTGTTCAGATTTTTAATAGACACTTACTTTTTGTAAGCCGCTGATGTTGCAAAAAAGAGAAGTAGTTGTGTTCCATTCACGAAAGAGCGAGAGGAAGTTAGAGAGGAGTAAAAACATCTCCAAGAAGAAGAGCATGAGAAAACTAAAAGAGGCAAGATTGTTGATATATTTAGGTAGTGATGTGTGTGAACACACTAGGACCGCCGGGGCACTTTTTTCCCTCTTAAGGAGGTTTTTTTCCCCCGGCTTGTATATACGCCTATTGCCCTAATGGGCTACTTATCTTTGTACATTCTCTAGTAATACATTCACTATTGTGTGTTTGTGCTCCAAGCTTCTTCTTCTTCCTTGTGTTGTTCGCGTTCTTCCGCAGACATCTATCTCCAACAATTGGTATCAGAGCAGGTCGTCGCTTCATCTAGGGTGCCATCGACACTCCTCTGTTTGTAGTATCAGAATTGCACAAATTTTGGTGAGCATACTCAGCGTGTTTCCGAGATAAAAATAGCTTCGCATTGTGGTTCCGAAATTGTGATCTGAGCTCGTTTTGGCCTCCGAACGCATTATCGCAGCGCTTGTGTAGGCTATTTTGTCTTTTTGTGCCAAAGGTATATACCAGTTTTTGTTCGCCAGTTTAAGCGTATCCAAGTCTACTACAGGTCTAGCAAAACTCATCTGGGTAGTTATGTTCAACTTTTTGAGATACAGTCAATTTTTTGCATCAAGGTATTTTAGTCATTGGCCATGGCTGAAAGCAGTGATGTATTCCGTATGTTGGCTGTTGAGGATAAGTTGGATGGTACCAACTACCCATTATGGGCTTATATGATGCGACATGTATTGGTTGCAAAAGGACTGTGGAACATTGTGCAGGGTGTTGAAAGACGTGCTGTTACACCTGCAACTACAGGTACCGCAAATACAGGTGCTGGAGCTGATGAAGATGGTGTCGAAGATGATATTCCACAGATTCCTATTCGTGCTGCTGTTTCTGTTGCACCTACTGCAGAGCAAATTCGTTGGGATGGCAGAGATGCCCAAGCACATGCATTGATAGCTTTGTTTGTCAAACGTGCCATTATTCCTCATATTCGCTCTTGTAGAACAACTAGGGATGCTTGAGATACACTAACCACATTATACCAAGCTAGGAATGAGGCTTGTGTTGCTTACCTCCGAAAACAGTTGGAGAGTGAGCACATGAATGAAGGTGATTCTATGGACAGTTTCCTAACAAAGATCAAAGATTTGAAGGAACAATTGATTTCTGCTGATGAGGTTATACCACATAGCTCACTTGTGCAGACCGTTCTGAATGGTCTTCTTGATTCATATCAGAGTTTTGCTTCTACTCCGGTTGATGATGAAAGGCAATCCGAATGCCTTATCATTTGAGGAGTTAGTCTCTGTTCTAATGCAGGAAGATCAGTCCAAGCAGAACAGGTCCATTATGCGTGTTGCAGATCAAGCTTTCCTGGCTAGTCAGAAGGGCAAAGGAAAATGGAGCTCTTCTACTAGTAAGCAGAAATCTGCAAATGCTGCACATTTGAAGAACCATGATAAAGATGAGAAGGAATCAGAAAAGCAGAAATTATTTTGCAAGTACTGTAAAGGGAATGATCATATCATAAAGAACTGTCCAAAACTGGCTGCAAAAGAAGCAAAGAAGAAAGAGGCTGGAATGGTTGTTGCAGAGGCCTCCACACAAAAAACAGAGTCTGCAAATCTTGTGCAGGAAGAAGAATGGGCGTTTACTACTGTTTGCAGTTTTGACCCATCTTCTCATGAGTAGTGCATGTCTGTAGTGGACTCAAATGTTTGGTACTTTGACAGTGGGGCGACCAAACATATTACCTCGCAGCGCAGTTTCTTCTCTTCACTCGAGCGTGCCCCTATAGGGAATACTGTCACATGCGCCAACAACTCCTCTTATCCTGTTATGGGGGTTGGTAAGATCATTCTGACTACTGCTGATGGTAGTTCTTTCACCTTGTCAGATGCTTTATTTGTGCCAGGGATCAAGAAGAATCTGTTATCAGTTTCTGCATTAGCCAAGATTGGCTTGGTTGTGAAATTTGTTGATGACAGATGTACAGTTCATGATCTGTCAAATGGCGATGTTATTATTGCTTCTGGCATTTTATGTCGTGGGCTGTATAAGCTCATAGACTATGAAAGATCTGTGAATGATTCGGCATGTGCAGTTCATGATTCTCAGGCTATCTCAGATGCAAAGCTTTGGCATGCACGCTTTGGTCATCTGAATTTTGCTAGTTTGCTACGCCTACAGAAATCTGATATGGTGTCTTCTTTGCCCAAGCTTGAGGCACCTCGAAAACATGTATGTGAAGGCTGTATTTTGGGCAAAATGCAGCGTTCCTCCTTTCCAAAAGATGGTTCAGTTCGGGCTACGCAGAAATTGCAGCTTGTACATAGTGATGTCTGTGGTCCTATGCAAACACCTTCTTTTGGAAACTATCATTGATGATTTTTCTAAGCATGCATGGGTATATCCATTGAAGGCAAAGTTCAAAGTGTTTTTGTGCTTCAAACAGTTTTTGGTTTTGGCTGAAAATCTGTCAGCATGTAAAATGGGCACCCTCGGTTCTGATCGAGGGGGGGAATATATGTCTTCTGATTTTAATGCATTTCTGGCTGAACGTGGGATAAAACACCAGTGTACAGTGTCGTATACACCTCAACAGAATGGAGTTGCTGAACGGAAGAACAGGTCACTCATGGAGATGGCGAGGTGTATGGTGAAGAGTCAGGCTTTACCACATAGTTTCTAGCTTGAGGCTGTCATGTGTGCATCATATGTACTTAACAGGTATCCCACTAAAGCGCTACAGTCTATCACTCCATATGAGGCTTGGCATGATCGCAAGCCATCTGTTGCTCATCTACGGGTTTTTGGTTGTTTGAAATATGCACTAGTGCATGAACAACATCACAGAAAATTGGATGATAAGGCAGTAAAATGTATTTTTGTTGGGTACAGTTCTGGAAGTAAAGGCTATCGTCTGTATCATCCACAGACTAAACGCATTCTGGTTAGCCGTGATGTTGTCTTTGTGGAAGATGCTATTCAACCATTGCTTTCATGTACTAAGGAGACATTTGTTAGCTCCAAAGACATGTATGATACTTTGATGCCTCGTTTTACAGGTGGACAGTCTAGTGCTAGTTCTAATGAGGCAACTTCTCAGCCTTTGCAGGTTTCATATGATGATGCATATCATTCTATTTCTGATGTAGATTTACATGATGCAGTTGTTGATGAGAGAGTTGACATTGAGCAGGCAAAAACTATGCCAAAATGGCTGGTGTAGACTTTGCGTGACAGCAAATTAGATGCACCTTTGTCATATCGTACTCATTCAGGCTCTCATAGTGCCTCCTTTGCATCAGATTGCTATGCTATGGCTGCGTCTAGTCTCTGTGATGAGAATGAGCCTGTTTCTTTTGATGAAGCACAGAATTCAGAAAATTGGATGGCTGCTATGCAATCTGAATATGATGCTATAATGAAGAATGGTACTTGGTCTTTATGTGACTTGCCTCCTGGCAAGAAGGCCATTGGCACTAAGTGGGTATACAAGCTGAAGCGTAAACCTGATGGTACAGTTGACAAGTATAAGGCTAGGCTTGTTGCAAAGGGTTATGCGCAGGAAAGAGGCATTGATTTTGATGAGACCTTTGCACCTACATGCCGTATGACTACTGTTTGGAGCATTTGTGCACTTGCAGCCCATCATGGTTGGAATGTACATGAGTTGGACATTAAAACAGCATTTATGAATGGTGACTTGCATGAAGAAGTGTATGTTTTTCAGCCCCGTGGCTTTGTGCAGAAAGGGCATGAAAACCAGATGTGCAGGTTAAAGAAGGGGTTATATGGTTTAAAGCAAGCACCACGTGCTTGATATGAGAAGATACATGCCTATCTGATTGTCTATGTTGATGACATGCTGCTCACTGGTCCTATTGAGAAGCATATTGCTGATTTTAAGGCTGATTTGCATGCCTCATTTGAGATGTCTGATTTGGGGCATTTGCATCACTATTTGGGCATTCAATTTATACAAGTTGATGGTGGAATGGCTTTGTGTCAAACAAAATATATTGACACATTATTGCAGCGTTTTGGCCTTGAAGACTGTAAGCCTATTGCCACTCCTATGGAGACAGGTTTACGATTGAGTCTTCATGATGCTAGAGATGCATTTGATGCTGTTCTCTATGAGCAGGCTGTTGGATGCTTGATTTACTTATGCATTACTCGGCCAGATATTCAATTTGTTGTCTCACAGATGAGCAGGTTTATGCATTGCCCAGGAGTCACGCATTGGAAGGCGGTTAAGCGCATCTTTCGCTACTTGAGTGGTACTCGGCTACTTGGGTTGTTTTATCCCAAGGGGGGATCACTACCACCAGATTTGCATGCTTTTTCTGACTCAGATTGGGCTGGTTGCTATGACACTCATGTGTCCACCAGTGGTTTTTGCTTCATGCTTGGTAGCTCATGTATATCTTGGTTGAGCAAGAAGCAGCCTACTATGGCCACTTCCAGTTGTGAGGCTGAGTATAGGGCAACTTTCACAGCGACTGTTGAGTGTGTGTGGCTCAGATGCCTTATGGCTGATTTGGGTGTTGGCCAGTCTTCTTCCACCACCATCTTCACTGACAGTCAGAGCGCATTGGCAGTTGCGAGGAACCCTGTGTTCCATGCTCGCACTAAGCACATTGAGGTGCATTATCACTATGTCAGGGAGAGGTTCTCTGCTGGGGAGATCAGCTTGGCATATGTGCGCATGCAGGAGAACATTGCAGACCTTTTCACGAAGGCTCTGCCTAGGGAGAAGTTTGAAGCTTTCCGCAAAGCTTTGGGCTTACTTCCTTTTGTGGAGTGATTTCCACATAGCTTGGCACTGCCAGCTCCTTGTTCACCGCATCACTCCCAGGGGGGATTTGTTGATATATTTAGGTAGTGATGTGTGTGAACACACTAGGACCGTCGGGGCACTTTTTTCCCTCTTTAGGAGGTTTTTTTCCCCCCGCTTGTATATACGCCTATTTCCCTAATGGGCTACTTATCTTTGTACATTCTCTAGTAATACATTCACTATTGTGTGTTTGTGCTCCAAGCTTCTTCTTCTTCATTGTGTTGTTCGCGTGCTTCCGTAGACATCTATCTCCAACAAAGATGCATCTTGAGAGAGAACAGCGCAGAGACAGATTTACTTATTTTTGTAATGTATTTTTGATGTTCAAAAGTTCTGATCCTATTTTCTATCATGTATACCTGATGTAGAAGAACTCCAATGAAGAAATTCACTTAAGTACATTTAGCGCAAGAATGAATCTTGTCTATTTGCATTCTGTTTGTTGATGATGGATTTTGTCTTAGTGTAACCGTACTAAACCTAAAATTTGTTGGAAGTGTATTTGTGGTGCGAAGTAGATTAATGCTAAAGTTTGATTGTCCAAAAATAAGTATTGATGTGTTGAATTCGAACCCCAACAAATGGTCCGATGAGAATAGTATTTTTTTATTTTCATTGATGATTTCTCAAGATATTCATGGATTTATCGTCTTAAAGTGAAGTCAGAGTTTTTTCCTACTTCAAGAAGTTTTAAGCTATGGTTGAAAATGAAAGTTAGACAAAGATCAAGATTTTGAGAAGCGATAGAGGAGGAGAGTACATGTCAAAAGATTTTAAGTCTTTTTTAAAAGAAAAATGTATCTCTCATCAACTCACTATTGATTACACTTCAGAACAGAATGGTGTTGCAGAGAGAAAGAATAGGATACTTGTTGAGATGATGCATAGTATGATGTCATCCCCAAGGATTTCTCCCAAGTTTTTGTTTGATGGAATACATATAGCTAATCACATTCTGAATAGGTCTTCCACAAAAGCTTTAAAGGTTCTTACAACGCATGATCCTTATCATAAGAAGAAGCCCAATGTGAGTTACTTCAAAGTTTTTGGTTCCTCAGCTCATGTTCACATTGAGAAGAAGGATCATGGTAAGCTTGGTGTAAAATCCATTAAAGTGGTCTTTATTGGTTATGCAATTGAAAGCAAAGGATAAAGATTCTATGTTCCAGATACAGGTGATATCCTACTCTATCGCAATACATATATTGCAGAAAGTCATATTTATGATAAGAAGGAAGAAATTCCAAATTTCATAAAGGCAGATGACTATGCATTTTTCAGAAGGAATTTGGATACTTACATTCAGCCATACAAGGGGGGTGATGAGCCTTCTCAAACCCTAAGAGATACAGGTGAAGAGAGAATTTCATTACCTACACTAGTACCTAGTCAATCATCAGTACCTCTTGAAGTTCTGACTTATGAAGTTGGAGAAGATTCCAAAGTTCCAGAAGAAAGAGATACTAAAGAGCCAGAAGAGATACTACCACTTTTCAAGAATACACGAAAGTCGTTATATCAAACATGGAAGGATAGTGGTATACAGGAATACACTAGAAGAACTAGAAGTCAAACCAAGAGACAACAAAAAGACCATGTAAATTATGTAGAAAATTTTGAGATTTATAATGTTTTAGCTCTTACTTGAGTTGAGAATGAATCAGCTAGTGTTCAAGATGCACTACAAGGTGATATGATTATCACAAGTCTCAGGATTCAATTCAAGTACAGAGATGATTGTATCTAAATGACACAACAAAAATACATTGAGAAATTATTGGAAAGGTTTGCGATGATAGATTCCAAGCCTATGTAGACACCTATGGATGTCAACATATCATTACAGTCAGTAGCAGATTCAGAACCATTTGATGCTACATTATATAGTCAAGTAGTTGGTTTCTTGATAGATCTATGTAATACACGTCCAGACATTCAGTTTGCAGTTTCGCAACTATACAGGTTCATACACATTCAGCTCAAGATTCAGAGGAAATCAGTGAAGAGATATTTGCATAGATCAGAACTTTTGCAGGTTATTAAACCTTTTACCATTATGACATTTAAGGGGGGATTGTTGGAATCAATGTTCACTCATGGTCCAAATATCCTCAGCTTATAGCTATAGCAAGAACATGTTGTAGGTATGTACAACAAAAAGGCACGGGTGCCTTGGTCTATGAGAAATTATTTACAAGCAACATCTGATCGATGTGGGTTCAAGTCGAGCGATCTACGCAACGTGAATAAAATTTTGTTATTAGAAAAGCAAATTACGAAGAAGACGGCCGTCAAACTTTTCGTACATGATTTTTTCATCGTAGATTTATAAGATGAAGCATTTCAATTGTGCTTTTATGATGCGCTTTTCACATAGCCACTACAAGGATATAAAAGAATAACAATGCTCATAATCTAATCATCACTCAAGCAATCTTCTCAAGCTACTCAAGGAGAACTTGGAGGAGATTTTGGAGGCCATCTTGGAGGTGGATTTCTCACACTCTTGGAAGAGTGTGGTCTACATGTTGGTGATTATTTCGAGGAGATTCTGCCAGCTTACCATCAACATGAATTGTTGATTTATTGTGAGTAGCAAGTCTATTTCTGTTCTTACTTTCTAGGTCACTCGTTTGATCTAGGTTGATCAGAATTTGGGTTTGTTGTATAGCAGTTCTAAATTATTCTTATCTTCCATATTCTCTCTCTCTCACACACACACACTCTTTGTACCTCTTAGGAACACAATCTATTGTATCTTGTTCCTATTTCTGCCTAGATACAGATATTGTCAGTTTGTATCATATACACACATTATAATTTGACATTCATATATCAGTTAGTGTAGGTGAGCCTCGTAGCTTACCGTTACACTTGAAATCTCATCTATTTTCTCTCTATCTCTCACTCATCTACTTTTGAGTCTTAAGGTGTGTATGTTAAGTTCATCTATTGGAAGATCCTATAAACCTATGATTTATTGTTATTGTGGCCCACTCCCGCTTCCAACATATGGAATTCAAACTGTAGAATACCAACATAAAGCACCTTATAGACATGGCCCACTATGCCAAAAGGAAATAGAAAACCAAGTAAAAGACCTACTATAGAAAGGACTTATAAGGCCTAGTTCTTCCCCATTTGGAGCACCAGTTCTCTTAGTAGAGAAGAAGAATAAAAGTTATCGAATGTGCATTGATTATAGAGCGCTTGACAAGATCAAAATAAAGAATAGATACCCTATTCCTCCAATAGTTGATCTTTTAGATAAATTACAAGGAGCTCATGTCTTTAGTAAAATTCATCTAAAATCGGGATACCATCAGATTTGTATGACGCAAAGTGATATTTTTAAGACTGCATTTAGAACTCAAACTGGCCATTATGAATTTATGGTAATGCCCTTTGCCCCTGCTACATTTGCACGAATGATGAACAACATTTTTCTTGATTACCAAGCTTTTGTAATTGTATTTTTTGACAATATACATTTTTACAGTAAGAATGATAGTGAGCATGAGAAGCATCTTAAAACACTTTTTCATTTACTACAAGAGAACACACTTTATGCTAAACCTGAAAAGAGTTACTTCTTTTAACATAAGCTAGAATATCTAGGACATATTATTTCAAGTGAAGGTGTGCATGTGGATCCAAAAAATATTGAAGTTATAGTAGAATGGCCTGCACCACAATCAATTAATAATGTTCATTCTTATCTTGGGTTGGCAAGTTTCTATAGGAAGTTTGTTCGAAATTTTTCTTATTTAGCATTGCATCTTACCTTGTTATTGAAAAAGAAAATAAAATTTTCATGGGGACTTACCCAACAATAATACTTTGAAAAACTCAAACATGCACTTTCACATGCACCTGTTTTATAGTTACCTGATTTTTCACAACCCTTTCATGTTGTTATTGATGCTAATGGTTCAGGAATAGGTGTTGTTTTAATGCAAAATGATCATCCCATTGCATTTGAGAGTCGAAAGCTTAACCCCTCAGAAAAGAATTCTTAGAATACATTCAGTATTGTGTGTTTGTGCTCCAAGCTTCTTCTTCTTCCTTGTGCTGTTCACGTGCTTCCGCAGACATCTATCTCCAACATAAGGGTCATGGTAGACCGCAATTTTTGATATTGAAAGCAAAGGTTTTCTACAAAAGTTAACAACTTTTACTTTCACACATGCTTTTTGAAGCCGCTCTCATGTAAGCACTATTTAACATAATAAAAAATTCCTATAAATACATGCACTTTGTGGACTATCGAAACAGAGTGCATGGGGGGAGATTGCACTCAATACTACATTCCGTCTCGTCTCTTGGCGTGTCTATTTTTCTGTGTGTTTTTTGCATCCATAACCTCTATGTGCATGTGAACAAGATCCTCATAACACATTCTCTTGGTAATACATTCAATATTGTGTGTTGTGATCCAAGCTTCTTCTTCTTCCTTGTCCTATTTGTGTGCTTCTACAGACCTCAAACTCCAATAGCATCTTTGTGTATTTAAAAAATTGTGTATATTCATTATGATATGCTTTTATTATGTGGAAAAGTCTCCTTTCTTGTTGAAAGGAGTCTTATTTTTTACTCTCACATGCCTGTAGAGTTTAGAAGATCATTTTTAATGGATGATTCTACTAGATTGCTTCCATTTTTCATAAAACATTATTTTTTATATGAATTCAAAGTTTTCATTTTTACTTCTTCTTTGTCTTTTTTAATGATCAAACAAAAACTCTTCTTTTCTTAATTGAAGGTTTCAAAGTATTTGACATTGTTAAAAAAGATGGCTTCAAAGAAGAAGCTATGATTTGTGATATATTTTTATGTGAAGTGCAACCCAATATGACAATCCTTCTTCCATGTAAGCAGAGTGATATTTTTAAGTTCATTTATGAGTTTTTGCTTTCACAAGAATATAGCTTGTTACTGTCACATATCACATACACTTTAAGCACTTTGTGAATAGGGCTTGAGCTTTCTAACATAATTGAACCAGATGTGAAATGGACTATTCTTCTGTGTGATTTTTGTTACTAAGTTTTTGTAAGTGCTTTATGAGCTTTTCTAGGGTCTTGGAGATTTCATGAGGTCGTTAAAGTAACTATGGCACATCATGGACCCGTCAAGCGAAAATCCAATAATTTCATGTATGCTTCTTGAGTTGCATTCGTATATCTCACTACTTGCAACTAGGCATAAAAACAATGGCTTTGAATCTTGAAGAGGGGCTCATATAGAAGAAACTTTATGATTATGTCACAAAGTGAGGCTTGGGAAGGAATATTGAAAATGATGGCCTAAATAAGTTTTAAGAGGCTTGTAGGGTTCAAACAATGGACAAGAAACTTTATGATTATGTCACAAAGTGAGGCTTGGGAAGGAATATTGAAAATGATGGCCTAAATAAGTTTTAAGAGGCTTGTAGGGTTCAAACTTCATACTCATACAAGCTAGACTTAGAAGAGAACAAAGGCCAAGTGTGGGAAAATGTTTATGGTTTTGGTTATGGTTAAGTTAAATGTACAAACACTTCAAGAGTTCACTTTAAATATATGTGCAGAAACATGCTCCAATGAACCAATTAACCTTTTTTTTATTATATGCACTATGAGGAGATGGTGAGATAGGTTCAAGAAATGAGTTGGTGCTGCACCAAACCTACTCTACACCTGCCAATCTAACTTCAAGGAGGCTTAGTATACCTCTTTGGCTTTATAATGATGCATTTAGAACTACCAAGCCCTTTGGAGCATCAATCTCGATTGTTTGCATCAAAATAGATAACTTTCATATTCAAGAATATCAATAACTTTCTATTTTGTGAATAGAAGGTCTTTGTATTTTGCTCATAGCTCACAATCTGGTATGAATTAACTAGAGAGCTTTAGCACACAGCTAGTTGAATTGTATAGCTAATGAAAGTAAGTTATTTCATCAATTTACCTATACCATACACTAAAAAATGAATGTAACAAGTCAAGGGATCATCCGGATGTTTCAAGATCTAGAAGGTGTGCAAACATAGTTAACTTTCCTAACTTCATATCTAGAGATATGCTAAACCAAACTTGCTCAAACTTGGCACTAGATAGTTCAATCTAACTAGTGCTCTAACTATTCCAAGTTACATTATAGCAAATGAGTGAGTATAGAGAGAGAAATTGATTCCATAAGATCAATTTAATGAAGAAGATGCAATAGTAAACAATAGAATAAAATGTACTTGAAAAAATGTGCAAAATGTATGTGCTAATGAACATATGATACAAGGGAAGTGTAGTGGACTACACATAGGTAGTGTGAATGCAAAGTATGTTCACAATTGTGACTCAATGCTTCTCAGAATGGCTCTCATATCGCATGAATAAAAGTATATGTATTTATACACATGTCTTGAATTTGAATTTGAATTTTCCCTCACCTAAAAGTGATCCTACAATTTGGGGACTTGATTAATTTGATTCCTTCTCCAAATAACTTCATGAGATTACCATCTTCAATTGACGTTTACATTTATCCACAATAAGTATGCTCAAATTAACAAGCATGAGTTCTCATGAGCTTCTCTCTTGGGAGATAATTGATGGATGTGTAGTCCTAAATCATTAGCAAAGCACTCAGGCTTGCTAATTGCACCAACAGATCCCCCTCAAACCTAAGATGCTTTAGTCTTCAATCCTTCATGATCGCCTATAATTCAATCATTGATTTGTAACTCTTCAACTTGCTCCAATTCAAAGCCTTTGTCATCATATCTGCACATTTTTCATGAGTTGACACGTATGAGAGTTGTATCTCCTTACTCATGATCTTCTCTCTAAGATAATGATAATGAACTTCTATATGTTTAGTCGTGGCTAGATGGATAGGGTTAGCAGCAAGATGTAATGATCCAATGATATCTCCAAATATATGTGGAGTTGAAGTGGTCAATCCTAAATTTGAGTATAGGGTTCTAATCCACATAGCTTCTCATGTAGCATTTGAAAGTCCTCTGTATTTTGCTTCTGTTGATGAAAGAGCAACTGCGGGTTGCTGCTTTGATGACCATGAAATCAACTTTCCTATAAAGGTAAGATATCTAGATATGCTTCTCATCATCTTAGATCTTGCCCAATCTGCATCAAAGAAGAGTTTAACATCTATATGAGATGTATATGGATAGTATAACCCTTCATTGATTGTTACCTTTGATTGCTTTAGAATTCTCTTGGCTACTTCCATGTGAGGCTTCCTTGGAGTGTGCATGAACTGACTTAGCACACTTACTCCATAGCATATATCCACTCTAGTTAGAGTTGCATAATTTAAAACAAAACTTTGATAACTAGTAACATCTTCAATCAGCTCATCTCCATGAGAACTCAACTTCAGATTTACTTCCATGGGTGTACCTACAGAATTCTTCTTTAGCTTGTAAATCCACCTTGAGGCAAGGACCTTCATAGATGGTTTCTTGGGTACCAATTCCCAAGTCTTATTTTCTTGGAGAGCTTTTATTTCTTCTTCCATAGCACTTTTCCATTTTGGATTCGACATATGTAGAGGACTCTTTAGAGTTTGAGATAAATATTCTCCCTCTCCATTTGATGTTAGCCTTTTCAAAGTTTTACCTGTTTGATTTTCCACAAGAGCTAGGTATTTCCTGAAACATGATAATACTTCATCTTTATGCTTCATAAAGTATAATATTTTCCATCTTCTACTATCATCAATGAGTAACACATAATACCTCGATCTAGAGATTGATGGCTCGTTATTTGGTCCCCATACATCTATATGGACTAGCTCCAATAGGTCTCGATGAATGTATCCCTTCTTTGTGACTCGTTGCCTATGTGACTTACACTATTGACAAGAACTACATTTTTAGATCATGAGTTGTTTGGATATGTTTGAGAGACCAAGTACACTATGATCCCTATTAATTTGCTTTAAAGCCCATTCACCTATATGAGCTAACCTATTTTTTCTCCTTTTTCTATCCTTTTGAATCCTTGATGTGGTTCCTCAACAAATTCTCCATTATTGGTGAATCTGACTTGCGATCCTTTTTCAACAATCTGCCCTACATTTATGAGGTTCTTGGTGATAGTTGGCACATACAATACCTTTCTCCATAGATGCATATTATCATCTGAAGTCTTCACATTGACTATCTTCTCCACTGGATTCCTTTTCTTATCGTTTGTTTGGAATTCATGTCTATTTCTTGGATCCTCCAAGTCTGAGAGTAGAGCTTCATTCCCTGCTACATGATTTGAGCAACCTGAGTCTGTATAGAATAAATGTTCATCTGATTTACCTTCTTTCATGGTCATGTTCATCAAAAGAAGTGAGTCTTCTTCAGTTTGATAATCTGTATAGTTGTTGTATTCTCTCCTTCCTCTGTATTCTCCTTGGTAGTTGTTGTTATTGTATGAGTTCTTGTAAGCATTGTTGTTGTTGAATCTACCTCTTGAGCTTCCATAGCCTCCTTTGTTGTAACCTCTTCCTCCTTTGATTTCTAGGATTCCTAAAACAATTCTTAGTAATGTGATTATTTAAGCTACATATGGCACATGAAGATGAGCTTTGAGCTTTCCCAGTGCCTTGTCTTCCTCCTTTGCCTCATCTTTGATGGAGAGTGTTCATCTCCAAAAGGACGAGATATTCTTGATGTTAGAACACTTCTATATCAAGAATAACTCAAAACCTTGATCAATTTTGGAAGACCAATACCAAACTATTAAAATTTGCATTAACTGTGAAGAGAGTCCCTACTTAGAAAAGTCTGCTGCATTTAAATCACTCATTGACTAAACAAATGTGTAAAGTTTTCAATGAAACTTTGTATGAGGTGTCACCTAATGTCTGCACCTTCTCCAAGTTAAATCTTCTCAAAAGATTCAGTAGATCTTGAGAAATGATCCAAACAATTCACCTATGTCTAAAACTATACTTCTCTACAGTGGACTTTGACACCTATAACTTTTAATGCATAATTCTCTCAAATTACAACCCGTTTATTCAAATGCTTTTAGCCACAGGTAGCTTACCTTCCAATTTAAAGAGTGAGTGCTTGCTTGCTCAAAATGTTACACTGTGGAAGGCGAACTCACCAAAACATTAGCATCAAATTTTCACCTATTGCAAACTTCACTTCTTGACATTTACACATGTAAATGCTCCTACTCTCAATTCTCTCAGCTTGATCACAATTAGGATCTGAAAACTTGAACTCTTCAACTATATACTTAGACTTTTACAAAAGCATTTCACAAAAGATTAAACACAAAAGGAGTACTCAACAAAAGATCGGGCACAATTTTTCTTCTTCTCTGAAAAACTTTACATCTAAGTGATGAGAGAGATCTTCTACACTCTTACAACTTCTAACTCTGCTCATCTCATGCTCTCTCATACTTGTCCCAACTTTTTACTTGTATATATAGGCATATATGTACAAGCTCATGACCATAACAAAAGGTATATGTGAGCTAACTACAAGTTTAATGTACATATGTATACAAGTCTTCATTTCCTGAATGTGCACTATCTTCAAGCTTCATAGGCTAATCTTTTCTTCAATCTTTGACTTCAATCCTTCTTCCAAAACATCAATTGATGATTGTCATGCACCAACAACTCCCCCTCAATCATCAATTGAGGTTTCCTCTATCTTCTTTATACCTGCCATGTCTTTGAATCTCTGTAGCTTTGGTCCATCCAAGCTTTTGGTTAGCATATCTGCAATCTGATCTTTTGTTGAAGTATGTATGACTTCAATCTCCTTATCAATCACATTCTCTCTTAAGAAGTGATACCGAATCTCAATGTGTTTAGTCTTGGCATGAAAAGCAGGATTAGCAGCTAGATAGAATGAACTCATATTATCTCCATGAATAGTGGGTGTACTCTGAATGTAACTAATCACTCAGCTCATTAGAGAAATACTCTCCCCCTCCATCTGACCTTAGTTTCTTCAACTTTTGACCTATGATTCTTTCAGCATACACATGATAATGTTTAAATGTATTGAATACCTCTGATTTATCTTTGATCACATATATAGTGATCCACCTGGTAGCATCATCAACATAAACCACATAATATCTTGAACCATTAATACTGAAATCCTTTGATGGTCCCCACACATCTGTGTGTACCAATTCAAACTTCTCTGAATACATAAATCCATGCTTATTGTATGATTGCTTATGAGCTTTACCTAATTGACATGCCTCATATCTGTATGTCATATGTTGACCTACAACATTAGGCAATCCAAGCACTGAACCATTGTTAACCATATCCTTAATACCTCTTTCATTGGAAGCCTTTTATGCCAAAGATCTAACTTAGAGATCTTATGTCCTCCATAAGTAAACAAGGCATGAACAACATTACCTTGAATCTTCAATGTGAAGAGTCTTCCTTCTTTCTTGCTTGAAACAATTTGTTTATACCCATTGCTAGGGTCTTCACAAAAACTCCATCATTAGTGAACCTTACTTCATAACCTTTTTCAACAATTCGCCCTACACTTATCAAATTCTTTGGAATTGTAAGAACATACAAGACCTTAGTGAGAAGAGTACTTCCATCCTTGGCCTTCACTAATCCAATTGACTTCACATTGTGCTTTGTATTATCACCTGTTTGAACTACATGATTAGTTACCTTATTCTCCAAATCAGTCATCAAGGCTATATTACCACTTAGGTGATTGCTACACCCTGAGTCAATGTAGAAGAATCTTTGGTCTTTACTTTGTCTTTCACAAGTTGCATTCATGATTAAGTTTGAATCTTATTTCTGATCTAAAGCATAATTGTAGTAGTTATTATTGTAAGATTGACTTTGGAATCATCTATCTGCATTTCTTCCAAAGTAACCTCTACTACCTCTACCTCTGAAATTACCTCTTTCATTTCTACCACCTCTTCCTCTTGAATTAAAGTTCTGACTATATCCTCCATTATTCTCATTATTATGCCGACAATCATGGGCTAAATGATTTGTCTTACCACAAATCCAACAAGCTTTGGCTCCATCTTTATTGCTTCAGCCTCTTCCTCTACCTTTGCCACCTCCTCTTCCTCTTAGGAAGTTGGCTTGGCTAGTTGTACCTTCTTCTTCATTTAATTGTTGCTTGCTTTTGCTATTCTTCTTCTTATCCTTTGAATACATTGCTTGACCTGCACTCTTATCAACATCACCTTTTACATTCTACTCAAAAGTTAGCATGTGTCCTAGCAACTGATTTAAATCAGGAGCGAAATGATATAATGAAAATTCAGTAGACAAAATGAAGGGCTTCCATTTCTCATCTCCTCTCAAACCTGTGAGGATTTGCCTTACCAATTTATCCTCCTCAATATCTTCATCAACTGCTCCTAATGCATCTGCAATGTCCATCATCCTTGTTACATAATCAGAAATGGATTGAGAAGCTTTCTTTTTTAATGTTGTGAACTCTGCCCATAAGGATGCCTTCCTTGACTTAGTAATATTTTGGAAATGCTCCTCCAAAGCATTCCATATGTCACTTGCACTTTCAAGTCCTCTAATGTGAGGTAGCAAGTAATCATTGACTCCCATGTAGATAACGCTCCTTGCTTCAACATCCTTCTTCATCCAAGTCTTCAAATCTAAGAGTTGATCCCTAGTTGGAACACTAGGATCTCTAAATTCTGGGTTTTCTTCTTCACTTGTGAAGTAACCTATCAAGTCTTGCTCATGAGATGAGCTTCCATCCTCATTGACCAAGCTGGATAGTTTTCTCTATCCAATTTCTCTATCTAAAGAGAATCTCCCATCCTTTCTTCACCTATGTATTAAATTCTTCAGGCTTTATGAGGAATAAGTGTACCTTTACTTCAAATGAAGTTCCTTTTGATCTTCTTGATAGCTTCAGTCCTCCTTCTCAAGCTTTCACCTTTTGAATCTTCAAATGTTGATTTATGTATGACCGCAGCACTCCGGGTCCTCCTTTGTTGCTCTAGCACGATGGTGAGAACCACGTTAAGAAGCTTCACCTCCTTAATGTCAATCCGAGGGAGAGGTAGGAGTGATATGAAGATCGTGAACGTGAGATGATGTGAGAGTGAAGGTGAGAAGCACAAAGATGCACACACACATACACACACACAATGAAGAGACAAGCAAGATACAATGGAAGGTGTGAAATTAGCTCTATTACTCAAGAATACTCTTACAAGCTCAAACTAGCTCTAATCTCCCACAAGCTACAATGAACCAACCTCCAAAATGAGCTCTCTAGCTCTTTTTATAGTTTCTAGACTAGTTTTGACCGGTTTCACATCTAATGACCGGCCTAGTTAAAAAATAGGTCCTAGAGGCTATTTGGGAGGGTAAACGATGTCTAAAAATAACGAAATTTGGTACGAGTATTCTACCTAAGCTCCTCAAGCTCGAGGACTCCTCGGCTTGCACAAAATGGAGCTATGGATTACAAAAATGGGGTTTTGTCTATATTACATATGTTACAAGAGTGATGAAAATCACTGTTGGATGTTTGAAGAAGTAATAAAATTATAATTGTTTTGAAAAAATGGTCCGACTGGCTCCCTGCTTCGTCTTCACATGCTTCCGTGGCGTCTGTGCCTCTGACTGCTTCCAACACCCCCCTCCCTCTCGCTTCTGTCGTCCCTGACAGAACCTTGTTGTGAGGTCTGCCGGATGTAATTCTGTAGGAGGTCTTGAGCGAGGGTGTGCTCTGATACACGAATACCTCGTGCTAGGTCAGCCTCGAGTTTCTCCCAGTCGATAGGTTGCGGCTCGTCTGGTGGTGGGAGCTGATAGTGTGTGGAGTACACCATTCGTTCACAGGCGAATAATTGCAATAAGTGTGTCGGCCTGCTTATGAATACTTCGGAATGGTACTCCCAAAAACCGGTGGTGAACATTTCTTCGAATGTTTGCTTGTAACATGCCGGTAGATATTTGATCCTGCAGTGCCAGGCGTAACACACCCGTAGCGATGGCGTTGTGCTCATATCATACACTAAATCCAAGTTGCCATGCTCAAAGCCCGGGGTGTTGACATGGGGAGCCTTGATGCGCCGGAAGACTTTAAAGACCATCTGCATCATGTCAAAGATTTTGACAGTCATTTGCGCGGCTATATCATCCATAGGTTTTAATCGAGGGAGCCAGTGGCGGATCGTCGCCATCATATAGCCAACTGTGGGTAACGCGACTGGTGGCTTGAAATAGGGGTAGTTCAGCCAGTCTTGGCACTGCTTATTGTTTTGTAGCTTTATAGCGAAGGCAGTCCAAGAGCGGCGTCGTGGTACTGGTCCCCAGCACGGATTAAATTTTAAGTGAAGAGGCGCCTTTACCCACGTGCTCATCATTTCTGGATAATTTTGCAGTAAATCTTTGCGCCAATCTGGTTGGAGGATTTCACCTCTCTGCGCCCTTGGTGGCAAGTCCTCTGGCTCGAATTGAGTTGCATGCGTAGGTTTCTTGCCGGTTTCTTTCTCTATGGTTAATTGATATTCTGCCATTAACATAAAGTATGGTTTATACTGAAGCTCATGCCCGGATATGTATCTTCGCGGGGCCATGTGAGCAAAGAATGGTGATTGTAAAATTTTTTCTTCAATTATGGCCATGGCATGTAGCTGTGCCTCTACTCTGGCCGAGTGTGTCGTTCCGAGTTCTTCTACTGTCTTCATCCACGCGGGGGTAGGTAGTTCGTAGGTCATCTGGCCTTCGGCCGTGACACGTCCGCCTGGGATGGGTATCGGTTCATAAGCCTCTTCGAAGGTCTCCTCCACCGGGATAGTGACAGTTTCTTCCTCAGCTGGTAGCTCAGGTGGGGAGTCTGGCCTTGGTGGTGCTTCATAGATGGCGATTCGAGATTCAAGATTCACTACCTGGGCCCGGAGTGCGTTGAGTTCCTCTAAAACTTCAGGGGCAGGGTCCACAGGTGCTGGTAATTTCGCTGCTACTGGTACCTGTTGTGTTGCAGGTTCTCTGAGTTGTAGCAGTTTGTGATCTTCCTTTAACTTTTGATACTCTTCGTTCATACGGTCATAGTCCTCGAGCAATCTAACATGGTCGTCTAGCAACATCCGCATCGACTCAGATGGGATTGCCTTGAATCTGCTCGGACTTAGTGGCTGTTCTGGATGATCTAAAGCCGCCTCCAAGTTTTCTCTGTTCTGCTCTTGGAGTCTCTGGTTCTCTTCTTTTGCTGCGGCTAAGTGTCTTCTCAATAAGCCCATATTTCTAGTAAGCGTTGCATTGCGGACAGTCTGGGCTCTAAGTAGGTTATCTAAATCCGCGGTGGCCTCTTTGCTTTTTTCCTCACTTTCTATTTCTAACTTGTGATAAGCCTCTCGTAACTCTTGGTACCGGCTGTTCAGTGAGGCGTTCTCAATTGACAACAAATTAAGCTGCGTTTGTAAGTCGTTCGTCGTTTTCTGCAGCTGTTGATAGTTAGTGCCGAGTGATGCAAACTCATCTCGGACTTGCGTCATGCATGCGAACATGTGTTGAAATGCTGTGTCGATGGTGGGCGATAGTAGTAGTGAAGTGCTAAATGAGGATGCAGTGATAGTAGATGCAGTGGGAATGGGGAGCGGGGTTGGGACTGTGGATGCAGTGGTGATTGTGGAAAATTGTGAAGTGCCTAAATATGAGGGTGCTGTGAGTGGAGTGGGTGGCGGTGAGGTGGGTGGTGATATGTCCATGCCATTGGACGTGTTTAATGTTGTGACGGTGAAAAGTGGTGTGATTGTGGGTGGTTGCGTAGGTGTGAATACGGGATTTACAAACGTCGAGTAGTTTACAGGGGGGATTGTGGGAATAGTTTGGTGAAACGGGGAAATAGGGGTTAGGGTAGGTTGGGGAGGTGAGACTGGTGAGAAGGTTAGAGGGGTTAGGAAGGGAAATGGGGTTCTTAGAGGTGGGGGAAACGCTGGGAAGGGTGAAGGGGCGAAGGGGTTAACATAGGGATGTAGAGGGCTGGGTGTGGGCCTGGTGGTATGAATGGGTAAGGAAGAGGTTGGGGCTATATTGCTTTGTACACGTGTGGATGTGGGGAAAGCAGGTGGGTGTGCGGGTGATACAGGATGGGTTGGTGAAGGATGAGGTGAAAGAGGAGTCGAAGGGGTGGAGGTTATTTCGAGGATGGTAGTGGTATGTACAGTGGTGGTACGGGGGGGCGAATCTACAAGAATGGTTTCTGCGGTCACTGAACGTTCGGGGGTGAGGCGTGCCTCCCTGGCTTGTGCTGAAGATTGGGCTCCTGTTGGTACACGAATATACTCCCCGGGTTTTGAGAGTAGTCGCACTCGGCGGGGATCGAACTGTGGTAGTTGCTTTCTTTGTAAAAATCTGAGTGCTTCATGGGAGCCTACTGAGTGGACTAACTCTCGGAACCCTCTGATATAGGCGTCTTCGAATCCTCCGGAGATGAGTTCCTGTTCAATTAATGCCTGGCTCTCCTCTTCAGTTAACCTCTTTCGTGCCCAGACTTTCTCCATGGTACGATATAATTTCTTTATGGCCAATGTATACGCTGCGGCTTCAAAAGTTTCATCTTCATATGTGCTGGTGTCGCCGTGTGTGTCAGTCTGTTGGCCTTGGCCCTCTGTCTGTTCCTCTTGTGAGCCCTGGCTGGCCTCATCGTCGCCTTGATCGTCGTCTGTTTCAGTTCTTTCTTCTTCAGAGCCCGACACAGCTTGTCCCTGTGGCAAGTCTCGCGGCGTAGTGGGGTAGCTGGGGCGCTCATATTCCTGGGAGAACAGTGGTGCTTCTGAATACTGAAACTCGTTTGAGAATGCATCAGGCATCTCAAAATCAAATGTCGTGTTTATGGGGTCGTTCTCCATATGTGGTATCGGGAAAGAAAACGCTTCCGCACCAATGGTGGTGGGAGCTTCTGCGGTTGTGGTGGCGGGTTGTGAGGTGGTAGTTGCCTGAGGTGCAGCGGTACTCGTGGTGGCCTCCGTAATTACTGGTCTGGACAACCGTATGCGAATAGGTTGTACAGTGGGCTCAGCTTCTGTCTGTGGTCGCTCGGGAGAGGGTTGTGGTGACGGCGACTCTGGCACTTGGAGACAAGGGATGGTGCCTCGCATGCGCTTACCAGCCCGTGTCCTACTGGGCTTCTTAGCTTTCTTCGCTGTGCTCTTGAATGCCTTCAATTCCTCTCCTGTTAATGCACGCTCGATGGGCAAGTCATAAGCCAAACACATATACACAATTCTTGTGAGTGCACAACATCCGTTAAGCACTTTTTTACGCTCCCATCTGTGCTGTGCCAGGTACATCTGATCTATGATCCAGCTAGCCAGATCAACTGTTTGAGGTCCCGTACATGCCAAATATAATCCAAACCATATTCTTTTGTGTGGCATGGTAAACCTGTCCTGAGCTGGAAAGGCAAAATGTTGCATGCATATTCTTAATGGCTTTGACAACTCAGGTGTGATGGCTGAAATCTCTTCCCACTTCGTGACATCCCCACGTTTCATTGGTTCTGGAATCAATCTCTCTCGGTCTGTGGGAGTGTGGGTTCCATGAATCTTGATGGCTGCTCTGATTAGGTCCTTAGAGAGATAAAATCTCTTGTAAGGTGGATCATCCACTAGGGTAGGCAAGATGAAGGTTCCTGGGATGTCCTTATTCTCTGATGCCAGTAAGGTAGTGATCAAGTAATAGCACCTATAAAAATCTGGTTTGGGTAGAGGATCACTGAAATATTCTGTGAAACCGGCTCTGGCCCAAACATGAGTTAAATCTTGGGTGTTTTGTAGGGCTTCGAATTCTCTGGAGAAAAACTGGTACTTTCCCCACGTGCGGTCATCAAAAGTCAGAGAGGATTCAAATATAAAGTCTGCGTCCGCGAGGGGTCCTGCCAGGCCCTGAAACCAATGAGAATTCCTGTGTATCTTTTCTGTGTAGCCCATAGGGGGGTTATCGATAGGCATGGGCCCTGGAAATCCCTGAAATTCCGGCGGTGGAGCAGTAGGGTGGGACTCTGCTCGTAGCACGTTGAGTGGTACTGCTGCTACACTGGGGCCTACTCCTGATGTTCCTTCGTCAGTTTGCATGGTGGCTGGTGCGCTAGTGAGAAAGATCTGCTACAAAAGATTAACACATTAGCATGGAAATTAATCATGATCCCATTAAAGTGAGACCGCAATCCCTTTCCATAACTGATGCGTAACCCGTGTAGCCAAGTGCTGTGAGGTGATGGATGCAATGTTTTTTGCAGCACTAGTGCAGGTCTCTAGACACCTATATGTTTCAGATCATGCATACATTTCTTGATGAGATGAGATTACGAGTGGTGTGTGATGATGGTGTGTGAATTTATACAAGGTTTAAAGGTTAGTAATTGAGTACAAGGTTGTATGTTAGTCGGGGGGTAGTTAGGCAATGGGTTAGGGGAAGACGGGTGGACACGTTTCGGTATCCATTTCCTAAGAGTCTTTGAATGGGTGGTGGGTTTCTGCTGAGGGGTAAAAGGTGGTATCGGGTGTGGTGGTGTCGAGGGATGAAAAGGTTTGTGAGGATTATATATTACATGGCATATGGGTTGAGCTATGATACATGGTTTGGGTACCCAAATCTGCGTGGGCGTGGGTCTATGGGTAAGGTACTTCTTGGCGATCCACATTTGTCGGATGCTCGGACCTGTAGAAGAAGGTCGAGGGGATGGTGGAGATCGATTCTGTTTCTGTTCGGCCTTTTGCTGGTTGATCTCGGCTTGGTTGGAGTCCTTAGGTGCTTTTTGTCCTTTTGGCACCCATATTTGTCTGGTGCCGCTTCCTTTGGGAGGCCTAAACTGCTTTCCATGTTGTTTCCTCTGATACTGTCGTCGGTCTGGGTTCCTTTGTCGCGGTTGACTCTGTTGTTGTTGAGGTGGAGAGGTCGGATGGACACTCTGCTTTGGAAAAGAAGGGAGTTCCAACACTTGCGTGACCTGCCCATCAGGAAGTGATGCCTTTTGTAACTTTAATCTAGGCCAGTCCGCAACAAGCTTGGAAGGATGAGCACCGTAGGGTGTCGTGCTCATTTGGCCGCTGATGCAACCCACCTGACCTCTGATCGTGCCCTTCTGCCCTTGCTGTTGGGTAACTGTCTCTTCTAGTTTGCAGGAAGTCCCAGGGAAGATCTCCTGTCGTCCTTCTGATTGACAACTGTCTATAGCCAAGCCCGAGTGGGTTGGTGTAGATGTGACATGACTGGTCTGATTAAAGATCTTCCGGTCTTCCGTCTCATGCGTTTCGTAGGGTCTAGGGTCACAACCGTCAAGCGGAGTGCGGTTAGGGAAGTCAAGCGGTATCACTCGCTTCTGCTCTAAGGTTCCAATCTGTAAGGAGCCTTGTCTAAGATTTAGGTCCACTGAGTGATCGTATAGCCAGTCTTGGCCAAGGATTAGGGGTTCTATCAGGTCGTCATCATGGCACACTAGTAATTTCGCTGTCATCGTCAAATCCTTAATGAGGATAGGAAGGTCCACCTCACCCATGCAAGGGGTTTCCATGCCTCCTAGGCCTATGAGGTATGCCTCAATTGGCCGCATTTCTATTCCTGAATCTTTATAGTGGGACCATCTAATCGCACTAGTCGCAGCACCTGAGTCAATTAAAGCCCTGAGTTCTTGGCTCTGGTTACCGTGCTCTAGCCTAACTGTAAGGAATGGTCTCCTGTCCACTATGCTAGGATGAGTGGTTGACTTTACTTGACACATGGCCATGGGATGTCTGGGTGGTGTTTCCAGATGGTTATAATGTTCTCTTCCTAGTCCTTGTCTTCTTAGCTTCATGCGCTTAATGCGTTCTATGGCTTCTGCCTGAGCTTCTGCTCGTATTCTATTTTCTTCCTCCTTACGCTTCTTTGCCAACGTGAGTCGTCTAAGCATATCCTCAGTAAGAGGCTCTTGATATAACCTGACTCTACAGCCACTAATGTAATTAGGCATTATATCTCCTTCTAAGGTGGCTAACTGTACTGCTCCACTAGTCGAAAGTCTGTTAATGATCATAGGTCCATAACCTCGCTTTTCTAACTTCCGTGCGTGCTGTTTCAGCGTATATACTAGAACTAAATCTCCTTCTTTTAGGCCTTTATCTTTCACATGCGCATCAAAATATGCTTTCTGTCGCTTCTTCGCTGCGTATATTCCTGCTGCTGCTTTCAGCCTGGTTTCTCCTAATCGTTCCAAGTCCATTATTCTCGCTGATAATTCATGGCCGGTCCACTCATGTTCTTGTGCAACCTTAAGGGTCGGTATCAAGAAGTCCAAGGGAAGCACTGCATTCTGACCAAAAACCATCTGAAAGGGAGTTGCATTGAGTACGGTCTTGTAGGCCACTCGATATGCCCAAACAGCGTGGTGTAGCTGTTTGTCCCAATCTGAACGTTTGTTGTTCACGAGTTTCGTCAGTACGTTACAAAGTATCTTGTTAGTGCTTTCAGCCTGACCATTGGCCTGAGGATGATATGGTGCAGATTTCTTGTGAATCACCATAAAATCCTGTAACAAATATTCAATGACTTGGTTTAGAAAGTGAGTGCCTCGATCGCTCACCAACTCTATAGGCAATCCATATCTTGTAAAGACATTTTCAAATAAGAATTTTGCAGTCGTGTGAGCATCATTCTTTTTTGTAGCCTTTGCCTCTACCCATTTCGTAAGATAATCTGTGGCAACAATAATGTATTCCGCATGTGTACCTTTTGCAGGGGGGTTAATGGGTCCTACAAAGTCTATACCCCACTTAGAAAATGCACGTCCGCCCATCATGGGTTTCAATGGCATTTCATCTCTGCGAGTAGGAAACTGAGTTCTTTGGCACACGTCACATCTCTTTACATAGGTATGTGCATCCATGTGAAGAGTGGGCCACCATAATCCTGCAAAGAGGATGGCTTTGATTATCCTATCTGGTCCAAAATGACCTCCTGCAACACCTTGGTGTGCAGTCTCTAGTATTCTCAGATAATCGCTCTCATGAACACATTGTCTTAGATATCCATCTCGTCCTCTTTTGTATAGATTATCGCCAATAAGTGAATAGTCTTGAGCTTCCTGCTCTAGACTGCGTTGTCGAGCTAAGGTCATTCCTTGAGGGAATGTGTTCGTCCTCAAGTATGTCACTAAAGGCTCACTCCAGTCTGGTGTGAGAGACACGTGATATAATGTCGCATGCTCTACTGGTGGTCTTTCACCACAATCATGGCATTCCTTACACAATTTGTAGACATCTGCTTCCATCGTAGGCCAAAATACTCCTAATCTATGCAGAGTCTGTAGTGTTCTATGTTTTGAATGATGTTGCTTTAGCGCACCTAAGTGTGCTAATTGCAACCAATTCGCCTGTTCTGAGTCATCTATACAACAAGCAAGAATCTTTTGATTATCCTGCTTATATATGCTTCCTGCTATTATTTGATATCTCTGGGATTTGGTAATCTCTCCTTCTTTGATCTTTATCCTAGGACTCTTGGGTCCGTATGTCAGAATAGGGACTAACGGCTTAGCCCATTCTGGTGCTATCTCCAGGTTAAACAAGTATGCATCTGGTAGATCATCAGCTACTCCTTGAGGGGCTTCTCCCGAGGTTAATCTTGAGAGGTGGTCAGCTCTAAGATGCGTCTTTCCTTTCCTAACTACCACTTCAAAATCATACTCCATGAGTAATAGAAACCAGCGTATTAATCGTCCTGTGTTACATGGTTTGTTAACTAAATATAATAGGGCTTGATGATCTGTAAAGAACTTGAATTTGTTGGCCAACAAGTAGTGCCTAAACTTCTTTACAGCGTAGATCATCCCTAATCCCTCTCTTTCCGTCGTGGTGTAATTTCTTTCTGCTGCGTTCAGTTGTCTGCTAGCGTAAGCTATGGGGAGATCTATGTTACCTTCATTCGTGGGTTGTGCTAACACACATCCTATGGCATAATTGGATGCATCCACATGTACATGAAATGGCTTACTCCAATCTGGGGTGGTCAATATAGGTGCTGAGCACAAACGTCGTTTAAGTTCATTGAATGAATTTTCGCATTCATCTGTCCACTCAAAATTGGTCAAAAGAGAGTACAGAGGCTTGGCTATGATTGCATACATGTGTATGAATCTCCTATAATAACCGCAATGGCCCATAAATGCCTGTATCTCTTTCACATTAGTTGGTCTAGGTAATTCTGCAATTACCTTCACCTTTTCCTCGTCCGTAGAGATTCCATTTTTTGACACAATGTGTCCTAGAATTTTGCCTTGTCTGACCATGAAAACGCACTTTTCTGGGTTCAAACAAACCTGATATTCTCGACATTTGTCAAATATTTGTCTTAACTCTGGGATATGTGTCTGCCTTACAATTGAATGAGCACATAAGTCATCGACGTAAACTTCCAAGCTCTTGCGTAAGAATTCCTTAAAAACATGACACATGAGTCGCTGGAAAGTAGCGGGTGCATTTGTCAAGCCAAATGGCATTACACGAAATGCAAATATGCCCCATTCTGTGGCAAAAGCCGTCTTGTGTTGGTCTTCTGGAGCAATGGCTACTTGGTTATAGCCTGAGAATCCATCAAGAAAGCTGTAAACTTCCTTGCCCGCAACTCTTTCCAATAGGTGTTCCGTGATAGGAAGAGGATAACTATCTCTAATCGTGGCGGCATTAACTTTCTTAAGGTTAATACACACACGCAATTTTCCATTCTTCTTGGGCACAACCACAATGGGGGATACCCATTCGGTATGCTCAATTTTGTAGATAAATCCTGCTTCTATCAACCGATCTATCTCCTCTTTAATCTTCGCAGCGTAATTATCATTGTACGTGTAAGGTTTCTGTTTTGTCGGTTTTGCATCTGGAGTCATAGGGATTCTATGAGAACATATATCTGGGTCTACTCCTTTCAAATCTTTGTAACTCCAAGCAAAAACATCTCTATATTCGTGCAATAGGGCAACTAGCTCTTCTTCTTCTTCTGTCGTCAAATCATGCCCTATGTAGGTACATTTTTCTTCTTCTCCGTCTATGGCAACTATTATTTTCTTGGTTTTCTCTCGGTTATCATATACTTGTCCGTCATTCGCCTTTCTATTGGGCATTCGTACCATGATTCTTCTATCTTCGATTTCATATTTCTTGAAATTCTCGGGTACTTCAAACAAAGATTCTTCTTTTTCTGACATGGTTTCTTTCTTCTTCCTTTTCTTGCCTTCACTCTTAGTAGTCACTTCCGTGGCTAACCTTATCTCGTTCGTGATGTCCTCGTGTCTCTGAGTGTGAGTCTCTACTTCGTAGAAATATTCTTCCTCTGATGCAAAGGGTGGGTCCATGATAATTGATTCTAAATCAAAATCGCTTGCGTCCTCAAATGCATCAGTGTTTGGTTCGCACTCTTCTAAAATTGCATCGCACACGATTGGCTCTATCGTAAAAACTGAAATGTCATAGCCATCCTCGTCACAGTGGGGTGTCCATTGTTCTTCATTGATGGCTACATCCATGGTTGCTAGTATTTCCGCCCAACCATGGGGTTCAAATTCCTCGTCAGGGAATACTACAGGTGCATAGGCTGGATCTTGAAGGGTTCGTGAATGTTGTTCCGCACCTAAGGTCCTTGCTTCTAATCTTTTCTCCTCTTGTTTGGCAACTTTACACATCCATAAATGGGTATCCTCATGCAACCAAGAAGGATCTGATTCTAATGAGTGCACGGATTCCGTCTCTACTGGTGTCTTATGGATGGTATTCCATTGTATTGGGGGTACATCTCTGTGTGAATAGTCTTTAAGATTGACTTTGGTAGTCACTCCTAAATGTTGCAAGTACAAAGAATTAGTTCCCCAATCTTGTACGATTTGCAACTGACGCATGAATGGTCGTCCCAATATCATTTCATACGCATGATTTTTAGCAAAGTCACAAATGGCGAAAGTATGCTCAAATTCTACACCACAAGTGGTGAGGGATATGCCTTCTAGTAAGCCTAATGGTTTTTCTATGTGTCCATCAGCCATTTGCAGCTTCATCCTGGTGGGTCTGAGTGCTGGCTGACCCCAACGTTTCCATAAGGCGATAGTAGCGATAGCTACTCCGGCTCCTGAATCTAAGATGGCTTTCGTGGTGTAGCCCAGATGGGTTATTGGAAGATATGTGTTACCTTCCTCTCCTTCGCTTACGTCTCCAATCTTTTCCACGGGTATCTCTGGTACCTTCTTATGTGATCCTATCTGAGAGGGTGTGGTAGCTAGCTCAGGGAATTGATTTGCTACGTGCTTCCACAATTCTGGTTTTACCTTTAACAGTTCCTCCAGAGTGAGATTACACTGTACTTTCGTATTCTTGATCACTTCCGTATTTCTAGGGATCACTGATTCTTCATTCCTCACTATTATCGTGGGTGCTCTCATACTAATAGACTTTGCTTCCCAAGGCCCTGTGAACTGAGGTAATTCTTGTAAAGAATTAGATTCAAATCCTGTGGGTTCACTCAGTTGTTCCACCTCTACCTCATCATATATAGAGGGGATGTCTTGGGGAAATTGTTCCTGCAAGTCGTTTATTTCTTGAATAGGAGGATGGGTTCTTTGTTCCTTTCTCCATTTCTCTTCTTGTATTTCTCTCAAAAATTCATGTGAGTACCTATGTATGGAGGACAAATTGTCTTGGCTTTCTGTATTGGGTACTTGAGACAGGGATGGTGGATTCCTTTCCTGTGTCTCTGGGACAATAGGGTTCCTATGCTGATCCTCTCTCTCTTTGCTTTCTAGTAAGTGTTCTAGCCTCTCCATTAGTCCTTGAAAGTGTAGTTCTGGTTTTGCCATGTTGTTCCAATTAAGATATCTAGAGGCTTCGAACAAAGCTTGTGCTAACTCTACCATCTTCATGCAAAGTTTAGTTCTCTCAATTTCTAGATCAGCTCGAGGGTAGTTTTTACTCATTTCCGTTACTTGGGGTCCCTCTTTTATTCTAGCCTGATATGCACGAAACATCATGTCTAGATCTTCCGGTATGGGTTCCGCTAAGACTGATCCCGATTTCTGAGCTGGGATTTCTTGGTTTGATTCTTGTGAAGCCAATTCTTGTATTTTGGCTCTAGATTCTCTTAGACTTCCTTCCAACTCACTTATCTTTTTACTCCATTTTCTCTTTAATCTTTCTCTAGAGTCTTTCCAAGATTTTGTCTTTTTACTACTCGATTCTGCAACTTCACTAGTTTCGGCTACTTTTTCATGATTAAGCTGTTGGTTTTGTAAGAGCGTCTGGGCTCTGGTTATAGCTTGGATAGGCACGTATGTAGGGTTAGATCCATCTGCGTTGTTTACAATACCTATCACGTTGATCGATGTCACATTTGAAGTGTTGACTGGGTTCTTAGGACAATCTTTGATTATGTGTTCTTTGCCGCAGTCGGCGCAAAAGCCTTGGATGCTGTAGTACTGTGATTGCCTTGCTATTGGGGGATGTGGGCAGTCCTTTATGAAGTGATCTCCTTGGCATCTAAAGCATGGTCCTCTAGGGCCCTGTGGTCTCTGCTGTCTCAATTGGGGCCGTGGGTTTGGGTTTGCATACATCACATTAGTATAATCTGGCTCCCAACTAGGTTCCATTGGTGGACTATCATAATGATATGTCTCCCCATGCTCTGGTGACTCCGTGTAATAGGCGGGTGGACTAGTTACATGAGTAGAGTCAAAACTGTTTGAGTTTGGGTCACTTTCGGTGATCAGGGGTGAAGAAGGCACTAAGGCCCTACTTAGGTTCTCTTCTGTAGCAGCGTATTTGACTGAGATGACATTCGCTGGTGGGGGTGGCTGCTGAGCTAAGACGGGTTGAGGTCTCTGTTGAGCCTGGTATGGGTAGTTCTGAGGAGGCCTATAGTGATAAGGCTGAGCATTGTATTGGCCTTGATACCTACCTGGCTGCTGGTATGTTTGTGGGTAGTTCTGTCTCACAGTTTGTTTATTGTATGGGCAGTCCTGAGCCGTATGATTCGTGTATCTTCTCTCAATTGTGCAATATTGGCCACTAGGGTTGGCGTGAGGTTGAGGTGCATTGGGGCACATGTTTGCCAAATGATTTCCACCACAAGTGTAACAACGTACATTTGTAGGTAGCTTGGGCACCTGTTTACTAGAAACTCCTAGTTTTTGGGCCACTTTTTCTGCTAGGTCCTCTATCGAATTAGACAATTTTGTGGATGCTAGAGAAGAACAATCTGAGTCCTTATAGACCTTTGAGAGTTCCAATTCATCTCCTAGGTTGTCCTCAATGTCTATACATATTCTCACACATTCTTCTAGCGTTCTGGGTTCTTTTAGGTACACATAAGAGCGTAGTTTAGCGCTCAACAAGCCATCTAGGAACAGTGATACTTGTTTGGCTTGTGAGGGTAGCTCTTGCATTGGACATCGCTCGACATATTGTCTGAATCTACGACCTGCCAGTCTTACTGTTTCCTGAGGGGTTTGTTTAAAGCTATGAATAAGCGAAGACGTGTCATGTCTAACCCCACTTTTAGAGAATTCAGTAATGAATGACTCTAAAAAGTGATGGATGTCTCTAAATTGCCTTTGTTGCAATGGTTGGAACCAAGTTAAAGCGGTATTCTTTAACGTTAGTCCAAATGCATTGTACTGCGTGAACATGTCTTCAACTTGTTCTGCTCTTAGTACTTGCTTGAATTCTGCGACATGGTCATAGGGATCTCCTGTCCCATCAAAGTAATTCTTCATTGATTTTACCAACTGTGTGGGTCTCAATACTCTTGCATGTTCACGTGGTCTAGGTAGAGGAAAATCATCTCTACCACCTAGTATTCCATGATCTCTTTGTCTATCCGTCCTATTAGTGTTCGTGGTTGTTCCATCTCTCCCTATGGGGTGAATGAAGCTTACTTCCGGTCTCTCGTGATTTCCATGGGCTGAGGATGTTCCTGCCCCTTGTTGATTTGTATTCACGTTTGTTCTAGGTGGAGGGAATATCAATTCACCTCTCCATGTGTATGTGTTTTTAGCGCGCTCAGGCACCACAAAGACTCTTTCTGAAGTCTCATCCAGGTATACAACCTTTCCAGGTGTATCTGGGTCCTTGAACTCATAGATTGTAATGATGCCTACCTCACTGGGGTTTTCCTTTCTGTACCTCCAAAAGGCTTCATCTGTCTCTTTATTTATGAACAACTCTGTGCTCCTGTTATCTTGAGGGATCCACTCTGGGATGAGTACTCTTGTTAATACGGATTTCCCTCTAGGTGTTCTAGGTTCTTCTAACGGTTCTTTTCCTTGAAATTTCCCTTCTGTCTCTAATTGGATTGTGCCAAACTCATTAGTATCGTTTGGCTGCGTACTCAAGATATACATGGTTCCTTCTTTGTCTATGTACGCGTCTCTCTCAAACTTCACCACTGGTCTTTCCAATCCAATGGGTTGATCAGGGTTGTGCAGTTGCACCACTTGCCTCTGCAAACCATCCTCATAGATGCGAGCACCTAGTCGGTTGGTTCGGAGAAACTCTAACTGCGTTCTATAGGGTCCTTCAGGTTTTTCTAAGTATGCTACATTAGACCCTCCTGCTGGTCTGTCAGTGCTAAATGCCATTTCTGATTCACTTGATTCTGAGCTCAACTCGTAGGGATAACTACTGTTCAATTGCTGAGCCCAAGATCGTGCGGTGGTTCTTACACTCGCCTCTGATGATCTAAGGCTTCTTCTATCCGACTTACCTATATGTTTGCCTGATCTAAGGTTCATTAATTTTCTTCCTTGCTCACTCAATTACACACTTAGATCGTCAATGGTTCTTTGTGATTAATTCTTGGTTCCTTTTAATTTTTCTTTGGATTCTTGTCTTAATATATGCGTCAGGAATTCGACTTTCGTGATGATTTTAAGTTTTCGTTCCGTCAGACTTATGTTCTTTTCTTTAGGTTTTCGCGTCACACACACCTTTACTTTAAGTCTTAGACTTGAAATAATTAAGTATCTTAAACTTGAGGCGTTCCTATCGACTTAAATCCACAATGCTAACGTTTTAGCCTAAGCTAAGAATTGACTGAGGGGGTTGAGTAATCTTCCAACCTCGAGTCGGCTTTTCTGGTTGCTCTGATGTCCTGTTGCCTAAGAAGCCGTGCTTCCCAAGCTCTGCTGTCCTCACTGCCTTGCTTGCTTGCCTTGGATTGCCCTTGCTAGACCTGGAAAATTCCAATATTAGACCAATTCACAAGATGATTAAACACTTGAGTATATTCACCTTTTAAGCTCAAATTTTCAATGTGTGCCCCCTGACTTCCTAGTCCCAGACTAGGTGAACCTCAAAATAGCTTATCCAAAAGTAGATGTATTCTTTATGAAAAAAACAGTTGAGGTCACGTAGTACTCGTCACGAGCTTCCTAACGAGCTATTAAGCTCAAAAAACGGACTTCGGATGAGAAAGTTACACGCGTTCAGGCCCTGGGGGGTAAAAATTGACAATCCAATTTTCCTTCAAATATGAGCTAAGGGGTCTCCTATGAGTCTAATGGTCCAAAAATTTTCCAAAAATACCCCCAAATTTGGTCAAAAATTGAAGTCCAAAATTTGCGATGGGGGTGGGCAATCGCGATGGTCTGGGACCGTCGCGATGGTCCAAGCGAACCGTCGCGATGGCGTGGGATTTGGACAATCGCGATGGCCCGAAAAAGCGAACCGTCGCGATGGCTCGAAGTGAACAATCGCGATGGCGTGAGGTCGAACCGTCGCGATGGTCCAAAAAATGAACCGTCGCGATGGCGTGATCGGGCGGACAATCGCGATGGCGCGGTCAACGGTCAACGGTGGACAATCGCGATGGTCCGAAGTGAACCGTCGCGATGGTCCGCGATGCGATGGCTTGAGCCAATCGCGATGGTCCGATTTTGGGCTGTCGCGATGGTCCGAAAAAACGAACCGTCGCGATGGTTCAACGTGACACGTGGCACTGTCGTGGCGATGGCATAGGCCAATCGCGATGGTCCGGGGTCAAATGAACCGTCGCGATGGTCCAAGTGGACCGTCGCGATGGCTCAAGTGAACCGTCGCGATGGTCCGAAAAAGCGAACCGTCGCGATGGTCCGGCCGAGCCGTCGCGATGGCGTGAGCCTATCGCGATGGTGCGACACAATCGCGATGGTCCGAGCCAATCGCGATGGTCCACCAAATGACGAATTTTTGGGATGCGAGTATGGATTCCTAGTGGCGCAGGTGTGCTCTTCACGCTGGTGTGGTCGCCTTCTCCAAATTCCGAACTTGGCGGACCATCGCGATGGTCCAACACAGTCGGAAATTTCTGACAGAAACTGAAATTTTTACCTTTTGGAAGCTTTCCTGATGCTCTGAAGCTCTGTACCTGCAAGAAAACTCAAGAAAACACAAGTGCATACAAGCGCAAAAACTCTCTCTGGCTCTCTCGCACGCACAAATGAGGGGAAATGAGGTGAATGGGTGGATATGGTGAATTTTCTGATTTTTTTGGAAAGGGAGATGATGATGCGATGATGAAGATGGAGTGTGGGGGAGGTGAAAAACACTAAAAACTAAGTAAAAACAACAACAAAAACTGAAATTTTTACCTTCCAACGCCACTTCTTGTTATACTCTTACCATCACACATTCGTCCTAGACTCGATCCCCGGCAACGGCGCCAAATTTGGTGTTGCTCTAGCACGATGGTGAGAACCACGTTAAGAAGCTTCACCTCCTTAATGTCAATCCGAGGGAGAGGTAGGAGTGATATGAAGATCGTGAACGTGAGATGATGTGAGAGTGAAGGTGAGAAGCACAAAGATGCACACACACATACACACACACAATGAAGAGACAAGCAAGATACAATGGAAGGTGTGAAATTAGCTCTATTACTCAAGAATACTCTTACAAGCTCAAACTAGCTCTAATCTCCCACAAGCTACAATGAACCAACCTCCAAAATGAGCTCTCTAGCTCTTTTTATAGTTTCTAGACTAGTTTTGACCGGTTTCACATCTAATGACCGGCCTAGTTAAAAAATAGGTCCTAGAGGCTATTTGGGAGGGTAAACGATGTCTAAAAATAACGAAATTTGGTACGAGTATTCTACCTAAGCTCCTCAAGCTCGAGGACTCCTCGGCTTGCACAAAATGGAGCTATGGATTACAAAAATGGGGTTTTGTCTATATTACATATGTTACAAGAGTGATGAAAATCACTGTTGGATGTTTGAAGAAGTAATAAAATTATAATTGTTTTGAAAAAATGGTCCGACTGGCTCCCTGCTTCGTCTTCACATGCTTCCGTGGCGTCTGTGCCTCTGACTGCTTCCAACATCCTTCCTTCTATTTTGATGATTTGTGCACTGATACCACTGATGGACAGTGTTTAATCTCCAAAAAAACAAGATATTCTTGATGTTATAACACTTCTATATCAAGAATAACTCAAAACCTTGATCAATTTTGGAAGACTAATACCAAACTATGAAAATTTGCATTAACTATGAAGAGAGACCCTACTTAGAAAAGTATGCTGCACTCAACTCACTCATTGACTAACAAAATGTGTAAATTTTTCAATGAAACTTTGTATGAGGTGTTGCCTAATGTTTGTGCACCTTCTCGAAGTTAAGTCTTCTCAAAAGATTTAGTAAATCTTGAGAAATGATCCAAACAATTCACCTATGTCTAAAACTATAATTCTCTATAGTGACTTTGACACCTATAACTTTTAATGCATAATTCTCTCAAATTACAACCTGTTTATTCAAACTCTTTTAGCCATAGGTAGCCTACCTTCCAGCTTAAAGAGTGAGTGCTTGCTTGCTCAAAACTTTACACTGTGGAAGGAGAACTGACCAAAACTTTAGCATCAAATTTGTGCCTGTTGCAACTTCACTTCTTGACATTTACACATGTAAATGTTCCTACTCTCAATTCTCTCAGCCTCATCACAATTAGGATCTGAAAACTTGTGTGGAGGTCAATCATCTATAGACTTAGACTTGTACAAAAGAATTTCAGAAAAGATTAAACACAAGGAGTACTCAGCAAAATATCGGGTGCAATTTGTCTTCTTCTCTGAAAAACTTTACATCTAAATGATGAGAGAGAATTTCTACACTCTTACAACTTCTAATTATTCTCATCTCATGCTCTCTAATACTTTTCCTGGCTTTCTATTTGTATATATAAGCATATATGTACAAGCTCATGACCATAACAAAAGGTATATGTGAGGTAACTACAAGTTTGATGTACATATGTATACAAGTCTTCATTTCCTCAATGTGCACTATCTTTAAGCTTCATAGGATAATCTTTACTTCAATCTTTGACTTCAATCCTTCTTCCAAAACATCAATTGATGGTTGTCATGCACCAACAATCTTGAGCCTCTACCTCTACCAACAAAGTTTGCTTGAGAGGTGCTACCTTCATCATCAAACTTTTTACCTTTTCCTTTGCTATCTTTGTTCTTGTTCTTATCTATATAGAGAGTAGAGGATTGATTAGCTTTTGAGTTTTCTCCATTCTTCATAAGGTTTGTCTCATGTGTGAGAAATTGTCCCATGAGAGTGTTGAAATCAAGAACCTACATATCCATGTAGAGGCCCATGGATATGGTGAAATCTTCCCATTTATCATGTGCCTTTATTTCATTAATCATTTGCCTTACTATTTGCTCTTTATCAATGATTTCTCCAATGCTTCCAAGTTGATCTGATATGTCTTTTATTTTGGTGACAAAATGAGTCACACTTTGCTTAAGCATCTTCTTGAGTGTGGTGAATTCCATCCACAATTGATCTTCCTTGCCTTAGTGCTTGATGAGAAGAATGCTTTAAGAGCACTCCAAGTCTCTTGTGATGTCTTGCAACTCCTAATGTGTGGAAGTAAAAAAATCGGAGATTGAGTTTAGAATGTATGACTTGCTAGAGCATCCTTTGAATACCATGTGTTTAACCTCTCTTGTTCTTCTTGAGTTGGTTGTCCCTTACTTCTAAGGATTGGCATCATCTCATCTCCAGATATGTAGCCATAAAGGTTTCTCCCTTCCATTCTAAATGATCAAGCTAAGTAGTTACCTTGATCCAATTTGTCTACGGATGGAGGAAATCCATCTCCCATGTTGATTTGTTGTTGTTTTGATACCACTGTGAGGAGATGGTGAGATAGATTCTAGAAATGAGCTGGTGTTGCACAAAACCTCCTTTACACCTTCCAATCTAACTTCAAGAATTCTTAACATATCTCTTTAACTTCTCAATGATGCAAGTTGAACCACCAAGTCCTTTGGATCATCAATCTTTATTGTTCCCATCAATAAATATGACTTGCATATGCAAGAAATATGAAGAACTTTCTATTTTGGGACTAAAAAGTCTTTATGTTATGCTAAGAGCTCACAACCTGATATGAATTAACTAGAGCACTTTTGCAAACATCTAATGGAAGTTTATAAATAACTAGAGCAAGTTATTCTATCAATTTATCTGTACCATACACTGAGAAATGAATCTAACAAGTCAGGGGGGTCATCTTGACTTTTCAGGATCTAGAAGGTGTGGAGACACAATCACCTTGCTAGCTTCATATCTCAAGGTCTGATGAACAAAACTTGATGAAACTTGGTATTGAACACTAGATAGTTCACTCTAACTACTCCAAGTTAAAGTATAGCAAATGCGTGAGTATACATAGAGAAATTGATTTTACAAGATCACTATAATGAAGAAGATGGAATAGTAAACAGTAGACAAAAATGTGCTTGAAGAAATGTACCGAAATGTACATGCTAATGAACATATGATACAAGGGAAGTGTAGTGGACTACACATAGGTAATGTGAGCAAAAGTTATGTTCAAGATTGTGATTCAATGCTTATGAGAATGGCTCTCATACATCATGACCAAAAATATGTGTATTTATACACATGTCTTGAGTTTGAATTTGAATTTGAATTTTCGCTCACCTAAACATGATCCTACACTTTAGGGACTTGATTTATTTGATTCCTTCACCAAATAATTCGTGGGTTCACTCTCCTAACTTCACGAGATTCCATCTTCAATTGACTTTTATGTTTAGCCACAATAACTATGGTCAAATTAACAAGAATGTGTTCTCATGAGCTTCTCTCTTGCAAGATAATTGATGGATGTGTAGTTCTGAATCATTAGCAAAGCACTTAGGCTTGCTAATTGCACCAACATGTACTTGAGGTGAACATTGAGGAGAAATGCAAATGGAATGAGGAAAAAGAAAGAACAATTAAAGGTTGATAAGGTCTAGGAAGGTGAGTCAAGCATAAATTCTTCCAAATGAGCCATTGCAAGAAGTAAAATGAATTCAAAAGAAAGGGAAAGTGGTCCAAGGTATGGATAAAATGGAGAAGAAAAATCAAGAAAATAAAAGGAAAGAGCCTCAAGATGAGGGAGAGATGGGAGAAAATTTGGCTAAGAAGAGATGAGCACTCAAGTTGGTCCATCATGTGGACAAGATTGTAGATATTAGGAATGTTTTATATGATAAGACACTCTAAGTAGAAGTGCCTCTTTTATTAGAGGAAATTCCACCTGTCACCATTTCATGCAAGAGAGGAAATCATTAGCACTATAAGAAGAATGAGAGAGCCCATAGAAACTAAAGAAGAAGATGAGGAAATGCAAGATCCCAAAGTGATTATTGTAAAAGTAAATGAACATGAGAATAACTATCAATATGGAAGAAGAAACTATTTAGGTCCTATGGTTGCGCGTATATAGAAGAACAATGGAAAAACCTAAAATTCATTTCACTCAAAAACACTTGGCAACAATTACCACTGAGAGAATGGTAAATATTGGAAAAATTATCAAACCATATGTTGCCTTGATAGATTCTCATTATGAAAGCAATGTAGTTTTAGAGAGTTTTCATTCCCATGTGACAAAGATACAAAGCATTATTGCCCTACTAGTTCATCAGCTTCAATTCACACGTGAATTTCCTACCATTAGAAACTCTACATATGGATAATTTTACTAATTCTAGCAAGCCAATTGGTCTATCAATGCATCCATTTATAATTTGCAATTTCAAAAGACTAAGACATAACATAGATTTTCACTTCTTTTATCATACACATTTGGTATCTTATTCTATTCCTATCCCACTATCTAAAGTACTTATCATTATGGTGCCCATTGAATGTGACAGGGAAGCATGCATTACCATCATCTTTTTCAGTATAATTTCCTACCTTGCCCACTAAAACTTTTCTATTGCTCAAACTATCCATAAGGTTCTTGGTTCAAAAACATGGCCACTTTTTTCCTTTAATGTGGCTCTACATGCATACATGCTCTTGATGTTGAACCCTACTTCACCTAAGACTTTTTTAATACCTCTAAGCTAGTTGTACAAAGCTCATTCATTTCCAAATATATTCTTATAGAGGTGGCCTTCAACAAAGAGAATTTGAGAAAACCTCTGATTCAAATGTTAATGAAAAATTCAAACATACATTAAATCATGTTAATAGGCTCTCAAGATGCTTTGGTAGTGAAAAGGATGAATATTTCTAATTAAATGTGATTTTTATCAAAATAAAAAATCCATCACATGAAACAAAAAATTATACACACTCCTCAAAACATAGAGAACATAGTGTGAACCTCAAATGTACTTAGAAAAATCATTCTCAAGTCAAATAAAATCAATTATTCTGACTTTGTACACCAAAAAACAGCAACTAGTTCTACACGTGGTTCAAACCAACTTAATAGAACCTACAAATGTGTATAGATATGCCACCAATCAAACAAGATATGAAGAAAAAGACCAAGGTATATACATGTAAAATCAACTACTATGACTCTAGTTACCATAACAAAGAAACTGAAGCCTACATATATGGCTCAAAAGAATTTATGGACATCATCTAAGGTGGATACGTTCAAGTTACCAACCAAAAAATGTTTGAAATAAAAAACCAAGGTTTAAAAATACAAGGCTCAATATTTTATGGACATCCTACAGTATTTTCACATCTTTGGAGACAACCAAGAATCTTCAACTCTATGTGTATCAACCAAATTCTACATATGCAACCATGAATAGTTTGTGGAAACATAAAAAAGCATGTACCTTTATGGAAGGGATCAATATTCTTCACATTAACCAAGACAATAAGACATCAAAGAAGTTATACACATAAGGGAGTCACCAATTTGTGAAATCAACCAAGTTTTACACATCTATGCACACCAAAGAAAGTAGATATATGTGTGGACACCAACCAATATATCCACATAAAAATATTAACATCCAATTGGAATAATGTCAAATTATGAGCATCTAGCTTGATATCCAATAAAACAAACTATTTCATACCAAGAAACAAGAGTCACATACACATATAATCAAAAGAAAATATAGTTTTAGCATAATTAGTAAAAATATGTTTTCTGGTTTTATATGCATAAACACACAATCCCATGCACACATCCATGCATACTCAAAATAATACTCAAAAGTCTTTGATATAATCGTGGATATTATAAAAAATATAAGGATCACTTGAAACATTTTATCATTTCCACCATGGATGCCATCTTTGTTTTTCAAATAAAACATGTATGCCAATTTTTGCATTCTCCTCACAATCACCATTGCCTATCACATATTCTTTGACAAGATTAAGAACAACCAAATGGCATGAAAGCATGTTTTGGAATGTTTAATACTTAGAATAGCATTCAAATTATTATTATTTTGCATCATTAATGTTTTATTCTACCTTTGGAACTATGTTCTTTTCATGAACATGGAAATATATGTTTTTCCAATTCAGCATGAAAGTTAACACTAAATGCAATGACTACTAGTTCAAAGTAGAGGCAATACATTCAAATAACATGAAGGTTTTCTATTGATAACTTGCCAATTCTCTTCAATCTCACCTGCACACAAATTATAGTGAACCATTCCTCAAACTTTAGGATAAATGGAAATGATCTAGAGAAGAGAAGTTTTGAGTCCATGTTTTTCACTTTTCTAAGTGTTCATCTTTCTCAAGAGATCCCCAAACACTTCCTATAAATTGACAAAATCCATCAATAATTTTCCATTTCCTAAAACATATCCAATTCATCAAAATGAACTTAGTTATTTTTTCGGTCATGCTAAAAGTTGAGTTTTATAAAATTGATATTTTTTCTTCATTTAATAATAACCCATAAGAAGTTGAAAATTTTTAAAAAGTATGCTCAAGAAAAATCAAGAAACTTGGTGTAAAAGTAGGACACTTGTGTCCCAGGACACTCAAGTTTCCTATTATAGAACTAGTGTTAACTATATGCATGAAAGAAAAATCTCGCATATCTACGTTCTATAGCCATAGCTCTTGAATCCCATAATGGCTAGTACTTGTATGTGATCAATGCACAGATTCATCAATTTATCACTATATTGGAACCTTTTTACGGAGATCAAACGATTCTTTGAGACTCAAAAGGTAGATGATGGTGCATGCCCCTGTTGGTGCATATATCAAGTCGAAGTGCTTCATCATTAGTTTTGGACTTCATTGAACTTTGAGATAAAACTTAATGAGGTAATCTCAAGGATATATTGAGAGTCAAATACCATAAATTCATTCAAATTCAAAATTGGAATGAAACTCCTAAAAGCATGGAAGAACATAAGATAGATTAATCAAACAACCATTTTTTTAAAATGTACATATACATTGTCTACTTGGCTGCAAGATATCATCAATTATATGATTGACATTGGCATGTGCATTGTAATTTCCTCCAGGCTCTTGGAGTCCTCCAACACCTCCATGTACTATACTTTACATATCCATACATATACTTCAAGTTTGGTCATCTACTATACTCACTGTTCATTGTTGCAATATACTTCTCTGAATGTGTCATCCTCTTTGAGTTATTGAAGTGTATACATGGACTCATTGATTATCAATTGGATGAAAAAGGTTGAATTCATGTAAGTGTGCATACAAAGTTTTGTGGTCATTCGAGTTGTGTGCATAGAGATATGGACATATCTCTCTTATTATGTATGTGCATCATCATTTTTGTGATATGTCAGGATCACCCCCTTAAATTTTTATGCACATTTCTCATAGTATATCCAATCTAAATTCATGATGTAACTTATTTTAAATCATTCATAATTTTATTCAAAGTTTTGCAAAAGGATTTAGGTCAATTCTTATGAGATTTGAGCATCGAACAATTTGGTGAAGTCCTAGTGAGTTCACACACATTACTACCTAAATATATCAATGAATCCCCCCTGGGAGTGATGTAGTGAACAAGGAGCTAGCACTCATGTATAAGGGAGTGCCAAGCAATGTGGAATCAATCCACAAAAAGAAGTAAGCCCAAACCTCTATAGAAAGCTTCAAACTTCTCCCTAGGTAGAGCCCTCATGAAAAGGTCTATAATGTTCTACTACGTGGGCACATATGCCAAACTGATCTATCCAGTAGAGAACATCACCCTGACATAATGATAATGCATTTCAATGTGCTTAGAGTGAGCATGGAACACAGGATTCCTTGCAACTCCCAATGCGCTCTGATTGTTAGTGAAGATTGTTGCTCTAGCACAATGGTGAGAACCACGTTAAGAAGCTCCACCTCCTTAATGTCAATCCGCAGAAGAGATAGGAGTGATATGAAGATCGTGAATGTGAGATGAAGTGAGAGTGAAGGTGAGAAGCATAGAAATGCACACACACATACACACACACTACGAAGAGACAAGCAAGGCACAATGGAAGGTGAGAAATCAACTCTATTACTCAAGAACACTATTACAAGCTCAAAAGAACTCTAACCTCAAACAAGCTAACCTCAAAAATGAGCTCTCTAGCTCTTTTTATAGTTTCTAGACTAGTTTTGACCGGTTTCACATCTAGTGACCGGCATAGTTAAAAAATAGGTCCTAGATGCTATTTGAAAGGGTAAACGGTGTCTAAAAATAACGAAAATTGATACGCTTCCGCGTCTTCTATGCCTCTGGCTGCTTCCAACACCCCCCTCCCTCTCGCTTCTGTCGTCCCTGACAGAACCTTGTTGTGAGGTCTGCTGGATATAGTTCTGTAGGAGGTCTTGAGCAAGGGTGTGCTCGGAGATACGAATGCCTCGGGCCAGATCGGCCTCGAGTTTCTCCCAGTCTATTGGTTGCGGTTCTTCTGGTGGCGGGAGCTGATAGTGTGTGGAATAGACCATTCGTTCACAGGGAAATAAGTGTAATAAATGTGTAGGCCTGCTTATGAATACCTCGGAATGGTATTCCCAGAAGCCGGTTGTGAACATCTCTTCGAACGTCTGCTTGTAGCACGCCGATAGGTACTTTATTCTGCAATGCCAGGCATAACACACCCGTAGCGATGGCGTTGTACTCATATCATATACCAGGTTGAAATTGCCATGCTCAAAGCCCGGGGTGTTTACATGAGGTGCCTTGACGTGTCTGAAGACTTTAAAAATCATTTGCATCATGTCAAAGATTTTGACAGTCATGTGCGCTGCTATATCATCCATATGCTTTAGTCTAGGGAGCCAGTGGCGAATTGTAGCCATCATGTAGCCTACAATTGGTAACTCGATGGGTGGCTTAAAATAGGGGTAATTCAACCAGTCCTGGCACTGCTTATTGTTTTGTACCTTAATAGCAAACGCTGTCCAGGAGCGGCGTCGTGGTACTGGTCCCCAACATGGGTTGTACTTTAAGTGCAAAGGTGCCTTTACCCATGTACTCATCATTTCTGGATATTTCTGTAGTAAATCTTTTCGCCACTCTGGTTGATAGATCTCTCCTTGCTGCGCATCGATTGGTAGATCGGCCTCCTCGAATTGAGTTGCATGCGATGGTTCCTTACCTGTCTCTTTCTCAATGGCTAACTGGTATTCAGCCATTAACATAAAATACGGTTTATACTGTAGCTCATGCCCAGATATGTATCGTCGCGGGGCCAAATGAGCAAAGAATGGAGACTGTAAAATTCTTTCTTCTATCATCGCCATGGCATGTAATTGTGCCTCTACTCTAGCTGAGTGCGTTGTTCCAAGTTCCTCAATTGTCTTCATCCACGCGGGGGTCAGGAGTTCGTAAGTCATCTGGCCTTCGGCCGTGACGCGTCCGCCTGGGATTGGTTGTGGCTCGTACGCCTCTTCAAACGTTTCCTCCACCAGGATGGTGACAATTTCTTCTTCAGCTGGTAGCTCAAGTGGGGAATCTGGCCTTGGTGGTGCTTCATATACTGCAATCCTTGATTCAAGGTTCGATACTTGGGCCCGTAATGCATTGAGTTCCTCTAAGATGTCAGGAGAGGGGTCCACAGGTGCTGGTGTGTCTTGGTGTGCCGGTTCTCGTAACTGGAGTAATTTGTGATCTTCTTTGAGTTTCTGTAACTCCTCGTTCATGCGGTCATATTCATCTAGCAATCTTACATGATCTTCTAGCAGCATCCTCATGGAGTCTGAGGGAATGGCTTTGAACCGACTAGGACTGAGTGGTTGGTCTGGATGGTCTAGGGCCGCTTCTAAGTTTTCTCGATTCTGGTCCTGTAAGCGCTGGTTTTCCTCCTTTCCTACTGCTAGATGTCTTCTGAGTAAGCCCATGTTTCTTGTTAGCGTTGCATTGCGAACTGTCTGGGCTCTTAATAAGTTATCCAAGTCAGCAGTGGCTTCCTTGGTTTTTTCTTCGCTTTCTAGTTCTAATTTATGATAGGCCTCTCGTAATTCCTTGTATCGGCTGTTCAGTGAGGCATTCTCAATAGACAATAAATTAAGCTGCGATTGTAAGTCAGTGGTTGTCCTCTGCAGCTGCTGGTAATTATTGCCAAGAGATGTGAACTCATCTCTTACTTGCATCATACACATGAACATCTGTCGGAATGCATTATCTACAGTGTGTGATAGTATTAATGGGGTGCTAAATGAAGATGCAGTGGATGTAGATGCAACGGGAACGGGGAATGGGGGTGGGAAGGTGGATGCTGTAGTGATTGTTGAAAATTGTGATGTGCCTAAAAATGTTTGTGCCGTGAGTGAAGTGAGTGATGGTGCAGTGGGTGGTGAGATGTCCATGTCATTGGACGTGTCCAATGCAGTGACCGTGAATATGGGTGTGACCGTGGGTGCTTGTGCTGGTGTAAATATGGGATTTACAAAGGTTGAGGAGTAATTTACAGGGGGGCTGGCTGGTGCAGCTTGGTGGAAAGGGGAAATAGGGGTTACCGTGGGTTGGGGAGGTGAGACTGGGGAGAAGGTTAATGGCGGTGGGAATGGGAAAAGGGGTCGTGGAGGTGTGGGGAAGGACGGGAAAGATGCATGGAGGAATGGGTTGAATGGAAAGGTGGATGTGTGAGGGGGTAGACTGGGTCTAATGGGTGCAGGAATTGTGGGGTGAGTGGTCGTAAAGATGATTTCTGCTACGCCACCGGCGAATGAAGATGTTGGTCTGGGAGAAGGAGGGTGAATAGGGGAGGCTGGAGGGATGGGCGGTGATGGAGGAGCGATTGGGGTGGTCGGTACTTCAGTGACTACTGAGGTATGTACAGTTGTAGCGCGGGGTGGGGAATCTACAAGGATGGTTCCTGCTGCCAACGAACTTTCGGGGACGAGGCGTGCCTCCCTGGCTTGTTCTGAAGACTCTGCTCCTGTTGGTACACGAATGTATTCGCCGGGCTTTGAAAGTAGTCGTACTCTGCGGGGGTCAAACTGTGGTAGTGGCTTTCGTTGCAAGTACCTGAGGGCTTCGTTGGAGCCTACTGATTTGACTAACTCTCTGAATCCTTTGATGTATGCGTCTTTGAATCCGCCTGTGACAAGTTCTTGTTCTATTATTGCTTGACTCTCTTCCTCTGTCAGCTTTTTGCGTGCCCAAACTTTTTCCATAGTTCTATACAGCTTCTTGATAGCTAGTGTGTAAGCTGCTGCTTTGTAAGTTTCATCTTCATGGGTACTTCTATCACCATGTGTGTCTGTTTGTTGGCCTTGGCCATCTGTCTGTTCATGCTCTCGGGATTCGATAGTGCCCTGGCTTGCTTTGTCATCGCCTTCGTCGTCATCGGTTGCTGTTCTTTCATCATCAGAGCTTAACACAATCTGTCCTTGTGGCTGATCCCTGGGTGTGGTAGGGTAGCTAGGTCTTTCATATTCTTGAGAAAACAGTTGTCCTTCTGAAAATTCAAACTCATTGGAGAATGCATCGGGCATCTCAAAACCAAACGTTGTGTTCAATGGCTCTGCTTGTTCTGCTTCTAAATGGGGTATTGGAAAAGAGAACGCTTTCGCACCAATGGTGGTGGGAATTTCAGCTGCTGTGGTGATAGGTTCTGGAGATGGTTGTGGCGAGGGTGATTTTGGGACTTGTAGGCACGGGATAGTGCCTCTCATCCGCTTTCCGGCTCTGCCTTTGCTAGACTTTCTAGCCTTCTTAGTGGTCCCTTTGAATGCCTTCAGTTCCTCACTGGTCATGGCGCGCTCTATGGGTAAATCATATGCCAGACACATATATATAATCCTTGTAAGTACACAACATCCATTGATGACCTTCTTTCATTCCCATCTATGTTGTGCCAAATAGAGCTGATCAATTATCCAGCTAGCTAGATCAACCGTTTGGGGTCTAGTACATGCTAAGTATAAACCAAACCAGATTCTCTTGTGGGGCATGGTAAAACGATCCTAAGCTGGGAAAGCAAAATGCTGCATGCATATCCGCAATGGCTCCGTCGGAGTATGCGTTCCATGTATTTTGAGAGCTGCACGAATTAAATCTTTGGACAAATAAAACCTTCTGAATGGAGGGTCATTTACGAAGGATGGTAACATGAATGTTCCGGGTAGATCCTTGTTCTCTGAAGCTGTCAAGGTGGTTACTAGGTAAAAGCATCTGTAAAAATCGGGTTTAGGCAGAGGGTCACTAAAATATTCTGTAAATCCCGCTCGTGCCCAAACGTGCGTTAAATCTTGTGTATTCTGTAGTCCTTCAAATTCTCTTGAAAAGAACTAGTACTTGGCCCATGTGCGAAGATCAAATGCCAAATTGGCCTCAAATATGAAATCAACGTCTGCTAAGGGTCCTGCTAGGCCTTGAAACCAATGAGAATTACGATGAATCTTCTCAGTATATCCTCTAGGAGGATCGTCGATTGGCATGGGTCCTGGAAAACCTTGAAACTCTGGTGGTTGCATCGTAGGATAAGATTCCGCGAGTAATTCTCCAATATTGGCCATTGGTGTGCTTGGGCCAGCTTCTGATGGTCCTTCTTTGGTTTGCATGATGACTGGCGAGCTAATGGAAAAGATCTGCTACAAAAGATTAGCACATTAGTATGGAAATTAATTATGATCCCATCAAGGTGAGACCGCAATCCCTTTCCATAACCGATGTGTAACCCGTGTAGCGAAGTGTCATGAAGTGATTGATGCAATGATTATTTGCAAAACTAATGCAGGTCTCTAGACGCCTACATTGTCAGATTATGCATACATTTCTTGATGATCTTTTATTATGCATGATGTGGGGTTTTGGTGTATGAATTTATACAAGGTTTGGTTGAGGGTGAATTATTACAAGGGTGGAGTTTAAACGAGGTGGGAGAATTGTTAGATAAGGGGGTACAAGAAGACGTCTGGATACGTTTCGGTATCCATTTCCTAAGAGTCTTTGAGTGGGTGGTATGTTTCTGCTGATGGACAAAAAGTGGTGTCGGGTTTGGTGGTATTGAAGGATGTAAAGGTTTCTGAGGGGTATATATTACATGGCTTGAGGGTTGGGCTATAATACATTGTTTGGGTACCCAAATCTGCGTGGGTGTGGGTCGATTGATAAGATACTTCTTAGGGATCCAAATCTGTCGAGTATTGGTACTTGTAGAAGAAGATCGAGGGGACTTTGGATACTGACTCTTCTTCTTTTGAAACTTTGTCCTGTTCTTGTCTGCAGTGTTGCCAATAGCCTGTGGTTGTTGTCCTTTTGGCACCCATATTTGTTTCGTGCCACTTGTTCTGTGATGTTGATACTGCTGCTTTCTTTGCCTTGTCTGGTGGTGTCGTCGGTCTGAGTTCCTCTGTTGTGGTTGACTCGTTCGTGGTTGGGTTTGAGAGGTCTATTGGATGCTCTGCTTTGGAAAAGAAGGGAGATCCAACACTTGCGTGACCTGCCCATTAGGAAGTGATTCGTTATTTATCTTTAATCTAGGCCAGTCCGCAGCAAGTTTGGAAGGATGAGCACCGCAGGGTGTTGTGCTCATTTGGCCGCTGATGCAACCCACCTGACCGCTGATTGTGTCCATCTGCCCTAGCGGTTGGGTAGCTGCCCCTTCTAGTTTGCAGGAAGCCCCAGGGAAGATCTCCTGTCGTCCTTCTGATTGACAATTGTCTATAGCCAAGCCCGAGTGGGTTGGTGTAGACGTAACGTGACTGATCTGACCAAAGATCTTCCAGTCTTCAGTCGCATGTATTTCATAGGGTCTAGGGTTACAAACCTCAGTCGGAATGCCGTTAGGGAAGTCAAGCAGTATCACTCGCTTCTGCTCTAAGGTTCCAACCTGTAAAGAGCCTTGTCTAAGATTTAGGTCCACTGAGTGATCGTATAGCCAATCTTGGCCAAGGATTAGGGGTTCTATCAGGTCGTCATCATGGCACACTAGTAGCTTCGCTGTCATGGTCACATCCTTAATGAGGATAGGAAGGTCCACCTCACCCATGCAAGGGGTTTCCATGCCTCCTAGCCCTATGAGATATGCCTCAATTGGCCGCATTTCTATTCCTGAGTCCTTATAGTGGGACCATCTAATCGCACTAGTCGCAGTACCTGAGTCAATTAAAGCCCTGAGCTCTTGGCAAGGGTTGCTGTGCTCTAGCCTGACTGTAATGAATGGTCTCCTGTCCACTATGCTAGGATGAGTTCGGGACTTTACCTCACACATAGCCATGGGGTGTCTGGGTGTTGTTTCCAGATGGTTATAATGTTCTCTCCCTAGTCTTGTCTTCTTAACTTCATGCGTTTAATGCGTTCTATTGCTTCTGCCTGAGCTTCCGCTCGTATTCTATTTTCTTCCTCCTTACGCTTCTTTGCCAACGTGAGTCGTCTAAGCATATCCTCAGTAAGAGGTTCCTGATATAACTTGACTCTACAGCCACTAATATAATTAGGCATTATGTTTCCTTCTAAGGTGGCTAGCTGTACTGCTCCACTTGTCGAGAGTCTGTTAATGATCATAGGTCCATAACCTCGCTTTTCTAACTTACGTGCGTGTTGTTTCAGCATATATACTAGAACTAAATCTCCTTTTTTTAGGCCTTTATCTTTCACATGTGCATCAAAATATGCTTTCTGTCGCTTCTTCGCTGCATATATTCCTGCTGCTGCCTTTAGCCTAGTTTCTCCTAATCGTTCCAAGTCCATTATTCTTGCTGATAATTCATGGCCGGTCCACTGATGTTCTTGTGCAACCTTAAGGGTCGGTATCAAGAAGTCCAAAGGAAGCACTGCATTCTGACCAAAAACCATCTGAAAGGGAATTGCATTAAGTACGGTCTTGTAGGCCACTCGATATGCCCAAACAGCGTGGTGTAACTGTTTGTCCCAATCTGAACGTTTGTTGTTCACGAGTTTCGTCAGTACGTTACAAAGGATCTTATTAGTGCTTTCAGCCTGACCATTGGCCTAAGGATGATATGGTGCGGATTTCTTGTGAATCACCATAAAATCCTGTAACAAATATTCAATGACTTGGTTTAGAAAGTGAGTTCCGCGATCGCTCACTAACTCTATAGGCAATCCATATCTTGTAAAGACATTCTCAAATAAGAATTTTGCAGTTGTGTGTGCATCATTCTTTTTTGTGGCTTTTGCCTCTACCCATTTCGTAAGATAATATGTGGCAACAATAATGTATTCAGCATGTGTACCTTTTGCAGGGGGGTTAATGGGTCCTACAAAGTCTATACCCCACTTAGAAAATGCACGTCCGCCCATCATGGGTTTCAATGGCATTTCATCTCTGCGAGTAGGAAACTGAGTTCTTTGGCACACATCACATCTCTTTACATAGGTATGAGCATCCATGTGAAGAGTGGGCCACCATAATCCTGCAAAGAGGATGGCTTTGATCATCCTATCTGGTCCAAAATGACCTCCTGCAACACCTTGGTGTGCAGTCTCTAGTATGCTCAGATAATCGCTTTCATGAACACATTGTCTTAGATATCCATCTCGTCCTCTTTTGTATAGATTATCGCCAATAAGTGAATAATCTTGAGCTTCCTGCTCTAGACTGTGTTGTCGTGCTAAAGTCATTCCTTGAGGGAATGTGTTAGTCCTCAAGTATGTCACTAAAGGTTCACTCCAGTCTGGTGTGAGAGACACGTGATATAATGTAGCATGCTCTACTGGTGGTCTTTCACAACAAACATGGCATTCTTTACACAACTTGTAGACATCTGCTTCCATCGAAGGCCAATATACTCCTCGTCTATGCAGAGTCTGTAATGTTCGATGTTTCGAATGATGTTGCTTTAATGCACCTAGGTGTGCTAATTGCAACCAATTTGCATGTTCTGATTCATCTACACAACAAGCAAGAATCTTTTGATTATCCTGTTAATATATACTTCCTGCTATGATTTGGTATCTCTGAGATTTGGTAATCTCTCCTTCTTTGATCTTTATCTTAGGATTCTTGGGTCCGTATGTCAGAATAGGGACTATAGGTTTAGCCCATTCTGGTGCTATCTCAAGATTAAACAAATAAGCATTTGGTAATTCATCCGCTATTCCTTGAGGAGCTTCTCCTGAGGTTAATCTCGAAAGATGGTCAGCTCTAAGATGTGTCTTTCCTTTCCTGACTACTACTTCAAAATCATACTCCATGAGTAATAGAAACCAACGTATTAGTCGTCCTGTGTTACATGGTTTGTTGACTAGGTACAATAGGGCTTGATGATCTGTAAAGAACTTGAATTTGTTGGCCAACAAGTAGTGTCTAAACTTCTTTACCGCGTAGATCATCCCTAACCCTTCTCGTTCCGTCATGGTGTAATTTCTTTCTACTGCGTTCAATTGTCTGCTCGCGTAAGCTATGGGGAGATCTATGTTACCTTCATTCGTGGGTTGTGCTAACACACATCCTATGGCGTAGTTGGATGCATCCACATGTACATGGAATGGCTTACTCCAATCTGGGGTTGTCAATATAGGTGCTGAGCACAAGCGTCGTTTAAGTTCATTGAATGAATTTTCACATTCATCTGTCCATTCAAAGTTGGTTAAAAGAGAGTACAAAGGCTTGGCTATGATTGCATACATGTGTATGAATCTCCTATAATAACCGCAATGGCCCATAAATGCTTGTACCTCTTTCACATTAGTTGGTCTAGGTAATTCTGCAATTACCTTCACCTTTTCTTCATCCGTAGAAATTCCATTTTTTGACACAATGTGTCCTAGAATTTTGCCTTGTCTGACCATGAAAACGCACTTTTCTGGGTTCAAACAAACCTGATATTCTCGACATTTGTCAAATATTTGCCTTAACTCTGGGATATGTGTCTGTCTTACATTTGAATGAGCACATATGTCGTCGACATAAACTTCCAAACTCTTGCGTAAGAATTCCTTAAAAACATGACACATGAGTCGCTGGAAAGTGGCGAGTGCATTTGTTAAGCCAAATGGCATCACACGAAATGCAAATATACCCCATTCGGTGGCAAATGCCGTCTTGTGTTGGTCTTCTGGAGCAATGGCTACTTGATTATAGCCTGAAAAACCATCAAGGAAGCTGTACACTTCCTTGCCCGCAACTCTTTCCAATAGATGTTCTGTGATAGGAAGAGGATAACTATCTCTAATCGTGGCGGCATTAACTTTTTTAAGGTTAATACACACACGCAATTTTCCATTCTTCTTGGGTACTACCACAATGGGGGATACCCATTCGGTATGCTCAATTTTGTAAATGAATCCTGCTTCTATCAAGCGATCTATCTCCTCTTTAAATCTTCGCAGCGTAGTTATCATTGTACGTGTAAGGTTTCTGTTTCATAGGTTTTGCATCTGGAGTCATAGGGATTCTATGAGAACATATATCTGGATCTACTCCTTTCAAATCTTTGTAACTCCAAGCAAAAACATCTCTATATTCGCGCAATAGGCAACTAGCTCTTCTTCTTCTTCAGTTGTCAAATCATGCCCTATGTATGTACATTTTTCTTCTTCTCCTTCTATGGCTACGATTATTTTCTTGGTTTTCTCTCGGTTATCATATACTTGTCCGTCATTCGCCTTTCTATTAGGCATTTGTACCATGATTCTTCTATCTTCGATTTCATATTTCTTGAAATTCTCGGGTACTTCAAACAAAGATTCTTCTTTTTCTGTCGTGGTTTCTTTCTTCTTTCTTTTCTTGCCTTCACTCTTAGTAGTCACTTCTGTGGCTAATCTCACCTCATTCGTAATTTCCTCGTGTCTCTGAGGGTGAGTCTCTACTTCGTAGAAATATTCTTCCTCTGATGCAAATGGAGAGTCCATGATAATTGATTCTAAATCAAAATCGCTTGCATCCTCAAATGCATCAGTGTTAGGTTCACACTCTTCTAAAATTGCATCGCACATGATTGGCTCTATCGTGAAAACTGATATGTCATAGCCATCCTCGTCACAGTGGGGTGTCCATTGTTCTTCATTGATGGCTACGTCCATGGTTGCTAGGATTTCTTCCCAACCATGGGGTTCAAACTCTTCGTCAGGGAATACTACAGGCTTGGCTACTTTACACATCCATAAATGAGTATCCTCATGCAACTAAGAAGGATCTGATTCTAATGAGTGCACGGATTCCGTCTCTACTGGTGTCTTATGGATGGTATTCCATTGTATTGGGGGTACATCTCGATGTGAATAGTCTTTAAGATTGACTTTGGTAGTCACTCCTAAATGTTGCAAGTACAAAGAATTGGTTCCCCAATCTTGTACAATTTGCAACTGACGCATGAATGGTCGTCCCAATATCATCTCATATGCATGATTTTTTGCAAAGTCACAAATGGCAAAGGTATGCTCAAATTCTACACCACAAGTGGTGAGAGATATGCCTTTTAGTAAGCCTAATGGTTTTTCTATGTGTCCGTCAGCCATTTGTAGCTTCATCCTGGTGGGTCTTAATGCTGGCTTACCCCAACGTTTCCATAAAGCGGTGGTAGCGATGGCTACGCCGGCTCCTAAATCTAAGATGGCTTTCGTGGTGTAGCCCTGATGGGTTATCGGAAGATAAGTGTTACCTTCCTCTCCTTCGCTTACATCTCCAATCTTTTCTATGGGTATTTCCGGTACCTTCTTATGTGATCCTATTTGTGAGGGAGTAGTAGCAAGCTTAGGGAATTGATTTGCTACATGCTTCCACAATTCTGGTTTTACCTTCAATAACTCCTCTAGAGTGAGGTTACATTGTACTTTGGTATTCTTGATCACTTCCGTGTTTCTAGGGATTACTGATTCTTCATTCCTCACTATTATCGTGGGTGCTCTCATACTAATAGACTTTGCTTCCCAAGGTCCTGTGAACTGAGGTAATTCTTGTAAAGAATTAGATTCAAATCCTGTGTGTTTACTCAGTTGCTCTTCCTCTACATCATCGTAAATAGAGGGAATGTCTTGGGGAAATTGTTCCTGCAAGTCATCTATTTCTTGAATAGGAGGATGAGTTCCTTGTTCTTTTCTCCAATTCTCTTCTTGGATTTCTCTCAAAAATTCATGTGAGTATTTATGTATGGAAGACAAATTGTCTTGGCTTTCTGTATTGGGTACTTGAGATAGGGATGGTGCATTCCTTTCCTGTGTCTCTGGGACACTAGGGTTCCTATGCTGATCCTTTTTCTCTTTGCTCTCTATCAAGTATTCTAGCCTCTCCATTAGTCCTTGAAAGTGTAATTCCGGTTTTGCCATGTTATTCCAATTAAGATATCTAGAGGCTTCGAACAAAGCTTGTGCTAATTCTACCATCTTCATGAAAAGTTTAGTTCTCTCAATTTCTAGATCAGCTCGAGGGTAGTTTTTGCTCATTTCAGCTACTTGAGGTCCCTCTTTTAATCTAGCCTGATATGCACGAAACATCATGTCTAGATCTTCTGGTATGGGTTCCGCTAAAACTGATCCTGATTTCTGAGCTGGATTCTCTTGATTTAATTCCTGAGAAGTCAATTCTAGGATTTTGGCTGTAGATTCCTTCAAACTTCCTTCCAACTCAGTTATCTTTTTACTCCACTTTCTCTTTATTCTTTCTCTAGAATCTTTCCAAGATTTTGTCTTTTTACTGCTAGATTCTGCAACTTCACTAGTTACTGCTACTTTCTCCTGATTAAGCTGTTGGTTCTGTAAGAGCGCCTGGGCTCTTGTTATAGCTTGGATATGCACGTATGTAGGGTTGGATCCATGTGCGTTATTTACAATACCTATCACGTTGATCGGTGTCACACTCAAAGCATTGACAGGGTTCTTAGGACAATCTTTGATTATATGCTCTTTGCCACAATCAGCACAAAAGCCTTGTATGTTATAGTACTGTGATTGTCCTGCTATAGGAGGATGTGGACACTCCTTTATGAAGTGATCTCCTTGGCACCTAAAGCATGGTCCTCTAGGGCCCTGTGGTCTTTGTTGTCTCAATTGGGGCCGTGGATTTGGGTTGGTGTACATCACATGAGCGTAGTCAGGCTCCCAACTAGGTTCCACTGGTGGACTATCATAATGATATGTCTCCACGTGTTCTGGTGACTCCTTGTAATAAGCGGGTGGACTATCTACATGCATAGAGTCAAAACTGTTTGAGTTTGGGTCATTCTCTGTGATCAAAGGTGAAGAAGGCACTAAGGCCCTACTTAGGTTCTCTTCTGCAGCAGCGTATTTGACTGAGATGACATTCGCTGGTGGGGGTGGCTGCTGAGCTAAGACAGGTTGAGGTCTCTGTTGAGCCTGGTATGGGTAGTTCTGAGGAGGCCTATAGTAATAAGGCTGAGCATTGTATTGGCCTTGATACCTACCTGGCTGCTGGTATGCTTGCGGGTAGTTCTGTCTCACGGTTTGTTTGTTGTATGGGCAGTCCTGAGCCGTATGATTCGTGTATCTTCTCTCAATTGTACAGTATTGGCCACTAGGGTTGGCTTGTGGTTGTGGTGCATTGGGGCACACATTTGCCATATGGTCACCACCACAGGTGTAACAACGCTTGTTCATTAGCACCCTAGGTTTACTAGAAACTCCTAGTTTCTAGGCCACTTTTTCTGCTAGGTCTTCTATCGAGTTAGACAATTTTGTGGATGCTAGAGATGAACAGCCTGAGTCCTTATAGACCTTTGAGAGTTCCAACTCGTCTCCTAAGTTGTCCTCAATGTCTATACAAATTCTTACACATTGCTCTAGCGTTCTGGGTTCTTTTAGGTACACGTAGGAGCGTAGTTTAGAGCTCAACAAGCCATCTAGAAACAATGACACTTGCTTGGCTTGTGAGGGTAGCTCTTGCATTGGACATCGTTCAACATATTGTCTAAACCTACGTGCTGCCAGTCTAACTGTTTCCTCAGGGGTCTGTTTAAAGCTATGAATCAGCGAAGACGTGTCATGTCTAATCCCACTTTTAGAGAATTCAGTGATGAATGACTCTAAAAAGTGATGGATGTCTCTAAATTGCCTCTGTTGCAATGGTTGGAACCAAGTTAAAGCTGTATTCTTTAACGTTAGTCCAAATGCATTATATTGCGTGAACATGTCTTCAACTTGTTCTGCTCTTAGTACTTGCTTGAATTCTGCAACATGGTCATAGGGATCTCCTGTCCCATCAAAGTAATTTTTCATGGATTTCACTAATTGAGTGGGTCTCAATATTCGTGCATGTTCACGTGGTCTAGGTAGAGGAAAATCATCTCTACCACCTGGTATTCCATGATCTCTTTGTCTATCCGCTCCATTAGTGTCCGTGGTTGTTCTATCTCTCCCTATGGGATGAGTGAAGCTTACTTCGGGTCTTTCTTTATTTTTCTCTCTTTGATTTCCATGGGCTGATGATGTTCCTGCCCCTTGTTGACTTGTATTCATGTTCGTTCTAGATGGAGGGAATACCAATTCACCTCTCCATGTGTATGTGTTTTTAGCGTGGTCAGGTACCACAAAGACTCTTTCTGAAGTCTCATCCAGGTATACAACCTTTCCAGGTGTATCCGGGTCCTTGAACTCGTATATCGTGATGATACCTACCTCACTAAGTAGTTCTGTCTTGTATCTCCAAAAGGCTTCATCAGTTTCTTTATTTACAAACAACTCTATGCTTCTGTTGTCCTGAGGGATCCATTCTGGGATTAGTACTCGTGTCAGTACAGATTCCCCTCTAGGTGTTCTAGGCTCTTCTAATGGTTCTTTTTCTTGAGATTTAGTTTCCGTCTCTAGCTGAATCACGCCAAACTCATTGGTATTGTTTGGCTGCGTACTTAAGATGTACATTGTTCCTTCCTTGTCTATGTACGCGTCTCTCTCGAATTTCACCACTGGACATTCCAATCCAATGGGTTGATCGGGGTTGTGCATTTGCACCACTTGCCTTCGCAAACCATCCTCATAGATGCGAGCACCTAATCAATTGGTTCGGAAAAACTCTAGTTGAGTCCTATAGGGTCCTTCTGGTTTTTCTAAATAGGCTACATTCGACCCTTCTTCTGGTCTTTCTATGCTAAATGCCATTTCTGAATCACTCGTGTCTGAGTTCTCGTAGGGGTAACTAGTGTTCAATTGTTGAGCCCACGATCGTGCAGTAGTTCTTACACTTGCCTCTAATGATCTAAGGCTTCGTCGGTCTGACTTACCTATATGTTTGCCCGATCTAAGGTTCATTAATTTTGTTCCTTGCACACTCAGTACACGCTCAGATCGTCAATGATTCTTTGTTATTACTTTCTTGATTCTTTTTAGATTCCTTTAGATTGTTGTCTTAATGTATGCGTCAGGAATTCGACTTTCCGTGGTACTTTGAGTTCTCGTTCCGTCAGACTTATGTCCTTTCCTTTAGGTTTTCGTGTCACACACCTTTATCTTTAGTCTTGGACTTGATAAATTTAATTCTCTTGAACTTGAGGCGTTCCTATCGTCTTAAATCCACAATCCTAACGTTTATCCTAAGCTAAGAATTGACTGAGGGGGTTGAGTAATCTTCCAACCTCGAGTCAGCATTTCTGGTTGCTCTGATGCCCAAGAAGCCGCGCTTCCCAAGCCTTATGCCCTTCACTACCTTGCTTTGGTTGCCTTTGATTGCCCTTGCTAGACCTAGAAAAATCCAATATTAGACCAATTCACAGTTGGATGATCAAGCACTTGAGTATATACACCTTTTAAGTCCCTTCCCTTTTGCCCAACTTTTCAATGTTTGCCCCCTGGCTTTCTAGTCCCAAACTAGGTCAACCTCAAAATAGCTTATCTAAAAATAGACGTTTCCTTTAAAAAAAAAACAGTTGACGTCACGTAGTACTCGTAGAGAGCTTTCTAATGAGCTATTAAGCTCAAAAAACGGACTTCGGATGAAAAAGTTATGACCGTTCAGGTCCTAGGGGGTAAAAACTGACAAACAGGTTTTTCTCCAAGTATGAGCTAAGGGGTCTCCTATGAGTATAATCACCCAAAAATTTCCCAAAAATAGCCCCAAAATTGGCCAAAAATTGAAACCCTAAAATTTGCGATGGGGGTGCACAATCGCGATGGTCTGGGACCGTCGCGATGGCATGAGGGTGAACAATCGCGATGGCGTGATGCGCGAACCGTCGCGATGGTCTGAAGTGCACGGTCGCGATGGTCCAAAAGTGAGCAATCGCGATGGTCGAGGTGAGTGAACAATCGCGATGGCGTGAAGTCGGACCGTCGCGATGGCTCGATCAGGCGGACAATCGCGATGGCGTAAATGTGAACCGTCGCGATGGCTCGATCAGGCGGACAATCGCGATGGCGTCAGTCAACGGTCAACGTGCACAATCGCGATGGTCCAAAGTGAACCGTCGCGATGGTCACAGATGCGATGGCTTGAGCCAATCGCGATGGTCTGGGCGCGATGGCGTGAGCCAATCGCGATGGTCCAAAATTCGGGTTGTCGCGATGGTGTAAGGGTGTCGTCGCGATGGCGTGAAGTGTGAACCGTCGCGATGGTCTAGCTTGCCATGTGGCACCGTCGGCGCGATGGCGTGAGCCAATCGCGATGGTGTGGGGTCAACCGAACAGTCGCGATGGTCCGCGAACTGTCGCGATGGTCCAAATGAACCGTCGCGATGGTGTGAGACCGTCACGATGGTCCGGCCGAGCCGTCGCGATGGCGTGAGCCTATCGCGATGGTGTGACACAATCGCGATGGTCTGAGACCGTCGCGATGGTCCACCAAAGTATGATTTTTTGCAATGCAAGTATGGATTCCTAGAGGTGCAAGTGTGCTCTACACGCTGGTGTGGTCGCCTTCTTCAAATTCCGAGCTTTGCAGACCATCGCGATGGTCTGACACAGTCGGAAATTTCTGACAAAAACTGAGAATTTTACCTTTTCCAAGCTTTCCTGATGCACTGGAGCTCTGTACCTGCAAGAAAACTCAAGAAAACAAAAGTACACACAAGCACAAAAGCTCTCTCTCACTCTCTCGCATGCACAAATGAGGGGAAATGAGGAGAATGGGTGGATATGGTGAATTTTTTTATTTTTTTGGAGATGAAGATGATGATGCGGTGATGAAGATGGAGTGTGGAGGAGGTGAAAAACACTAAAAACTAAGTAAAAACAACAACAAAAACTGAAATTTTTACCTTCCAACGCTACTTCTTGCTATACTCTTACCATCACACATTCGTCCTAGACTCGATCCCCGACAACGGCGCCAAATTTGGTGTTGCTCTAGCACAATGGTGAGAACCACATTAAGAAGCTCCACCTCCTTAATGTCAATCCGCGGAAGAGATAGGAGTGATATGAAGATCGTGAATGTGAGATGAAGTGAGAGTGAAGGTGAGAAGCATAGAAATGCACACACACATACACACACACTACGAAGAGACAAGCAAGGCACAATGGAAGGTGAGAAATCAACTCTATTACTCAAGAACACTATTACAAGCTCAAAAGAACTCTAACCTCAAACAAGCTAACCTCAAAAATGAGCTCTCTAGCTCTTTTTATAGTTTCTAGACTAGTTTTGACCGGTTTCACATCTAGTGACCGGCATAGTTAAAAAATAGGTCCTAGATGCTATTTGAAAGGGTAAACGGTGTCTAAAAATAACAAAAATTGATACGCTTGTTCTACCTAAGCTCCTCAAGCTCGAGGACTCCTCGGCTTGCACAAAATGGAGCTATGGATTACAAAATGGGGTTTTCTATGTTACATATGTTACAATAGTGATAAAAATCACTGTTGGAGGTTTTTGGAAAGTATTTGAAACATAATTCTTTGAAAAAAGATTTGACTGGCTTCCTGCTCCGTCGTTACATGCTTCCGCGTCTTCTATGCCTCTCGCTGCTTCCAACAAAGATGGTGGTGGTAGAAGACTAACCAACACCCAAATCAACCATAAGGTGTCTCAGCCACACACACTCAACAATCACTGTGAAAGCTTCCCTATACTCAGCCTCACAACTAGAAGTGGCCACAATAGGCTGCTTCTTGCTTAGCTAAGATATGCATGAGCTACCAAGCATGAAACAAAAACCACTAGTGGATACATGAGTGTCATAGCAACCAGCCCAGTTAGAGTCAGAAAAAGCATGTAAATATGGTGGTAGTGATCCCCCCCTTGGGATAAAAAAATCCAAGTAGCCGGGTACCACTCTTGTACCAAAAGATGTACTTAATTGCCTGCCAATGCTTGACTCTTGGGCAATGCATAAACCTGCTCATCTATGAGACAACAAACTAAATATCTAGTGTGTACTGCATAAGTAAATCAAGCATCAACAAATTACTGACAGAAAACAGGATCAAATGCATCTCGAGCATCATGAACACTCAATTGTAAACATGTCTCCATAAGAGTGGCAATAGGTTTACAGTCTTCAAGTCCAAAATGCTATAATAATGTGTCAATATATTTCATTTGACACAAAGCTATTCCGCCATCAACTTGCATAAATTGAATGCCCAAAATAATGATGCACATGCAAACATCTCAAATGAGGCATGCAAATCAGCCTTAAAATCAACAATATGATTCTCATGAGGACTAGTGAGCAGTGTTGGGAAAGACGGATGGACACTCCAAGAAATGAATAGGTACTCCCAAATCCTACTTAGTAACAGCCCATTATAGCTTCAAAGTTGCATTGTTGGCCCTTAGCTTTCCAATGACACTATACAAGTGCCTATGTACTTTGGAAATGATGTGAGAAATGATTGAACCAAAATAGACTACTTCCAACTTGAAAGATTAATGAAAACCTTCTATTTTTGTTCACACACCTACTGCTTGTTATGCTTAGTGCTTCCAATACAAAAGGTATTAGAAAGCTTCCGTTTAGAGGTATCTAATTAGCTTAGTAAGCTGATGATTCCAAGTGGAATCACTTAAAATGATGCACTATACACAGAGCAATCAACTTAGCAATTGAATCATTACCTTCGATTTTTTAGGACCTCTATAGAGTTTGATCCATGAGTGCCTCCATGCGCTTTTCTCCACATTTGATGCATGGATTTTCTTCCAAATTTGTAAGCATATAGATAACTTGGAGTGGAATCGAACAAGCTATAGAACATTGAAAATGATAAAGAAATGACAGAGATATGAGTAGTACAAGTTGATTGTTATGAATGACTATAACAGAGAGACCATAGTTGAGTAATGATCTATTGTATTAAAGAACAATGTTGTACAAGATCATAGGCTTGATAATCAACGCCTAATGATGGTGAGTAGTGTAGGTTACAATGTAGACCTCACTCGCTTACAATGTGGTCAAAGATAACTCGGATATGGAGCCACACACCTCGTGAGTTTTTTGACAGCTTTTATAGATAAGTGATTTGAAATTTGAATTTGAATTATTCATTGGCTCAAACATTCATGAACTTCTAGCCAAATGTGTAGGCTTGAACTTTGCACCAACAGCTCCCCCTCAAGCCAAACAGTTTGGCTTGGTCTTCTTCTTCAATCTTCATGAATGTCTTACAATCCTATAATTGACTTAAACTTGCAAAGTTTTGTACCATCTAATGTCATCTAACAAGTCTGCACATTGCATATTAGTTGATACATATGCCAACTAAATTTCCTTGCTCAATAGCTTCTCTCTCACATAATGATAGTGGGCTTCTAGATGTTTGGTCCTGGCATGATAAATAGGATTTGCTGCAAGATGTAGTGAGCTTGTATTATCTCCAAAAATCATTAGAGATGTAGTATGCAAACCTAAATCTGTGTATAACAATCTGATCTATATGGCCTCTTGACTAGCATTGGACAATCCTCTATACTGTGCTTCTGTAGAAGATAAAGCAAAAGTAGGTTGCTTTTTTGAAGTCCATGATATAGGTTTATCACCTACAAAGGATAGGTATCCTGATGTACTCCTTCTATCATCTTTGCAACCTGCCCAATATGCATCTGAATATATCTTGATGTCCAAGTCTAATGTATAAGGAAAATACAATCCTTGATTTTTAGTGCCCTTAAGGTACTTCAAAATCCTTTTGGCAACTTCCAAATGAGGTGCCCTAGGTTTGTGCATAAACTGACTTAGAACACTTACTCCATAAGCAATATCAATCTTTGTCAATGTAGCATAGTTAAAGCTTCCAACTATGCTTTGGTAACCTGCAATGTTCTCAAGCACATCACCTTCATGAGCACTTAATTTTAGGTTTACCTCCATTGGAGTACTGTTTTTTTTTTTTACATGGAGGTTCAGCCAAGGCGTACTCCTCCATTGAAGTACTTGCAACTTTGGCATCCTACAAATGAAACTTCTTCAACATGTCCTGTTGTAGAGCCCTAACCGGTTGAAAATAAAGGTGCAAAGTATTTTTTCTCTTAAGGTTCAAAGGATGAATCTAAAATCTTAAGGTGCAAAAGTAAAAGAATTAAAAGGAAAGGTGAAGGTGGAAGTCCGCGTAAGGTGGAAATAGGCCGCCCAATCAAAATTTTATTTTAAAAGTCACTCTTGTTCTAAAGTCACTACAAGACAAAGTAGCGAATCGTTGAGGACCAGCTCAAAAAGACAATCTTGGGACATTGAAAGGACACCAAGATTGTATTGCAGTTAGAGTGCGCGAACCGGCGGACTCTCAAACAAAAAGAAGGACAAAGGCTATTCTTGCACATTGAGAGTTGGGAGCAAGAGAGAGCTTCAGAGGAGCAAGAAAGGAAGCAAGAAGAGCCTCCTGTGTGCGACGACATTCAAGAGTGCAAGAGGTGCCAGGAGGAAAGTGTGCAGAGAAGAGAGAAGGCGGGCTGGGTTCCAAGAGTTCCAAGGGCTATTGCGTGCGTGCGCAGTGATACCAATTCCTTAGCTTGGCGGAAGCTTAGTGCAAGGTGTGCACGAAGCAAGTGAAGGATTGGTGCACGAGAGGCCGCCGCTAGAAGACTTGAGATAATTGGTCTTCAGTAATTCATACTCTCTGAAGTGGTATTTAGTCATTGATTAGACTGTGCGCAGTCATTGTAATTGTTGAAGGATAATTAATATTCAAGGTTTCCAAGAGTATTCCTTTGCAGAAGTTCTCACTATTATTCCATTTTCATCATCTCTTTTTTCTCCTACAAACCCTCAAACTCCTTCTTGTCCCCGAATCCCCAACAAATTTGGCACGCCCGGTGGGACATCCAAGGAGCTTTGAGCATAGGAGACTATATATTGCCATTGGAGGACAATATTCCAGTGTCGACAACATTACTCCAGTAGGCCAAAAGGTACATACTTTTATCAAGTGTCTCATTTTAAGTGGACTATGAATAGCTCATGACCGCGACCGGGTCACAAACCTTGAGAATCAAGTGCAAGCAGACAAGAAGAAAGACGAACAGAAGATCATCGAGTCCACTTTCATCGACTTCATCGGTAGGAAGCATGGCAGGACAGGTGGACCTAGAAATCTTGCTCTCCAGATTAAACATAAAATTTCCCTCCTTCAGGGGTTTAGCCCAGGAGGACCCAGATGAGCACATTCGACGATTTCTTGCATTATGTAAGACTAGGGGGCTAATGGGTAGGGAAGATGCTTTCTTGATACTCTTCCCCGCCACATTGGAAGGTCTGGCAGACAAGTGGTTTAGCCAGTTTGCTGAAAATCACTTTACCTCTTGGGATTTGATGAAAGAGGCCTTTAAGAATCAATTTCAGCATGGCAACACGATGGAGATCATTATAGAAGAATTGGAAAACTTAAAGTTGGGTCCAGGAGAGAAGTTCCCCGAATTCGTGACCAGGGCCAAAGCATTAATGGCTAAACTACCGGATCCACCACACGACTTCTTTGTCAAGAAGTGGTTAGCCAAACCTTTACCTGTGGTCACCCAATGCAAAATAAAAGAGTTAGTGCTACCTACTGCCTCTGTTGAGGAATTCATCAATACGGCCACCCGCTTGGAACAAATAAGGCACCAGTATGGTACAACTTCTTCCCAACCATCATATGGTATAGAACTGGAGGACCCAGTGAGCCAGTTAAGAAGGGAACTGGAAGGCTTGAAGAGGAATAAGCCCTATACAGAGGAGGAGACTACTGTAGCTCAGCTGAGAAGAGAGATTGAAGCCCTCAAGCTCCAAAAGGAAGAGGAAGCCCAAGCAGAAGAACTAGCTCAGCTGAGGCAAGAGTTGTAAGAACTAAAAGGAGGCGGCATTAAGAACGGACTATGGTGCTCCATGTGCAGTAAGCAAGGACATATAGTAAGTGAATGTCCTTTGCTAAATGTGACTTGTCAATTATGCAGAAAGATTGGGCATGAGGCCCATGAATGCCAATCAAGGGGAATACCGACAACGACATACTGGACACAAGGCGGGCTCTTGCCACCAGCAAATGTAATGGCAGCAGCAACAAACCAAGGTAATAACTATAATCCTAGACCAAGAACTAACCTTGCAAATGGGCCTAGAAGGCCAATTATTTGCTTCAGATGTGGAGAATGTGGCCACTACCAATCTAGGTGCACCCTGCCGAAAAATGCACCTCCTTGCAGGAATTGTCCAGAGGCCAGAGATCACTATACAAACTGTTGTCCTAAGAATCAAGCCTCTACTTCCGGACCCCATCTCCAAATGATCTCTGTATTCAAGGAGGAGATATTACCTCAGGTGAATGAACCCTCACCATCCACTAGAGTGGTACAATTAGAAGAACTCGAATCTTTTGCAGTACAGACAAGAAACAGGGGAACGGCAAAAGTGGTAGAAAATCAAGAATTGATAATTAAGGAATTGAACAAAGACAGAGTTGCAATTGAAGACAAAGATACTACAGATGCAGACACAAACCACAAGGAATGTCTCACAGGCACCGGCGATGCCATTGGGCATGCCTTCAAGAGGGCTCAAGAAGAGTTTGGCAAAGCAAATGAAGCTCACTTCCTTAAAGAATCAGAGGCTTCAAAACTACTCAAGTCTATTAAGAAGGAGGTTAGTATTCTTGATTTAATAAAGATGGATGGGAAATTCAGGTCAGAATTATTGCAGATAATTGATGAGGCTTCTACGACAAGCTTAGTGGCTAAGACTGCTATCTTACATCAAGGGATAATTAGGGGGGAAGCACCCCTTACAGATTATAAAAGCCCTCGGCTTACAATATCAATCAAGGGCCATGAATTTCAAGGTGTTATTGTAGATGGTGGTTCTGGCATTAATTTGATGCCTGAACATACAAAGGATTGGACTCCACCCTTCAAGACCTGCAAATTTCACGGTCACTTTGGCAGATCAGAGCAAAGTAAGGCCCTTAGGGGTAATCCCAAAAGTTCCACTTGAAGTACAAGGTAATCTATTTATCCTGGATTTTGTGGTTTTAAGATTGCCCCAGGTTGAAGGAGGATTTCCTCTCTTAATTGGAAGACCTTGGCTGAGGCATGCCAGTTGCATTCATGATTGGGGTAAGGACACCATGTGGGTACAAAAGAAAGGGCAGGAGCTGACACAAATTCATTTAGAAGAAGGCCCAGACAATCAAGGAAACACTAGTATGATGCAAACAGTGAGCATTTGCATGGAAACAGAAGCGGAGGATCAACCCCAAATAGATTTTGAGGAAGAAGAGGATATTTTAAGTTGGCTTCATGCCGGCAACTCTTCTTCTTGATTTGGAATTTTTCTTGATAATCCTGGTACAATTGGAGGCTATGATGAAGACAAAGGAAAGGTCCAGGTTGATGGATTGGGAGAGCCCATCACTGACCACAGAAGGGGCAGGAAGATACCCCTCAAATACAAATTGGAGGAGGATGTTTCAACATCATATAACGAAGTTTCCAAAGCTAAAAGCAAGGTAAAAAATTCTGAGGTTGAATGTTCTTTCCCAATTCAAGAAATCCCTACAGGATGGATGCAGGACAAGGAGGAAAACATCGAAGTTCAAAATACACCTGCTTATGAAGCAATGCACGAAAAGCTAGTAGAAGAAGACAAGGAAGCAGATGCACAAGAAGATAATCTGGTAACAAGAAATCCGGTTCAAGAAGTACATTTATGCACCCAAAACAATAATCAACCAGTTCTAGTGGCCACTTGGTTGTGGAGCCACCCAAAGCTCCTGGAAAAGGTAAAATCATTCTTAACCCAGTATGCAGATGTTTTTGCCTGGCATTATAAAGACTTAGAAGGAGTGCCTGCATCTTATGGAGAGCACAGAATTCCTCTGGTTGAGGGAGCCAGACCCATCAGAGGAAGGAGTTATAGACTCAATCCAAAGTATGCCGAAGCTGTCTATGTGGAAATCCAAAAGATGGAAGATGCAGGAATCATCATTCCTGTGGAACACTCAGAGTGGCTCTTGCCTATGGTTATAGTACCAAAGAAGAATACTAATAAAATCAGAATTTGTGTGGACTTTAGAGCTCTCAACAAGGTGACCATTCCAGACGGGTTCCCTATGCCTTTTGCAGAACAGGTCATTGAAGAAGTGGCGGGGCATGCACTATATAGTTTTATGGATGGCTTCAGTGGCTATAATCAAATATCAATACACCCAGAGGATCGTGAAAAGACTGCTTTTATCACACCGTGGGGAACGTATGTGTATGTAAAAATGCCATTTGGGCTAAGAAATGCTCCAGCCACATTTAACAGAACGGTCAATCTCATTTTTGGCCCCTTATTGCTGGAATCACTTAGAATCTTCATGGATGATTTCTCTTCATTTTCAGGATCTCACAAAGAAACTCATCTAGATTGTTTGGACCAGCACCTGAGGCAGCTGCAGAATATTTTCCAAAGATGCAGAGACACTAAGTTAAAGCTCAATCCAAATAAATGTCATTTCCTTGTGACAGAAGGAACCCTTTTAGGACATGTGGTATCCGCTAAAGGTATGGCCCCAGATCCTGACAAAATTCTCTCTATATTAAAAATACCTAAACCCAAAACTCCTAAAGAGATCCAGAGTTTTTTGGGGCATGCCGGTTATCATAGAAGGTTTATAAAAATGTATGCAGAGATAGCTAGACCTCTGACTAGACTCACAGGTAAAGAAGTACCTTTCAAATGGGAAGAAGAGGAGGAAAAAGCATATCAGACATTAAGGTCACGGCTAGTGTGTGCTCCTATCTTGGTCACCCCGGAGTGGTCAAAAATCTTTCATATACATGTCGATGCCAATGCATATGCAGTGGGAGCAGTTCTGACTCAACCCAGTGAAGAATTTAAAATGGACAGGCCAATTCAATATGCCAATAGAATCTTGACCAAGGCTGAAAGAAATTACAGTACTACCGAAAGGGAAGCACTAGCAATGGTCTTTGCAGTTCAAAAATTCCGCCATTACTTATTGGGGGTAAAATTTATTATTATATCAGATCACCAACCTCTCAAGTACTTACTCAACAAACCACATGCTACTAGTAGAATATGGAGGTGGTTACTGTTATTCCAAGAGTTCGATTTCTCGGTAATCCATAAGCCAGGAAGAGAAAATGTGATGGCGGATCACTTGTCCAGAATAAATAGGAAGGATCAAACCAGTGGTATCAATGATGATTTCCCTGATGCACACTTGTTTGCTATACAACCTAAAGGATGGTATGATGATATCAAGCAGTTCATTAATACTGGATTGTATCCAGAAAGTGCTAATGCTGTACTAAGAAAGAGGCTGCTTATCAAGAGTAGACCATATACTTTCATTGAGGGTAAACTCTACAGACAGGGCAAGGATGACAGGATGAGGAAATGCTTAGAGGAAGATGAAGTGAGGGAAATACTGCAATTTGCACATGAAGGAACAGGTGGTGGGCACCTTCCAGGGCATATCATGAGCCAGAGAATACTAGATGCTGGTCTATGGTGGCCTACACTCTTTAAGGATGCAGATGATTGGAGAAAAACATGTGATGTGTGCCAAAGGTGTGGACCTAAACCCACCAAGCAAAGACATCACCCTTTGGTAGTTTCCACTTCTTGGCAGCCCTTTGAGAAGTGGGGATTAGACTTTGTTGGGCCTATATACCCCGCGGCACTTCCAAAAAGGGAAAAGTATTTACTGATAGCCACGGACTACGCAACAAAATGGGCTGAAGCTATTGCCTCAACGGACTGCTCTGCACAAACAGTGACTGACTTTTTGTATTGTAACATCATTTGCAGATTTGGATGCCCGCTTGAAATCTGTACCGATCAGGGTACTCATTTTGTTAACAAAGTACTACAGGAAATTTCAAACAGGTATCGCATTCTACACAGGACTTCTTGTGCATACTACCCACGAGCTAATGGACAAGCCGAGTCAACGAACAAAGTATTAATTTCAATGTTACGAAAAGAATGCATGTTACAGCCGACCTCTTGGGGACAGGCCTATCTGGGTACTTTATGGGCGTACAGAATGGCCTATAAAGAGACTGGGTATTCTCCCTTTCAATTAGTCTATGGCTTGGTTCCTATTGAACCATTTGAATTCATCAGAGGCTCTATAAGAACGGAAAGACTAGAGAAAAATGGGATGGAAGTTCCAGCACGAATGATTGCTTTGCATAAACTGGAAGAATCAAGAATTTTAGGCTCCAAACAGTTAGAGGATATTCAAATAAAGAGGAAGGAGAACCATGACAAAAGTTTATGGCACAACAAATTGAAGCCCGGTCATTTAGCACTATTACACAGGCCACAATTTTCTAATCAAAACAAAGGGAAATGGATCCCTAACTGGGAAGGTCCTTTTTGCATTACGAAGATGCTGTAGTGGGGTGCAGTGCAATTGGAAACACTTGATGGCAACACCCTACCTTTAGTAAACATTTCTAGACTCAAGGCTTATTATCAAGTATCATAACCATTGCAATTCCCTTTATCTTGTTTCTAATTGGGTTTGGATTGTTTAATAAGTAGTAATAATCAGCTAAACAGAATTTTGGGCGCAAGTTTTTTTCTTTTCTTTTATCAATGAAAATCAAGAATTTTGGGGCGCAAGTTTTTCTTTTTTTTCTTTTATCAATGAATATCAGGAATTTTGGGCGCAAGTTTTTTTCACCCATAAAAAATCAAGAAATTCATCACTCCATAAAAAATGGGCGTCAATATTTTGAATGGCTATTAGATTTGCTCAGTAACTTTCAATCTTGCCCTTTCCTTTGTTTATCTCTCGGATGGATGAGATTAACATTGTCATCTTCCCCTCTTTTGAACACCCTTTTATGCTAGACCGCTCCTTCTTGAGAGGTGCTCCCTCCTTCCAACTAGCTATATAATATGGCCTCTTTCTTCATACTGGCTTCAACACATCAGAATTCCGTACTATTTTTCATTGCACAGGCCGGTTGTGCTAAGGAAGAAAGAAGAAGATCATCTCTCACGCCCCTTTCCACCCCATCAACTCCTCCATACCACCACCCTCCCTCCTCCTTCCCCCTTTCCATACTACCGCCCCTCCGCCTCCTCTCCATCCACCTCAACCCCACTCTCCCCCCATCCCACCCGCGTGCGCCCCTCCCTTCCCCCCGCCCCAACCTCCTCAGCGCCCCCTCTCCAACTCCTCTACAACCCAACCACCCCCTACAACCCCGCTCGGCCCCCCTCACCACAACACCCCCCTCATCACACCCCAACCCCCCCCTCCCAACCCCGCTCGACCCCCTCACCACACACACCCCCCTCTCCACAACAGCGCCCCCCCCCCTCCCAACCCCGCTCGCCCCCTCACCACACCACCCCCCCCCTCAACACACCCCAACCCCCCCCTCCCAACCCCGCTCGCCCCCCTCACCACACACACACCCACCTCTCCACAACAGCGCCCCCCCCTCCCAACCCCGCTCGCCCCCTCACCACACCACCCCCCCCCTCAACACACCCCAACCCCCCCCCTCCCAACCCCGCTCGCCCCCCTCACCACACACACCCCCCCCTCTCCACAACAGCGCCCACCCCCCTCCCGACCCCGCTCGGCCCCCCTCACCACAACACCCCCCTCAACACACCCCAACCCCCCCCTCCCAACCCCGCTCGACCCCCTCACCACACACACCCCCTCTCCACAACAGCGCCCCCCCCCTCCCAACCCCGCTCGGCCCCCCTCACCACAACACCCCCCTCAACACACCCCAACCCCCCCCCTCCCAACCCCGCTCGCCCCCTCACCACACCACCCCCCCCCTCAACACACCCCAACCCCCCCCCCCTCCCAACCCCGCTCGCCCCCTCACCACACCACCCCCCCCTCAACACACCCCAGCGCCCCCCCCTCCCGACCCCGCTCGGCCCCCCTCACCACAACACCCCCCTCAACACACCCCAACCCCCCCCCTCCCAACCCCGCTCGACCCCCTCACCACACACACCCCCCTCTCCACAACAGCGCCCCCCCCCCTCCCAACCCCGCTCGCCCCCTCACCACACCACCCCCCCCCCTCAACACACCCCAACCCCCCCCCCCCCCCTCCCAACCCCGCTTGCCCCCCTCACCACACACACACCCCCCTCTCCACAACAGCGCCCCCCCCTCCCGACCCCGCTCGGCCCCCCTCACCACAACACCCCCCTCAACACCCCAACCCCCCCCTCCCGACCCCGCTCGGCCCCCCTCACCACAACACCCCCCTCAACACACCCCAACCCCCCCCTCCCAACCCCGCTTGACCCCCTCACCACACACACCCCCCTCTCCACAACAGCGCCCCCCCCTCCCAACCCCGCTCGCCCCCTCACCACACCACCCCCCCCCCTCAACACACCCCAACCCCCCCCCCCCCTCCCAACCCCGCTCGCCCCCCTCACCACACACACACCCACCTCTCCACAACAGCGCCCCCCCCCCCTCCCAACCCCGCTCGCCCCCTCACCACACCACCCCCCCCCTCAACACACCCCAACCCCCCCCCCTCCCAACCCCGCTCGCCCCCCTCACCACACACACCCCCCCCTCTCCACAACAGCGCCCCCCCCCCTCCCGACCCCGCTCGGCCCCCCTCACCACAACACCCCCCTCAACACACCCCAACCCCCCCCCTCCCAACCCCGCTCGACCCCCTCACCACACACACCCCCTCTCCACAACAGCGCCCCCCCCCCCTCCCAACCCCGCTCGGCCCCCCTCACCACAACACCCCCCTCAACACACCCCAACCCCCCCCCCTCCCAACCCCGCTCGCCCCCTCACCACACCACCCCCCCCCTCAACACACCCCAGCGCCCCCCCTCCCGACCCCGCTCGGCCCCCCTCACCACAACACCCCTCTCAACACACCCCAACCCCCCCCCTCCCAACCCCGCTCGACCCCCTCACCACACACACCCCCCTCTCCACAACAGCGCCCCCCCCCCCTCCCAACCCCGCTCGCCCCCCCTCACCACACACACACCCCCCTCTCCACAACAGCGCCCCCCCCCCCCTCCCGACCCCGCTCGGCCCCCCTCACCACAACACCCCCCTCAACACACCCCAACCCCCCCCTCCCGACCCCGCTCGGCCCCCCTCCCCACAGCGCCCCCCTCACCACCCACACCCCCCTCTCCACAACAGCCCCCCCCCTCCCAACCCCGCTCGCCCCCTCACCACACACACCCCCCTCTCCACATCAGCGCCCCCCCCTCCCAACCCCGCTCGCCCCCTCACCACACAACCCCCCCTCTCCACAGCAGCGCCCCCCCCCTCCCGACCCCGCTCGGCCCCCCTCACCACACCACCCACCCCCTCAACAAACCCCAAACCCCCCCTCCCAACCCCGCTCGACCCCCTCACCACACACACCCCCCTCTCCACAACAGCCCCCCCCCCCTCCCAACCCCGCTCGCCCCCTCACCACACAACCCCCCCTCTCCACAGCAGCGCCCCCCCCTCCCAACCCCGCTCGCCCCCTCACCACACCCCCCCCCCCCTCAACACACCTCCACCCCCCCCCTCCCAACCCCGCTCGCCCTCCCTCACCACACCCCCCCCCTCCCGACTCCACCCGACACCCGACACCCATCTACACCCAACCCCCCCCCTCCCGACTCCACCCGACACCCGACCACCTTTCCCCCCCCTCCCGACCCCGCTCACCACTTCACCCAACCCCCCCCCCCCTCCCGACCCCGCTCGGCCCCCTTCACCACACCACCCCCCCCCCCCTTTTTCCACCTCCTCCACACCCCACCCCCCTCCCGACCTCGCCCGACAACAGCCCACCCCCCCTAATCCTACACCTCACCACCCCCCCTGGCGGCACCCAGCATCCCCCTCTCCGTACCCAAACCCCCCCTTTTTTTTCGACTCCTCTACACCCAACCACCCCCCCTCCGACCTCGCCGACACCCAACCCCCCCTCTTCAACCCAGCTCCACAACCAAACCCCCCTCCCAACTCTCTGCCTCCAACCCCACCGCACCCTCTCCTTCCTCCCCCGTGCGCCCCCCTCTTCCTCCCAACACCATCCACTCCTCAAGCCCTCTGCCCCCCTCCCACCACCTCAACCCATCGATTCCTCTCCCCCTGAAGAGGCTTTCTTTTGTTCCATTTCTTTTCCCCATTTCCATCAATGGCGGACCCCACTCCGGGTGCTAGTTCCGCTCCTCCCTCCACAATTCCCTCTGACCATCCCAATCCACCTCCTCCTTCCTCAGCAGAACAATCTGTTCAAGCGACTCCAACAGCTCCTATGGCCCTGGATCTTCCCATTTATTCCATAGACTCTGATTCCAGCTACCTTTATTCCCCACCTCCCCTCCCGCACCCTCCTTCTCCTTCCCCATCTATGTCTCATTCATCCCACCCATCTTCACCAACCGGGGATTATATGCGCCTGTTTCTCCCACCTGACATAAACCTGCAAATCCGAATGTATCTATCCATACCTACCATTGCCCTTCGTCAAATGTTTTCCATTGAGGATCTTCAGCAGGCGGGCTTGTGGGGCTTGGCTAATGTTTTCTTCAATAACCCTGCCAATTTTACCCAGGTTTATGAAGCTATCCGCCTCTTCCCTCATTTTAGAACCGACACTCTCTTCATCCCAGACATTGCCGCCAGTATTGGGTCTCCCCTAATAAATTTTCGTGCTCCCCCTTTCCTATACTCTGGACTGTCCGCCTCAGCCACTATTGCCTTTTGTAACACACATTTTCAAAGTAATGCTAGGTTTTCGCTCCGCATGACCACCCTTCTCAATGCGTTCATCTTTTTCTTCTTACTACGCAGCCAAACCTCTTCCCTTCCCTGGTCTGATATTCGTATCGCTGATCCGCTTTTCTTCTTTCTCCATAGCCGTCCTTACCCTTACGCAACCCTCATTTATAGTTCCTTGACTTTGCGCTCCCGTCGACTCCGCCAGGCTATCTCTAGAGGTTCTCATGCATTTTCCATCTATTCTGCACCCTTCTTAGCTTGGCTCTATCAGATTCCCGCACATTCTGCACACAATGCTGCTTATCTCCCTTCCCAACCTGGACCTTCCATTGCTCCATCTCCCTCCCCCCCTCTAATCTCTATTGACTCAGCTTCCGCCTCGACACCCACATCCGCACCACCTGATGTAACTTCCTGCCCTCCCCAATCTTCTTCACCCATCCCTCCTGCATCTACCACCTCTCCATTCATAACTAACCCCCCTGATGTAACCTCCATCCCTCCCCATTCCTCTTCACCTATCCCTCCTGCCTCTACCACTTCTCCATTCATAACTAATCCCCCTGATGTGCCCTCATTCCCTCCCCAATCTTCTTCACCTATCCCTCCTACATCCACCACCTCTCCATTCATGACGTATCCCCCTGATGTAACCTCCTTCCCTGCCCAATCTTCTTCACCTCTCCCTCCTGCATCTACCATCTCTCCATTCATGACTCCCCCACCTCACGTCCCCTCCTTCACTACCCAATCTTCTTCCCCTTTCCCTCCTGAATCTACAAATTCTCCATCCATGCCTACCCCTCCTATTATCCCTAGACCTCCCCTCTCTTCCGATTTCACCCCCCTTATTCAAACACAGCTCAACCCTCAAAACCCCACCTGTATGCCACCAATTCACCCGGATTTCACCTCCCCCTCTATCAGTAACCTCCCTGTCAGTCGACCACTCCCTTCCCCCAATCCTTCACTTCCCACTCCATCTTCCACTCCAACCCTTCATCCTCCTCGGCAGAATATTCCCCCTTCCCCTTCCCCTCCCGCTCCAACGGTCACTCCCACTCCGCCTTTTGACCTACCATCAACCCCTTCATTTTTGCAATTACTCCAGGACGCGAGTGTAGTCGCTATCGGCAATGCTCAAGCATCCCAGATTTCCTTGGATTCTGTTTCCGCAGCAGCTTCGGTTCATCAACAGTATATCTCCACAATAGAAAACATCAATCGCATGGCCACCTCCCAATGGCACTCCCTCAACGAAATGGCGCGATTGCTTAAAGAAGAGAGAGATCATTATCGCGATATGGCCGACTCTGCGATGAAAGCCTTAGAAGATCTTCAGAATCGCTCCAACTTAGGGCTTTGTGCTAATGCTGCATGCCGACGTATCCGCAGGGAGAGGGATCATTTTAGGCAATGCCTTAGTTCCCTACAGCTTACGATCGAACAAGCTTCTGCTCCTTTGCCCCCTTCTCCATCAACCTCGGCTGACAATCTCAATCAACCTCATCAATAAATTGCCATCCTCAGTCTAAATAAATTGCTCATCCACAGTCATAATAATTGCTCTTAGATTCCAGTATCACTTTGTTAATAATTACCTCATCCTTTTGATTTCTAATAATTCTTGTAGGGTGCATTATAATTTTCTTCTTAACTCAATAATATACACATCCTTTATTTTTTTTCCTGCCTCCGTTGTTTTCATCTCTGTGTCTTTGCAATGTCTCAGTTGGTATCGCTGTTGTCTCTCCGGGACGGAGAGATCTTTAGGTGGTGGGCATCTGTAGAGCCCTAACCGGTTGAAAATAAAGGTGCAAAGTATTTTTTCTCTTAAGGTTCAAAGGATGAATCTAAAATCTTAAGGTGCAAAAGTAAAAGAATTAAAAGGAAAGGTGAAGGTGGAAGGCCGCGTAAGGTGGAAATAGGCCGCCCAATCAAAATTTTATTTTAAAAGTCACTCTTGTTCTAAAGTCACTACAAGACAAAGTAGCGAATCGTTGAGGACCAGCTCAAAAAGACAATCTTGGGACATTGAAAGGACACCAAGATTGTATTGTAGTTAGAGTGCGCGAACCGGCGGACTCTCAAACAAAAAGAAGGACAAAGGCTATTCTTGCACATTGAGAGTTGGGAGCAAGAGAGAGCTTCAGAGGAGCAAGAAAGGAAGCAAGAAGAGCCTCCTGTGTGCGACGACATTCAAGAGTGCAAGAGGTGCCAGGAGGAAAGTGTGCAGAGAAGAGAGAAGGCGGGCTGGGTTCCAAGAGTTCCAAGGGCTATTGCGTGCGTGCGCAGTGATACCAATTCCTTAGCTTGGCGGAAGCTTAGTGCAAGGTGTGCACAAGGGAAGCGGGAAGCAAGTGAAGGATTGGTGCACGAGAGGCCGCCGCTAGAAGACTTGAGATAATTGGTCTTCAGTAATTGATACTCTCTGAAGTGGTATTTAGTCATTGATTAGACTGTGCGCAGTCATTGTAATTGTTGAAGGATAATTAATATTCAAGGTTTCCAAGAGTATTCCTTTGCAGAAGTTCTCACTATTATTCCATTTTCATCATCTCTTTTTTCTCCTACAAACCCTCAAACTCCTTCTTGTCCCCGAATCCCCAACACCTGTATATACTTTCTCTGAGTAATATAAATTCCAGAGTTAGTGTAGACTAAATCAAGTCCAAGAAAATATTTTAGTGATCCAAGGTCACTAATTTTGAACTCCTTCATCATCCGATTCTTGATCTGCTTGATGCCATTAGCATCATTACCTGTGAGTATGATATCATCAACATATACACATAGGTATATTACATGTGAATTACTTCTCTTGATGAACATAGAAGTATCTGCTTTACTCATGATAAAACCTTGATCATGAAGATATGTAGTCAACCTATGGTTCCATGCCCTAGGTGCCTGCTTCAATCCATAAAGAGATTTGTTCAATTTACATACATATGTTACCTTGTTTAGGTCCTCATAGCTAGGAGGTTGAGACATGTACAACTCCTCTGAAATCCAACCATTTAGAAATTCATTTTTTACATCCAACTGATACATGTTCCAATTCTTTGATGCAGCCACACTTACCAATACCCTAATAGTTGGCATTTTGGCCACAGATGAGAATGTTTCTTCATAATCAACTCCTTGGGTTTGTGCAAAACCCTTAGCCACAAGTCTAGCTTTGTACCTGCTTATTGATCCATCAGAATTCCTGGCAAGAACAAAGAGAGAGAGAGAGAGAGAGACAATGGAGTAACTTCTATTGCAAAAGAGTTCTCATACAAGTTCAATTTCAACAACAAGCTAACCTCCAAAATGAGCTCTCTAGCTCTTTTTTATAGTTTTCGACTAGCTTTGGTCCTGTCCAGACCTAGTGTCCGGCCTAGTTAAAAATTAGGTTCTAAGGCTATTTTGGAGGCTCAAACGAGCTCTCAAAATTATGAATATTGGTGCATAAATACTACTAATACTCCTCAAGCTCGAGGACTCCTTGGCTTGCACAAAATGGAGTAGGAATAATAAAAAAATGGTATTTACAATGATGTGAAGTGACTAAGATCACTGTTTGGGAAGTCTTGTTTCATGGAAAAATTATGGGGCCTATTTGCGAGATCTACATTGACTACTTTGCCTGCTTGTTCCTTGCTCTGCCTCCCGTATTTGGCTTCCTTGTCTTGTAAGTCCTTGACTGCCCTGACCACTGCCAACACTCCCCCCTCTCTCGTGTCTGTCGTCTTTGACAGACCCTTGTTTGGTTGAGCGTTTGACATAGTATTCTACCACGTCGGAAGCTAGGTGATGTTCTTCCAGCTGTAACCCCCGTGCTAAGTCTTTTAATAAAGCATCCCAATCTAGTGGCCCTGGGATGTCCGGATGTGGCAACCGCAATTGATCCGAGTGTAAGGTCCTCTCCATAGTGAAGAGTTGAAGGAGATGTGAGGGTCTGAGTACGAATATTTCAGGGTGATATTCCCAAAACCCTGTGATGAACATCTCTTCGAAAGTTTGTTTGTAGAAACCTGGGAGGCACTTTATTCTTGCGTGCCAGGCATATATTACATTGATTAAGGGGGTTGTGCTCATGTCATACACCAAGTCTAGGTTGCTTGCGGTGAAGCCAACTCTTGAGAAATGTGGATCTTTACTGTTTTTGAATGTTCTGGACGTGATCAGCATTAATTCAAATATCTTCATACACATTTGTGCCATCACATCAGAGGTGTTGCATAGTCTAAGACTCCAGTGGCGGATGGTGGAAATCATATATGCAACCAAGGCCTCTCCTTGTGGACGTGCTAGATAGACATAATTCAACCATTTTGCACAGCCTTTGACGTTCTTGACACCAATGGCAAACTCTGGCCAGGTGCATCTTCAGAGGACTGGAACGTAACATGGATTATACTTGATAAATAGTGGCATGTTGTTCCATGTGCAGACCATTTCTGGATATGTTTCAAGGAGACAAATCCGCCAGGTGAGTTGGAATGTTGATCCTTGTTTCGCACGTTCACGTAGATCTTCAAGACCAAATTGAGTGGCAAAAGTCGGGGCTTTGCCACATCTACATTGAATCTCCGCATTGTAATCTGCTAAGAGCACACAATAAGGCACATATTGAGCATCATTTGTTCCTATCCAACGGTGATGTGGCATGTGCCTGAAGTACTCAAAGTTTATGATAGTGTCCTCTAGTTTAGCCATTGATTGGATTTGGACTGCGATGAGATCTTCATGGGTTTTGGCGGTCTTTTCGAGTTTCTGAAGCCATTTGGGTGCTTCAACTTCCAGGCTGTCCATTCCTTCTGATGTTTGCTGGCCACCCGACATAGGCATAGGAATGTAGGGTTCTTCATACAACTCATCCACTTCGATGGGCACCAATTCGTGTGGCTCTGGTTCGATAACTAGAGAGGGTTGTCTTTCATACTCAAGGAGCTTCCTTTGCAATTCTTCAACCTGCTCTTTTAGCGCCTTTACCTCCTCTCAATTTGATGCCGACTCTATGATCTTGGGTTGTTCTTCTTGCTCCCGGAGCTGGCGACGCAGTGTATCTCGTTCTTTTTCCATATCCTCATGTGCTTCGAGCAGATCAGCATAGCTTTCGAGAATTTTTTTCATCGTATCTGAAGGGACTGCTTTAAACTGTTCTAGGTCGATCTCATGGGGGGGATCTTCCATCACAGCTTCTAGGTTTTCTTCATTCTGCTTTTGAAGTCGTTTATTTTCTTCTAGGACTGTGGCCATGTGCTTCCGTAATAATGTCAGGTTGCACCAGACTTTGACATTCTCTGAGTGATAGAGTTCAAGTTAAGCTGTTAATTTCTTAACTTCGGAAGAGTCGGATTGCTGGGGAGCTTCTAATACTGTTTGGTGGGCATGTTCAAGCGTAGTATATCGTTGATTCAAGTTAGCATTTTCTTCTTCTATAGTTGCAAGCCGCCTCTATAGCTGTTGGTGGTCTGTAGTTAATTGATTATGGCGATCTTCGAGGGTGTGATATTCACTTTGTAGTTGATATACACATTGATGTAAAGTAGAAAACACATTATTTACATTTAAGAATGTTAGGAAAGGAGAGGATGTAGGGGGGATGGGGAAGGGAAAGGGAATCGTGCCGATACATCTATGTGAATTTGCTTTCCGGAGCACATGGGATGGGTAGGCACTCGTTTCTCAAAGCGATGAATATAAGCAAGAGCCGAATGAATAGCTTCATCTAGGCCCAGCGCATCTGCACGAAGATTCAGGGACTCAATAAATTGTTCATCTACGCCTTCCTCTCCTAACATTTGGCTTATTAGTATCTTCCTTGTCTCTAGTGACAGCTTGTGATGTTCCTAAACCCTCTTCATGGTTTCATACAATCTTTTTATTTATGCCGTATAGGCAGGTACACTTGCTAGCTTAGAGGTTTCGTTTTGCTCTTCATCTTGCTCTTCGTTTGAGTCCTCAGCTCTGGTCTCTTCTTCTTCGTCATTCACCTCTACTACTTCAGGTTGAGTGGTGACTGGCTACCCTATACTAGTTTGCAGTCCGCAAGCCCAGGTGTCTTCAATCTCAAGACTTGCTTCATTGATCATCCGTGCAACTTCCTCGTCTGTTAAATCATCCAAGGTGTAGCCCTGGGGAAACTCCAAATCAAAAGGAATTGGAGGGAAAACCAGGTTAGGGCCTTCTGTACTTAGCCTGGGTAAACGGATTGTAAATGGTTTGATGTGTCGGGTTTGAGGTGGGGTGATGTCCGGTGTGAGTGTAGCGCCTCTTACTTGGGCACATGGAATTTGCACTGCTCCTCTCATCTTCTTGGATGGTGGACCCGTTGTTGATGGCCGTCTTTGGAATTCTTGAGCTCTTGTCCATATCAACGCCCTCTTGATGGGCACATCATAAGCTAGGCATGTGTAGATAATTCGTGTGAGTGCGCAACATCCATGAAGTACATTCTTATTCTTCTTGTTCCAACGCTGATGTGCCAAGTGGATCTGATCAGTGATCAAGTGGGGTAGGTTGAGAGTGAGATTCTCTGTTTTTGCTAGGTGCAAGCTAAACCAGATTCTTTTTGGTGGCATGGTGAAGCGTTCCTGAGCTGGGAAGGCGAAGTGCTGCATGATCATGCATAAGTGGAGAGCGATGGTAGGTGTCATGGCTACAATTTCCTTTAGTTTCTTTAGATCCTTATGCTTCATCCGTCCAGGAATCATAGTTTCTTTTTCCGTAGGAATGTGCATTCCTTTCATGTGCAATGCCTCTCGCACTAGGTTGATGGTGAGTCTGAACCTTTTGAACTCATGCCCTGGTGTTAGTGAGGGGAGTACAAAGGTGCTATCTCCTCCTTAAGCTCTGCTAGGAGTTATCGTGCTTATCAAGTATTCTACTTTCCGTGCATGTTGCTTCAAGGTGTAGACTAGGACTAGGTCTCTTGCCTTCAAGCCCTTATCCTTCACATGTGCATCAAAATATGCTTTTTGTCTTTTCTTGGCTGCATAAATTCCTGCTGCAACTCTTAATCTTGTTTCACCTAATCGTTCAAGGTCAAAGATTCTAGATGAGAGCTGATGGCCTGTCCAGGCATGCTCTTGTGCTACCTTCAATGTAGGTATCAAGAAGTCCAATGGTAGCACTGCATTTTGGCCGAACACCATCTGAAAGGGTGTGTCTTGGAGTACCGTTTTATAGGCAACTCTGTATGCCCAAATAGCATGGTGTAGCTGTTTGTCCCAATCAGAGCATTTATTATTCATTAATTTGGTAAGCACATTGCATAGAATCTTATATGTGCTTTCAGCTTGCCCATTCGCTTGTGGATGATAGGGGGCAGACTTCTTGTGTGTCACCAAGAACTCTTGGAGAAGATTTTCAATGACTTCATTCAAGAAGTGAGTGCCTCTATCACTTACTAGCTCTATAGGTAGCCCATATCTAGTGAAGACATTCTCAAATAGAAATTTAGCTGTCGTCTGGGCGTCGTTCTTGGTCAGCTTTTACCTCTACCCATTTGGTTAGATAATCTGTGGCCACAATAATGTACTCTGCATGTGAACCCCTAGCTGGGGGGTTAATAGGAGCTACAAAGTCTATTCCCCACTTAGAGAATGCATGTCCACCCATCATAGGTTTCAATGGCATCTCATCTTTGCATATAGGATATTGAGTTCGCTGACAAACATCGCACCTCTTCACGTAGGTATGTGCATCCATATGAAGGGTTGGCCACCACAAGCCTGCATATAGAATTGCCTTAATCACTGGGTCTGGTCCAAAATGTCCTCCTACTACACCTTGATGAGTAGTGTCCAGGATCTTTAGATATTCGCTCTCATGGACACATAATCTAAGATACCCATCTTTTCCTTGTTTGTATAGATTATCTCCAATGAGAGTATAGTCTATAGCTTCTTGTTCTAAGCTCCTTTGTCTAGCCAATGTCATCTCTTGAGGGAATGTTTTCATCCTTAGAAAGGCTACTAATGGTTCACTCCAATCAGGTACTAGAGACACTTAGTACAAAGTAGTGTGCTCCACAGGTGGTCTAATACGACAGACTGGGCATTCCTTACACAACTTATGGACATCTACTTCCATAGTCGGCCAGTGCACTCCAAGTTTCCTCAATGTCTGTAAGGTTCTTTGCCTTGAGTAGTGTTGCTCTAATGCACCTACATATGCTAATTGCAACCATTTTGCGTACTCGTCCTCTTCCACACAACAAGCTAATATTCCTTGATCTGTATGTTTGTACATACTTCCTGCCATGATATGGTACTTTTGGGCTTTCACTACCTCCCTATCTTGAGTGTTTATTACTCGATGTTTAGGCCCGTGTGTCAATACTGGCACTAATGTCTTAGCCCACTGAGGTACAACTTCCAAATTAAACAAGTAAGCATCAGGAAGATCATCTGATACTCCTTGAGGGGCCTCTCTAGATGTGAGCCTAGAGAGATGGTCTGCTCTCAAATGAGTTTTGCCTTTCCTCACCACAACCTCAAAGTCGTATTCCATTAGCAAGAGAAACCATCTCACCAATCTACCTGTATTGCATGGCTTGTTTACGAAATACAACAGTTCTTGATGATCAGTGAAAAATTTAAACTCATTTGCAAGAAAATAGCGTCTAAACTTTTTAACCGCATATACCATGCCTAATCCTTCTCTCTCCGTAGTGGTATAATTCCGTTCAGCTGCATTTAACTATCTACTAGCATAGGTAATTGGAAGATACATATTACCCTCACCAGTAGGTTGTGCTAGCACACATCCAATAGCATAGTTGGATGCATCCACATGCACATGGAATGGCTTGTTCCAATTTGGTGTGGTCAAGATTGGTGTTGAACATAATTTCCATTTAAGCTCATTGAAAGAATTCTCACACTCATCTGTCCACTCAAAGTTGGTCAAAAGAGCATACAGAGGCTTTGCAATGATGGCATACATATGAATGAATCGGCCATAGTAGCCACAATGCCCCATGAAAGCCTATACCTCCTTGACATTCTTTGGCCTAGGTAACTCTACAATAGCTCTCACTTTCTCTTTGTCAATGGATATGCCATTCTTTGACACTATGTATCCTAGAATCTTGCCTTGCGTGACCATGAAAACACACTTTTCTAGGTTCAAGCAGACTTGACATTCTTTACATTTGTCAAAGATTTGCCTGAGTTCAGGTATATGTGTCTGTCTAATGTTGGAATGAGCACAAAGATCATCAACGTAGACTTCCAAATTCTTCCTCAAGAATTCTTTAAATACATGACACATCAGCCTCTGAAAAGTGGTTGGCGCGTTGGTAAGACCAAATGGCATTACTCGGGAAAGCAAATATGCCCCACTCTATGGCAAAAGCCATCTTATGCTGATCTTCTCGAGCAATGGCTACCTGATTGTAGCCGGAGAATCCATCAAGGAAGCTGTACACTTCCTTGCCTGCTACCCTTTCTAATAGATGCTCAACGATAGGTTATCTCAAATAGTGGCTGCATGAACCTTCTTCAAGTTTATGCACACACGTAGCTTTCCATTCTTCTTGGGCACGACTACAATGGGGGATACCCACTCAGTGAATCCAACTTCAACCAAGCAATCTATCTCTTCTTTGATCTTCGTAGCATAATTATCATTGTATGTGTATGGCTTTTGTATAGAGGGTTTGGCATCTGAGGTCATGGGGATAGTGTGTGAGCATATGTCGGGGTCTACACCTTTCAAGTCCTTGTAGCTCCAAGCAAATACATCTCTGTATTCTCTTATCAAGGTTATCAACTCGTGCTCTTCTTCTTCTATCAGGTCATGCCCTATGTAAGTGCATCTCTCTTCTCCTTCTTCTATGGTTACCACTATTTTCTTGGTGGTTTCTTTTCTATCATAGGCCTCTCCTGATTGTACCTCACGTTTAGGCATTCTTATCATGACTCTCCTATCGTCTATCTCGTACTTTTTAAAGTTTTCAGGGACCTCAAACAGGGGTTCTTCCTCCTCTGGTGTGATTTCCCTTTTCTTTCTTTTCTTGCCTTCACTCTTGGCGATCACTTGTGTGGCTATCCTCACATCACTCGTAATTTCTGCGTGTCTGAGGGTAAGCCTCTACTTTGTTAAAATATTCCTCGTCTAATGCAAAAGGAGGGTCCATTATAATTGACTCTAGATCGGAGTCGCTTGCATCCTCGAATGCATCAATGCTAGGTTCACATTCTTCAAGAACCGAATCACCCATGATTGGCTCTATTGAGAAGACTGAAATGTCATAGCCATCCTCATCACAGTGGGGTGTCCATTGTTCTTCATTGATGGCTACATCCATGGTTACTAGAATTTCTGCCCAACCATGAGGTTCAAATTCTTCGTCAAGGAATATTACATGTGCATAGGCTGGGTCTTGAATTGATCTATGGGTTTCCTCCACACCTATCTCTCTGGCTTTTTCTCTCTTCTCTTCTTCTACTTCTACTTTACACATCCACAAGTGAGTGTCTTCATGCATCCAAGAGGATCCTGATCCTATGGAATGCACCGACTCAGTATCATCTTTGGCTCTATGGATGGGATTCCATTGGATGGGAGGTACGTCTCTATGAGAATAGTCCTTGAGATTAACTTTGGTCGTGACACCTAAGTGTTGCAAGTACAAGGAATTGGTTCCCCAATCCTGTACCACTTGCAATTGCCGCATAAATGGTCTTCCCAGAATCATCTCATAGGCTTGATTTTTGCTAAAGTCACATATAGCAAAAGTATGCTCAAACTCCACACCGCATATAGTGAGAGTTATTCCTTCTAGCAGTCCTAAGGGCCTCTCAATGTGACCATCAGCCATCTACAATTTCATTCTCGTTGGCCTGAGTGCTTGCTTGCCCCAATGCTTCCATAGGGAAGTGGTAGCAATTGCAACTCCTGCACTTGAGTCCAAAATTGCTTTGGTAGTGTAACCCTGATGGGTAATGGGAAGATACGTGTTTCCTTCCTCTGCTTCACTCATGTCTCCTATCTTGTCCAAGGGTATTTCTGGTACTGTGCGATGAGATCCTACCTGGGAACAAGGTTTCGCTACTTCTGGCACTTGATTGGCTACATGTTTCCATAGTTCAGGTCTAATCTTGAGGAGTTCTTCTAAAGTGAGGTTACACTGCACTTTAGTGTTCTTTACAACTTATGTGTTCCTAGGTATGACTGAGTCTTCGTTTCTTACCATGATCGTGGGTGCTCTCATGCAAGTAGACTTAGCTTCCCATGGGCCTGTGAAATGGGGTAGCTCCTATAAAGAATTAGAATCGAAGTCTAATCTCTCATGAGATTGGGTACTCTCCTGCTCTCCATAAATAGAAGGAATGTCTTGTGGGAATTGATCATGGGCGTCATCCATAAGTTCAATGGGAGGAGGGACTTCACTCTCTTTAGCCCATTTCTCTTCTTGAATCTCTCGTAGGAATTCTGGTGAATACCGATTCATAGAAGAAGATGTGTCTGGTTCAATGGAATTAGGCACATAAGCTTCCTAGGGAGGAATGCTTATTCTTTTGCTTGCCTTGGCTCTTCCTTGGGACATGACTTCCTTATCAGATCTTGCAATTATGATCTTCAACTTCTCCAATAGTCCATCAAAGTGCAACTGTGCCTTAGCTGAGCAAGAGTAGTTGAAGAGGCGGCTGGCTTCAAACATGGTCTGAGCCAACACTACCATCTTAGCATAAAGCTTGGTTCTCTCTATCTCTAGATCAACTCTAGGGTAGCATCTGTCATGATCTCTAACATTTGGCCCTTCTTGGATTCTAGCCTGATATGCCTTAAGCATCATGTCTACGTCTTCAAGAGTGGGGTCAGCTAATACTGATCCTACTCTAGGGGGTGGTGGAGTTGTATGAGGTGGGTTGGAATGTGGTAGGGATGAAGGTTGTGGTGGTATGTGAGAGTGTGTTTGAGAGGTAAGTTCAATAATTTTTGCTTTTGTTTCTCTTATGCTCTCTTCTAATTCACTCATCTTCTTAGACCATTGTCTTTTCATCCTTTCCCGACTATCTTTCCAGGTTGTCATCTGTTTCTTGGTTATGCTCTCAATTTCACTAACCTCGGCACTCTTTTCTTGGCCTAAACCTTGGTTCTGTTGCAACGTCTGAGCTCTGTTGACCACTTGCACTAGCACAGTGGAAGCTACAGTTCCTATGGAGTCTACAACTAGCCCAATAATGTTGATAGGAGTGATTTTTGGCATGTTATTAGGGTTCTTCGGGTAGCCTCGTAAGAGATGCTCCTTTTCGCAATCTTGACAAAAGCCTTGAATCTTCACAGTGGTCCTCTAGGAAATGGGGGTCTTACTTGCCTAGGTTGAGGCCTAGGGTTGGGATTTGTGTACATGATATTTTCATACTCTGGATCCCAACTAGATTCACTTGGTTCTTCACAATAGTAGGACTCATTATGCTCACGTGACTGCATGTAGTATGCTTGGGGGCTATCAATATGGGTCGAGTCAAAACTATGATCACTCGAGTCACTCTCTAAGAGTAATGGAGTTACTGGCACTATAGCTCTATTTAGATTTTCCTCTACTGCTGCATACTTTATCGGGATCACATTGGCTGGAGCAGGGGGTTGCTGTGCTAGAACTGGTTGAGGTCTCTAATACCCTTGATAGGGTGGCTGATAGGGTTGCTGGGGCCTACCGTACTACTGTGGTGGGTATTGGTTCTGGTATCTGCCCTGTTGTGGATATGGTTGTGGGTAAGGTTGCCTAACTGCTTGCTTATTGTACGAGCAATCTTGCACGGTGTGATTAGTGTATCTCCGTTCTATGGTGCAGTATTGGCTACTAGGATTCACCTGGGGTTGAGCCATAATGGGACATACACTCACCAAATGGTCACCTCCACAAGTATAGCATCGTCTCCCTGGGGTAGATCTGGGTATCTGTTTGCTTGAGGCATGTTTATTGTTACCCTTTGGAGTTGTCCTCTCCAATCATTTTAGCATAAAGGATCAACATTACATCTTACATTTGTCAATCCGGGAAGTATACAAAGACCACAACCCCTTCTAAGTTGATGGAATCCAAGAATAAGAGGAAAATGACTATTTTTCTGAGAAATGATGAAGATGAAGAGAAAATTCTAGGGTTTGGATTATCTTGAGCTACACTACATCATTTTCAATGATCTTGGTGCCTAAAGTGTGTTATTCTCTGAGCAGATCACAATTATGAAGTCAAATATCAAAAATGATACCTGTAACCTTCAGACGAGACAATCACGATTCTGTGAAATTTGATAATTTCCATCTCCAGCTCTATTCTTCAGCACTTTCTTATTCAATACTCTAAGAATCACCTCTCTCCATACACATTAATTAGAAATACACAATTGAAGCTTGCAAATTCCATGGATTACACATAGAATACACTCAACAAATCAAAGAAAATCACATGGAAGTAGAAAACACGATTTCTTGCAAGAGAGCTCTTCACATTACTTGGGTAGCAAAAATAATACAACCAACCCTCTCAAAATAGAGGAAATTATCTTTTCTACATTTTCAAGTGTCCCTTTTCACACTTTAATTTTGGTCCTTTTCCCTTCTAATCTAAAAATATGCTACCCAAGAGCTTCCAAAAATTCTAGAAAAAATATATATGATTCTAATTTATATGAGGAAGACTCTTCCTCATTTTTACATCATTTGCATAAATATTTCTACAATTTTTTGACATTTTACAAATATTTCTCTTCAAAAAAATGCTTCTTCTAACATTCTTCCCCTCCTAGACTTTTGGCTCCTGACAAAATATATTCTTGTTGATATATATAATGAGTGCTTCCTTCACTTCTTCTTTCTTTGATACACCTATGACACTAGATCATGACTTTTTCTCTCTGTGATGTTCAAATAATTCACCATCTCGAATAGAGCTTTCCTCCACTGTACAGCTGCCTCTGGTTTGTCTAGTACATCTTTCTTCAGATATTCTGTATACGCTGCTTCATAGGCAGTGAGTCTTGATTTTGTAACTGCTGATAAATTCCCAAAAATTTCCGATTCTCTTTCAAAAAATCCATAATCAAAAGCATCCTCAAAAATTTGAAGGTAGTGACTTCCCAAAAATACTACTCTGTTGTAATAGGCCATTAAACAAATTCTGTCGGGGGTTTCACTTAAATCAAGAAGTAAGGCATCAGTTGGTGAACTGAACCCAATGTAATTAAGGGTTCTGACATCTGTATCTGTAAAAGTTTCTATACATGCTAATAGAAGTCGCATTACTCTGCTTAATAGAATACAAGCTGGATCATTGACATCTTTATATGTAGATATGACAGACTCTGCTGTGTCAACCATATATTGCTTTGTTGGCCATGTTCCTGCTTTAGGTCCTACTATCTTTGGAAAGTTCAGCCATTTTGCTGGAATCTATCCTACATTTCTTAAAAAAATGTTTGTTGTTACCCTTTGGAGTTGTCCTCTCCAATCATTTTAGCATAAAGGATCAACAATACATCTTACATTTGTCAAGCCCGGAAGTATACAAAGACCACAACCCCTTCTAAGTTGATGGAATCCAAGAATAAGAGGAAAATGACTGTTTTTCTGAGAAATGATGAAGATGAAGAGAAAATTCTAGGGTTTGGATTATCTTGAGCTACACTACATCATTTTCAATGATCTTGGTGCCTAAAGTGTGTTATTTTCTCAGCAGATCACAATTATGAAGTCAAATCTAAAAAATGATACATGTAACCTTCAGACGAGACAATCGCGATTCTGTGAAATTTGATAATTTCCATCTCCAGCTCTATTCTTCAACACTTTCTTATTCAATACTCTAAGAATCACCTCTCTCCATACACATTAATCAGAGATAGACTCAACAAATCAAAGAAAATCACATGGAAGTAGAAAACACGATTTCTTGCAGGAGAGCTCTTCACATTACTTGGATAGCAAAAATAATACAACCAACTCTCTCAAATACATTTTCAAGTGTCTCTTTTCACACTTGAATTTTGGTCCTTTTCCCTTCTAATCTAAAAATATGCTACCCAAGAGCTTCCAAAAATTCTAGAAAAAATATATATGATTCTAATTTATATGAGGAAGACTCTTCCTCATTTTTACATCATTTGCATAAATATTTCTAGAATTTTTTGACATTTTAAAAATATTTCTCTTCAAAAAGTTGCTTCTTCTAACATTCTTCCCCTCCTAGACTTTTTGGCTCCTGAGAAAGAATATTCTTGTTGATATATATAATGAGTGCTTCGTTCACTTCTTCTTTCTTTGATACACCTGTGACAGTAGATCATGACTTTTTCTCTCTGTGATATTCAAATTATTCATCATCTTGAATAGAGCTTTTCTCCACTGTATGGCTGCCTCTAGTTTCTCTATTACATCTTTCTTTAGATATTCTGTATACGCTGCTTCATAGGCAGTGACTCTTGATTTTGTAACTGCTGATAAATTCCCAAAAATTTCCGATTCTCTTTCAAAAAATCCATAATCAAAAGCATCCTCAAAAATTTGAAGGTAGTGACTTCCCAAAAATACTACTCTGCTGTAATAGGCCATTAAACAAATTCTGTCAGGGGTTCCACTTAAATCAAAAAGTAAGGCATTAGTTGGTGAATTGAACCCAATGTAATTAAGGGTTCTGACATCTGTATTTGTAAAAGTTTTTATACATGCCAATATAAGTTGCATTACCCTGCTTAATAGAATACAAGCTGGATCATTGACATCTTTATATGTAGATATGATAGACTCTGCTGTGTCAACCATATATTTCTTTGTTGGCCATGTTCCTACTTTAGGTCCTGTATTTACATCTTGTATTTTATTAGGCCAATGTACTCCCATCCTATTGAGATTGTTTAGGGTGACTATCATGGAAGCATGAATACAGGGATTCCACCAATGATCTCTTCTTAAATACTCATGTTGCTCCTCTTCTGGAGTACAATATTCTAATATATCCATCTGATTGAGATGATACAAATGTCTAGCTAGCAGCATAAAATTCCTACTTTGTAATACCAGATGTGTGTTGTTTTCAAATGTTCTACATGGTCCCATGGTTAGCAAAGGTACTAAAGTCATGGCCCATTCAGGAATACTTTCTATTTTGAACAAATATGCATCGGGTAAGTCATCATCTAGAGGTGAACTTGGCTCTTTGGCTTGAATCTTGGACAAATGGTCTGCTCTCAAATGAGTTTTTCCTTGTCTGACCACTACCTCAAACTCGAATTCCATCAGTAGGAGAAACCATCTGACTATCCTACCTGTGTGGCATGGTTTGTTTACTAAGTAGAGTAGAGCTTGGTGATCCACAAAGAATTTAAACTTGTTGGCCAAAAGATAATGTCTATATTTTTTTACAGCAAATATCATTCCCAACCCTTCCCTCTTAGTGGTTGTATATTTTTTTTCTACTGAATTCAATTGCCTACTAGCATAAGCAACTGGGAAGTCTAGTTTGCTCCCTTTTATTGGTTGTGCTAACACACATCCCAAAGCATAATTTGAAGCATCCACATGGACATGAAAAATTTTATCCCACTATGGGGTTTTCAGAATTGGTGCTACTACCAAACAAGTTTTTAATGTCTCAAAAGCTTGGTCACACTCTTTGGTCCACTCAAATCTTGTGATCAGAGCATACAAAGGTTTTGCAATGTCTGCAAACTTGTGTACAAATTTTTTATAATACCCGCAATGTACCATGAAAGTTGAAGTTCCTTTAGATTTGTTGGTCTTGGAAGTCCCACTATGGCCTTAATTTTTCTTTCATCTGTTGAAATTCCATTTCTAGAAACTATATGACCCAATATTCTCCCTTGCCTCACAAAGAACACACATTTTCCTGGATTTAGACATACTCTGTATGTTCTACATTATTTGAATATATTTTCTAGATCCTTCAAATGATCTTGTCTTTTCAATGAAAAAGTGCAAAGATCATCCACATAAATTTCCATGATATTTCTAAGGAATTCTTTGAATATGTGACGCATTAATCTTTGAAAAGTTGCTGGGGCATTAGTTAGACCAAAATGCATAACCCTAAAAGCATAAATTCCCCATTCTGTGGAAAAGGTAGTTTTGTGTTGGTCTTCCAAAGCTATGGGTACTTGATTGTACCCTGAAAAACCATCCAGGAAACTATAGACCTCCTTACCTGCAACTCTTTCCAAAAGATGGTCTGTTATGGGTAATGGATAGCTATCCCTTCTAGTTGCAGCATTCACCTTTTTCAAGATAATGCATACCCTAAGTTTCCCATTCTTTTTTGGTACTACAACTATAGGAGATATCCACTCTGTGTACTCAATCTCATAGATGAAATTGGCAGCCAGTAGCTTGTCAATTTCTTCCTTTATTTTAGCAGAGTATTTGTCATTGAATGTGTAGTGTTTGCTAGGTTTTGCATCAGGTGTAATAGGAATCTTATGCTCACATATTTTAGGGTCAATTCCTTTCAAATCCTTGTAACTGTAAGCAAACACATCCCTATAGTTTTTGGCCAAATTCCTTAATGCTTCCTCCTCTTGATTTGTCATGTCATCAGCTATTACAATATGTCTTTCTTCCCCCTCTTCTTGGGTGATCCTCACCTTCTTAGTTTGTCCCTCATTGCATTTCCATATTGATGATTCTGTTTCATCCTCATCTTCAATCTCTGATTCTTCACTTACTTCCTGATTTTGATGTATTTTGAACCATTCTTGAGGGGACATGTCACAATATTGACCATTTCTTAGATTCACTCTGGTTATCCTTCCTTTGCTTTGAAGATATAGGCAATCATTACCCCAATCTTGCACAATTTGCATTTGTCTCATAAATGGTCTTCCTAGGATGATTTCATATGAAGTGGATTGTGGGAATTCAACTATGGCAAAAGTATGCTCTATTTCTATTCCACATATTTCCACAATCACCTTTTCCCATATTCCTAGGGGTTTTTCTATGTGTCCGTTTGCAAGTTTTAATCTCATTTTTGTGGGTACTAATTCATTTTTTCCCCATCTTTCCCAAGTCTTCTTAGTCATGATAGCCACTCCTGATCCATTGTCTAATATAGACTTGGCATGATTTTTACCAAATTGTATTCTCAGAGTTGAGTTCCCTTCTTCTCCTTCACAATATCCTCCTATTTTATCAATAGGAATTTACAACTCTTCTTCCAATCCTTGTTGTTGTGGATCAAATTTTTTTGGCATTGCTTCCCACTTTTTCATATTGTGTTGTAAGTGAGGATTTTGTTTTACCAATTCCTCCATTGTGGTGTGGTATAAAATTGTACATTGTTTGTCTATATTTATTTGGAATGTTATTTGTGAGTTATCTTCTTGATGAGTAGCTTTCCTTATTTCTGTTGCATTTGTTTCCCCAACTGGTGTTTGATAATTGTCTGGTTCCCCCATTTTGAGTTGTGCTTCTTCTATGATTTGTTTGCATCTTTGCATCCTTTCATGCTCTATATCTGGCATAGGATAAGCCATTACATGGTCTCTAGGAATTGGTCCCTCTTGAATTCTTCCCTTGTATGATCGTATCAAAGTTTCCAGACTTTGTGAATTTTTTGTCTCTTGCTGAGTTTGTGTATTCTGAGGTTGGCTATTGTTTGACTGTTCCATAGTATCTTCTTCCAAACTTTTACCCATTCTTATTTTTCTTTCCCATCTCCCTTTTTGTCTGTTTTTCTTTTCTTTTGGAAATGGAATTTTCTTATTTTCCTGTGTATGTGTCTCTTTTGTTGTTCCTTGTTGTTTAGCTTGGGCTCTTGTTATAGCATTTACAGTTACTTGATCATGGTCACTCAATTCTTCTTGCTCCATTATATTTACTGTTTTTAATGGTATGTTACTAGATGTGTTCTGTTGTTCTTGAGGGTTTCTTGGACAATCCTCTATTAAGTGTTCCCTGCCACAAGTCTTGCAATAAGCTCCTTCTATTCTTAGTGTAGGAGGTTGTGGGCAGTCTCTAATGAAATGTTCCCCCCCCACATCTATAACAAGTTATCTTTTGACTCCCTTTGAATAGAGGTTTCTGATTGGACATGTAATTATTGGTTATGTACATGAATGTGGCTGTATCCATTTCAATTCTCCCATTTCCCAAATCTAGGGCTTACAGTTCTGGTTCCCTCTGTTCATATCCTTCCCACTCTTCTTGATATCCTTCATTCCAATGATAATCCTCTCTGTAAGATGATCTAAGTCTTGAGCTTTCTTCTTCTATTGGTGTGTATTTTACTGGTACCACATTTGTAGGTAATGGTGGTTGTTGCCCAAGTACAGGTCTTGGTTGCTCCACAAATCTAGATTGTCTTTGTAAATTATGTTGGTTCACATATTCTCCTTCCTTAATGGGTTGTTTATTGTAGAAGCATTCTTCTCTGGTATGGTTTGTCCATTTTCTTTCTAGTGTGCAGTATTTGAGTGTTTTTCTATCTTGCAAATGTTGTGGTTTTTGATATGGACATTGTTGTACCAAATGATTTTCTCCACAATTATAGCAGTTTTTATTTTTTGCTATCCTGGTGTTTATCAAATTTGTCTTGGTGCTAACTTCTAGGGCTTTAGCAATGGCTTGTGGTAATTCTTCTGCTGGTGGGATTTTATCTTCAATTGTTCTAGGTTGATCAAATGCTAATAGATCTTGTCCCATGTTATCCTCTAAGTCTATTGCTTCCTTCACACATGCTCCTAGGTCAGGGCATCTCCTATAATACACCAAGGTTCTTAATTGGGCACTTCTCAGTCCTTTTATGAATAGAGATACTTGTCTTGCCATGGATGATACCTCCTCTCTAGGACATCTATCAATGTATTCCTTGAATCTCCTAGCGGCCTCTGACATTTTCATCTTTTTGCTATTTAAAACTATGTATCAAGGTAGGTGTACTATGTTTTATTCCAGTTTTTGAGAATTCCCCTATGAAGGCTTCAAGGAAAGATTCAATATCTGGATACATTTCCTTTCTCAAGGGAATGAACCAAGATAGTGCAGGTCCAGTTAGGGTTAGACCAAATGCTTCAAATTGTACTTTGTAATCCTCTACTTCTTCTACCCTAATTAATTGTCTAAATTCTGCAGCATGAGCATGAGGATCAGAATATCCTTCATATTGATTCTTCATGCATTTAGCTAGTTGATAAGGCCTAAGCATTCTTCCATGATTTTGCCATTGATATCTCCTTTTGAATGGAAAATCATTAATTCCTTCTGCTTCTTTTTCAAAAGGATTTGGGGAAGTATGTATTCTCCTACCTTGTTGTTGTTCAATATTATTGTGAGTTTCATTTTGTCTTGGCAAGTCTGGTTGCCCTAGGTTTTGTTCCCAAGATCTCTTATCTACACATTGCCCTAAATCATTAGAGTTTTTTGGATCTTTTGAGAAGACGTATACACATTCCTCTCTATCCTCATATCTGCCATTCTTAAATTGTGCCACTGGTGTTATATTTAGGGGAACTTCTAAGTTTCTCAACCTAATGAGAAATTTATGCATCCCATCCTGATACACATAGGTTCCAAACCTATTTGTATACATATATTTGAGAATATTTCTATAATCACTAGTTTCAGAAGGTTCATTGGTTAATGTTTTCCATACTATGTTCTTGCCCTAAATCTTTTTGTTGTAAATCTCCTATTACTAGCTCTATCTCCTTCCTTTTTAAATCTTGTTTAGAAGGTGTGATCAATTTATTACCAGATCTCAAAATCATCCAACTAATTCACGATTCTATGAAGAGAATCGTGTTTCCCAATTGAATAGAGTCGTCTTTTTTGGGATCTTGAGAAAATTCTAGATTTTGTCACAATTCTGTGAAAAAGACTTGTCTTTTTTCACTATTCTTTGGATACTCTAATTTTTCTACAATTTTGTGAATGGAATCCTGTTTTTCATGATTCTGTGAAGAGAATCGTGTTTTTCATGATTCTATGAAGGGAATCGTGTTTTTCACGATTCTGTGAAGGGAATCATGTTTTTAACGATTCTATAGTTGGAATCGTGTTTTTCACAATTCTGTGAAGGGAATCATGTTTTTCACGATTCTGTGAAGGGAATCATGTTTTTACGATTCTGTGGATGGAATCGTGTTTTACCATGATTCTATGCCCAGACAATCGTGATTGCTCACAATCGTAAAAAACACAATTTTCTTATGAAAATCATATTCTGGGAATCGTGATTTTGTGTTTAATTTAGAGGATCACGATTTTGTGTTTGATTACAGAATCCTGATTCTAAGCAGATTTTCTAAATTTTTCTAGTTCTTGTTTTTTAAGTTTTTGTTTCTCAAATAGAATCGCGTTATTAAAATTTTAATATGCAATAAAAGATTTTTAGCAAAAATATTATTTTTTCTCAAGGAAATTCAAAAATCTGAAAATCACGATTCCGTGTTTTTTACAATTTTCTGTGTTTTTGTGCTCTAATCATCATGAGAAAACTTGAAATCATGCAAAGATTTATTGGAAGACCATTACCTTGCTTGCTTGATCAAAAAAATTCCAAGAGCTTGTAGTTGGAGGAAGTCGCGATTCGGTCAAGTTTTCTCACTCTCTCTCTCTCACTCAAATGAGCCTTTTTTATGAGATTCTATGCTTTTATAGCCTTCAGACAATCGCGATTTTGTGTGAATTCTCAGAATTTTCACTTTTCACTGTATGATTCTTATTCCTTAACAATTTTGTGGTTTTGATTCACAATTCTTATCTTTTGAAAAAAAAAATTACTCCCTTTATCCTACCGGTGAAAATCGCGATTTTGTACCCAATTCTCAATTTAATCACTTAATGCTCAATTCTTACTGATATTTTGAAATTTGATTTTGTTTACTCCTTCAACTTTATGAAACCTCTTACAATCACTTACCTCAATACCCAAATGTGCAAAATAATTCAAATTCTTTTTCTTACAAAAAATTGTGATCCTGTGAAGAGAATCGTGTTTTTTCTGAACTTCCTGTTTTTGCAGTTTTTAACTTTTCTTTCCACTTGGTCCCCTTCAATGTTCTTTACCAACTCTAGATCACTTGTCACCTGCAATTATACACCATCAAACTCATTAAAGAAATATGTTTTTGAAAAATTCGAAACAACAACTTCCACTCTAGATATTTTTTATTTTCTTTCAATTTTCAGAATTCTTTTCCACTTTTTCTCCTCTACTCTCAACAACAATCCTCCTGTCCAACTTTCTAAGAAAAAGAAAATTTGTTTGAAAAATTTTTAATGGATTTTATGAACTTTTTTAGTATTTTTCCCTAAATCAAGGTAAACACTTCACTTAGGGTTTTCTTGCTTCAAGATCCATTGATCTTTTGTGTCATGATTGGTTATATTCTATGCTTGCAATCTAATCAGTTTAGAAGTAAAGCTTTCCAAGGAAATATGTGCTAAGAAGTGCAATTATCAATTCATGCAAAGATAAACTCAAACATTTTTCTTTCAAGATGCAAATAAATCTTTTCTCAAGATTATTGTTTTACCTTAGCTAAACAAATGGATCCTATCTATTTGCATATAGCTACTTTACTTGAATTTCCTCAATGCAATCATGTCATCTTTTCCAAGATTAACAAATTTGCTTGGTACTTGGTCAAAAATCACTCTAATAATGCAAATATAGTCACCTTTTACCTTTCCTTCAACAATCTTGATTCAATTTTTCACACACCTGCACTTTACTCTTAAAAAATGATATGAGCAACTATCAATTTGCAAGAATTTCACAACTTCTTTATCTCAAAAGATTAACTCTTGCTTTCTTTTCCCAAAAGACAAGCAAAGAAACTTATCTATTCATGTTTCCTTTCTTGATTAAAGAGTTTTACCTTTTCAATGTGTTCAATACCATCAACAATGGAAGATCCAGCAAGGTCCAAACTTCAATGAAGCTTTTGCTTTGTTCCCTGGCAATGGCACCAAAAAATGTTTATTGTTACCCTTTGGAGTTGTCCTCTCCAATCATTTTAGCATAAAGGATCAACAATACGTCTTACATTTGTCAATCCAGGAAGTATACAAAGACCACTGCCCCTTCTAAGTTGATGGAATCCAAGAATAAGAGGAAAATGACTATTTTTCTGAGAAATGATGAAGATGAAGAGAAATTTCTAGGGTTTGGATAGTGAGAAGCACACTAACATGCACACACATACACACACGCGCGCACACAAGGCAAGAACAAAGAGAGAGAGACAATGGAGTAACTTCTATTGCAAAAGAGTTCTCATACAAGTTCAATTTTACAACAAGCTAACCTCCAAAATGAGCTCTCTAGCTCTGTTTTTATAGTTTTTGACTAGCTTTGGTCCTGTCCAGACCTAGTGTCCGGCCTAGTTAAAAATTAGGTTCTAAGGCTATTTTGGAGGTCAAACGAGCTCTGAAAATTATGAAAATTGGTGCATAAATACTACTAATACTCCCCAAGCTCGAGGACTCCTCGGCTTGCACATCATGGAGTAGGAATAATCAAAATATGGTATTTACAATGATGTGAAGTGACTAAGATCACTGTTTGGGAAGTATTATTTCATGGAAAAATTATGGGGCCTATTTGCCAGATCTGCATTGAGTGCTTTGCCTGCTTGTTCCTTGCTCTGCGTCCCATCTTTGGCTTCCTTGTCTCGTAAGTCCTTGACTGCCCTGACCACTGCCAACAGGGTCTAGCTTACCTCTTATCTAAGAAGGGATATGCACATAAGCTACACATCTAAAGATCCTACAATGATCAAGTGAGGGTCTTCTACCATGCCATGCTTCATATGGGGTCATCCGATCAAGAGATTTAGATGGAAACTTGTTTACAAGATAAGTGGCAGTAGATACACTCTTTGCCCATACGTAATTAGGGAGTTTTTTCTCATTTAACATTGACCTAGTTGTTTCAACATTTTGCCACCCCATTTTGCTGAGGGGTATACCTTGTTGTAATTTCTCTCTTGATTCCTCTGTCCTGCAAGAATGCATCAAAATCATTTGAGAAGTACTCACCTCCTCCATATGACCTTAGTCTCTTGAGGTTTCTTCCACTTTGGTTCCCCACAAGTGCAAGAAATTTTTTAAAGCAACTGAATACTTCATCTTTGTGCTTCATAAAGTACAATACAGTCCACCTACTGTAATCATCAATGAAAGATACATAATACCTTGATCCAAAAATTGAGGGATCCTTACTTGGTCCCCATACATCTGTATGGACAAGCTCTAGGTAGTCCTCATGCATGTAGCCTTTCCTTGAGAAGGGTAACCTATGAGATTTTCCAAACTAACAAGCACCACATTTATAAATCATGTGTTGCTTGGATACATTAGGTATCCAAAGCACACATTGGTCTCTACATATTTGTTTTAAGGTTCTTTCACCAACATTCCCTAATCTCTTATGCCAAATTTCAAGCTCTGATAGTATTTGATCTTTGTAGCTATAAAGTGCAATGTTCCTTGTATCCTCAAGTTCAAAAGTGAATAATCTACCTGTCTTTTCTCCTTTGGAAATTCTCTTGAATCCATGTTGGGGATCCTCCACAAATGCTCCATATTGGTTGAATCTAACCTGCGAACCCTTTTCCACAATCTGTCCAACACTCATCACATTCTTGGTAATTGTAGGTACATATAGAACCCTGCTCAACAGATTCTTGTTTCCATCAGAGGTCTTAACATTTCCTACTTCAATCACTCAGTGCTTGGTGTCATCACTTGTTTGTACCTGATGCTTATGCTTTGGTTCCTCAAGGTTAGAGAGAAGAGCTACATTGCCTACCACATGGTTTGAGCATCCTGAGTCAATGTAGAATAGATGATCATCATTTATACCTGGTTTTGAAGTCATGTTCATAATCAGAAGAGAATCCTCTTGCTCCTCTATGTAGTTGTTGTAATCTTTCCTTGATTTGTAGCCTCCTTGGTAGTTGTTATTGTAGTTGTTGTAGTTGCTATTGTAACCTTGATGATGATTGAATCTTCCTCTTGATTGTGTATATCCACCTCTTTGATAACCTCTACCTCTCTAATTCTTGAAGTTCCTGTAACACTCATCTATAGTATGATTTGACAATCCACAAATATTACATGGTGAGGACTTATAGGGTCTCCCCCTACCTTGCTTACCTCCTTTGCCCCTTCCTCTTGAGGTCAGTGTATAGGGTAGAAGAGCTATTACCTCTTTATGAATCTCCATTCTTCTTGAGCTTGGCTTCATGGGTAAATAGTTGCACCATGAGAGTGGTAAGCTCTAGAATCTACATGTCCATGTACAAGTCCATGGCAGATGTGAAGCTCTCCCATTTGTTATCAGCTTTAATAACATTGATTACTTGTCTTATAATCTGCTCCTCTTCAATTTCTTCTCCTATGCTTGCCAATTGATCTACTACATCTTTGACTTTGGTCACGTACTCTGAGATGCCTTGCTTGGGTTGCTTCCTTTGAGTGGTAAACTCAATCCACAATTGGTTCTTCCTAGCCCTTGTGTTGGAAGAGAAATAAGAAGACAATGTTTCCCAAGTCTCTTGGGATGTCTTACAGTTCCTAATATGTGGAAGAAGAAAATCAGAGATTGAGTTAAGTAAGTAGGACCTTGCTAATGCATCCTTGGCACACCATGTGTTGAGTCTTTCATGCTCCTCTCTTGTAGGTTATCCTTTGCTTCTAAATATGGACATCTCCTCATCTCTTGAGATGTATCCATAGAGGCTCCTTCCTTACAAGTATGTCTTCATCCTCAAAGACCAGTGGAATCACTTAAAATGATGCACTATACACAGATCAATCAACTTCGCAATTGAATCATTACCCCCAATTTTTCAGGACCTCTGCAGAGTTTGACCAGTGAGTGCTTCAACGCACGTTTCTCCAAATCTGTTGAACGGATTGTCTTAAAAGTTTGTGAGCATGTAGATAACTTGCCGCTGAATCCAAAAAGCTATAGAACATTGAAAATGATAAAGAAATGACTGAGATATGAGCAGTACAAGTTGACTGTTATGAATGACTATAATAGAGAGACCATAGCTGAGTAATGTAGATCTATTGTATTAAAGAACAATGTTGTACAAGATCATAGGCTTGCTAATCAATGCCTAATGATGGTGAGTAGTGTAGGTTACAATGTAGACCTCCCTCTTACAATGTGGTCAAAGATAAATCGGATATGGAGCCACACACCTCACGCGTTTTTTGACATCTTTTATAGATGAGTTATTTCAAATTTGAATTTGAATTGTTCATTGGCTCTCACTAAAAGTGGTCCTTCAATCTAGGAGATATTCTCTCAAATTTGAGTCGTGGCTTTTCAACTAAGAAACTCCACAAGTTTACTGGTGGTTACAATGATTCTTCCAAATCAAAATGACTTTTTACAAATGGTAAAGGATAAAATCTTCCTAGCAATGGTTTTCATGGAGCTTCAAATATTCATGAACTTCTAGCCAAATGTGTAGGCATGAACTTTGCACCAACAAGCAGCATGTCATCAACATACACAACAATGATCAGAAGTACATCATTAGCATGCTTAACATATAAGGTGCTTTTAGTTGGACTATTCTCAAAACCATGTGCAATTAGAAAGGCATGTATCTTTTCATACCAAGCATGTGGTGCTTGCTTTAAACCATATAATGCCTTCTTTACCGTTCCCTCGCTAGTGGTCAACAATTTGGGCCTCATTGTTAGAAATGTACAAGCTCAAGTGTGTGTGAACCAAGGCTTAAATCAAGTGACACATTACTTTACTTTTTGGTAAAGTCTAAAACCACTTTTCCATGAGTTTTTAAGCTCAAGATTCCATCTACCTTGATTGAGAAAAGTGGGGTATTTTGGGTTATTTGAATTCAAATTCTACACCAATGTTTAGAGCATTATATAAGAAATAGCATGGAAGAAAGTCATGGCCATCCTCAAGCTTTATTTGTCCACTTTTAGGCTCCCATCGAGAGTGTATAGAAAGCGATAGGAGAGTAATCTTCATTCTCTCTCAACATATAATCAACTCCATGATGGGTCATATCGAAGACCTAGAGACATGTAAGAAGGTTTGGGACTATTTAGAAAGGTTGTAATCTACCTCTAGAAAGGATAGGAAAATTAAGTTCAAGAATGAGCTCAAGAATCTTAGAAAATCATCAAATAAGAGTATTAATGACTTCATACTCAAACTAAAAGAGATCTTGATGCACTTGGTTCAATAGGATGTGTATTAGATGATGATGATGACCTAGTTGCCCACACACTTAATGGGCTTAGAGAAAATGATAAATGGAAGGCATTCGCAACCTCTTTCTACGTAAGGGATTCATTACCAGATTTTGAGAAAATTACTTCTCTTATGGTGACTAAGGAGCTCAACCATGGAGGTAACAAGTCAAACTCCAGCCAAGACCAACTCTTCTATGGATGCAAAGGAGGAAGGGGCAAAGTCAACTGAGGTGGTTCAAGAGGAAGAGGTAGAAGAAACTACCAAGAGGGCAACCAAAGCTATCAAGGGATCCAGAGGAAGGGGAAGAGGAAGATGTAGAGGAAGAAGATATGGAGGTAAAGGCTATTCCAACTCAAATGGATCCTTCAATTGTGGGAAGCAAGGACATTATGCCAAAAATTGCTGAAAAAAGCAACTATGAAGCACAGTAGTGAAGGTCAACCACATGATAAGGTGTGGTATATAGATAGTGGTTTTAGTAACCACATGTCAGGTAAAGAGAAGTACTTCAACAATCTTCAAGCACCCAAGAGAAGGCTTTTTGGAGACAAGAGACAACAGAGAGCATGAGATACAAAAAATGGGAGATGTGAAGGTTGAAGGCAACCACAAAGCAAGAGGGCTATCTGAGGTATTGCATGTTCCTACTATTACAAAGAACTTAATCTATATTGGGTAGATGGTTGAAAGGGGATAGCAAGTAAAGTTCAACCACAAAGGATGCTTTATTGAAGACCCAACGAATGGCTATGAGCTGATCATGAAAGGAAAGAAGAAATGAAGGATATTCACTCTTGACATTGGCAAAGGACAAAGCAACAAGTTAATGTTCATCACCTATGGAGACAAGAAGATTGGAGACTTGGATTTGCATCACAAAATGTGTGGTCACATGAACATTCAAAGGTTGAAACACAAGGAGAAGAGGCAATTGGTAAAAGTCTTACAACATTTTTCATTATAAATGTTGCATGAGATGTATCAAGCTTGTCAACTAGGCAAGTCTACTAGGCAGCCTTTCAAGAAGAGTGGATATGTAGCAATAACGGGAAGTGATGTTCCAGACATTAAATGTATAAAGGCTATACTTGGGAATGAATTCAAGATTTCAAATCTTGGAGTTCTCAAATATTTTCTTTGAATTGAAGTTATTTATGTAGAAAATGGTGTTTGTAAGACAATAGTTACACAATATAACATAGGAGCAGTAGCAGAGAAGATAACAGATATAGGAGAATCTCAACAATTTTCTACTAAGAGCAAGTACAAAGACGACGGCGTTTTCCACCCGTGCACTCTCAAGGTAGATCTTAAATGGTGATCTAGACAACTCTAGATAGAGAGATACAAGTTGAGGTGTACTGGCTCAATTTGATGTCTCAGGTAGTGTAGAACTCATGTATATATAGGATTATGGGTGGCCTTCCGTGGATGGCTATACATGGGCAATAGAGCATGGGCGGTCACTGCTCGGCTTAGGCTGGTTGAACCGACCTAGCAAACATAACTGATTTTTGACTCTGATAAGGAATATTCCATGGAATATTCCCTTTACCATCACCTTGAGGGTGCTGCCCCCAGACCCCCACTAGGGGGCCTGCTTGCCCCCTTGGACCCCTAGTGTGGGCTGCTTACCACTACCCCAGACCCAACAATTGGGGACCCTGGTAACTCCCTTTCCTTACAATACCTTACATGGTCCAATATGACCTTCATCCAACATGCAAGTTGGGATTCCCATCAATTGGGTAATGTACGCTTGGCTTCTCCTCATAATGGGGGCCTTACAAAATGTGCATACAATCATGAGGGGTAGACATTGATCATATACTACTAGTGTTTACGTAGCTCAAAGGAAATACTTTCTAGATGTACATTATAAGTATGGTATGAGTGGATGTAAGCTCTCACACAACCTATGGATCCAAACACTAAGTTATGTGTAGGTAAAGGGCAACCTCTTGAAGATATTCTAGCATATAGAAGCATAATTGGAAGCCCTAATTATGCTACCATCACAAGACTTCACTTGTGTTATGTTGTAGGAGTTCCTTCTCAATTTTGAACTCACCAACTGATGTTCATATGAATGCATCCAAGATAGTGCTTAGGAACATTAAGCACACTATCAACCAAGGGTTGTACTACCCTTATGGAGATGGATTACAAAGGCTTTAGTGATGCTGATTGGGCTAGTTCAAAGGAGGATAGAAGGAGGACATCTGGCTATGTCTTCATGCTAGGTCAAAGAGTCATCTCATGGATGTTCAAGAAGAAACCTACAGTTGCATTCTCATCTACAGAGGATGAGCATAGAGCCTTAGCACTTGCTACACATGAGATCATATGGCTCAAGAAGCTCTTCAAAGACTTGGATGTGGAGGTGAAAGAGTTGACTCTATTTGGAGATAACATATCAAACATTCATGTAGCAAGCAACCCTATGTTCCATGCAAGAATCAAGCACATAGAAATACATTATCACTTCTTAGAGAGAAGGTACTAGCAAAGGAAGTGGACATCAAGTACATCAACACAAAAGATCAACTAGCAGATATCATGGCTAAATTCATGAATGCAAGCAAGTTGGATAAGTTCAAGATCAACCTGAACATGAAGGAGATCAATGGAGAATAACACTTTAGTTTTAGGGGGAGTGTTAGAAATGTACAAGCTCAAATGTATGTGAACTAAGGCTTAACTCAAGTGACACATCACTTCACTTTTTGATAAACTCTAAAACCACTTTTCTATGAGTTTTTCAGCTCAAGATTCCATCTACTTTGATTGAGAAAGGTGGTGGATTTTTGAGGTTGAATTCAAAGTGTATGTCAACTTTTAGAGAATTATATAAGAAATAGATTAGAAGAAAGCCGTAGCCATCCTCAAGCTTCATTTGTGTAATTTTAGGCTCTCATTGAGAGTGTGCACTCCAATTCTAAGTTGCCCCCTAGCTAAGTTGGCCCCTTTCTAGCTGAAGTTTTCACTTTGGATGAGATTTTGTTTCGTCCATATCTCCTTGTATAGTTTTTTATTTCATGCCCAAGATAGCTCATCTTAAAGCTCTTATTGTAATCTTTCTTTTGAATATAATCTTACTCTCAATTGTTCCTTGTCTTGTGTAGATTGAGATTGAAACCTCTTTGGTCTATCTCTACATATTCCCCAACATATGTGTGTGAAGAGGTACACATAGGTGTTGTTGGAGTTTGAGGTTTGGGGGAGCACACAAACAGCAGAACAAAGAAGAAGAAACTTGGAACACAACACAAAATATTGAATGTATTACTAGTAGAATGTACAAAGATAAGTAAACCATTAAGGTTATAGTCGTATATACAAGCCGGGGGAAAAACTTCCTAAAGAGGGAAAAAAGTGCCCCAATGGTCATAGTGTGTTCACACACATCACTACCTAAATATATAAACAAATCCCCCTTGGGAGTGATGCGGTGAACAAGGAGTTGGAACTCAAGTATAAGGAAGTGCCAAGCTATGCTGAATCAATCCACAAAAGGAAGTAAGCCCAAAGCTTTACAAAAAGCTTCAAAATTCTCCCTATGGAGAGCCTTTGTGAAAAGGTCTATAATGTTCTCCTATGTGGGAACATATGTTAAACTAATCTCTCCAGTAGAGAACCTCTCCTTGACATAATGATAATGCACCTCAATGTGCTCAGTGTGAGCATGGAACACAAGATTCCTCGCAACTGCCAATGCGATCTGATTGTGAGTGAAGATGGTGATGGAAGAAGAGTGACCAACACCCAAATCAGCCATAAGTCATATGAGTCACACACACTCATCAATCATTGTGAAAGCTACCCTATACTCAGCCTCACAACTAGAAGTGGCTACAATAGGCTGCTTCTTGCTCAACCAAGATATACATGAGCTACCAAGCATGAAGCAAGGACCACTAGTGGACATAGGAGTGTCATAGTGACCAGCCCAATCAAAGTTAGAAAAAGCATGTAAATCTGGTGGTATTGATCCGCCCTTGGGATAAAACAATCAAAGTAGCTGGGTACCTCTCAAGTAGCAAAAGATGGGCTTAATTGCTTGCCAGTGCTTGACACCTAGGCAATGCATAAACCTGCTCATCTATGAGATAGCAAACTGAATATCTGGCTAAGTAATGCATAAATAAAGTAAGCATCCAACAGCCTGCTGATAGAGAACATCATCAAATGCATCTCGTGAATCATGAAGAATCAATCGTAAACCTATTACATAGGAGTGGCGATAAGTTTGCAGTCTTCAAGGCCAAAACCCTATAAAAATTTGTCAATATATTTTCCTTGACACAAATCTATTCCACCATCAACTTGCATAAACTGAATGCCCATATAATGATGCAAGTGCCCCAAATCCAACATCCCAAAAGAGGCAAGAAAATCAGCCTGAAAATTAGCAATATGCTTCTCATGAGGACCAGTGAGCAGTATGTCATCAACATACACAACAATGATCAGAAGCATATTATTAGCACGATTAACATATAAGATGATTTTTATTGGACTATTCTCAAAACCATGTGTAATCAGATAGGCATGTATCTTTTCATACCAAGCACGTGGTGCTTGCTTTAAACCATATAATGCCTTCTTCAACCTGCACACTTGGTTTCATGCCCTTTTTGCACAAAGCCACAGGGCTGAAAAACATACACTTCTTCATGCAAGTCACTATTCAGAAATGCAATTTTAATGATCAATTGATATACATTCCAACCATGATGAGATGCATGTGCACATATGCTACAAAAAGTAGTCATTCAGCATGTAGAAGCAAAGGTCTCATCAAAATCAATTGCTCTTTCCTGCACATAATGCTTTGCAATAAGCCTAGCCTTATACCTGTCAACTGTTCCATCAGGCTTACGCTTCAGCTTGTATACCCACTTAGTGCCAATGGACTTCTTGCTAGAAGGCAAGTCACATAAAGACAAGGTATAATTTTTCATGATAACATCATATTCTGATTGCATAGCAGCCATCCAATTTTTAGAATTTTGTGCTTCATCAAACGAAACATGCTCATTCTCATCACAGAGACTAGGGGTATCCATAGCATAGAAGTTTGATGCAAAAGAGGCACTATGAGAGCCTCAACGAGTACGATATGACAGAGGTGCATGTAATTTGCTATCACGCAAGGTGTGCACTAGCCATTTTGGCATAGTTTTAGCTTCCTCAATATCAACTCTCTCATCAACAAGTGCATCATGTAAATCTGCATAAGAAATGGAATGATCTCCATCATCACATGAAACCCATAAAAGGCTGAGAAGTTGCCTCATTAGGAACAACACTAGACTATTCACCTATAAAAAGAGGTAGCAAAGTGTCATACATGTATGTAGAGCTAACAAATGTCTCGTTTGTACATGAAAGTAAAGGCTGAATAGCATCTTCCACAAAAACAACATCACCGCTAACCATAATTTGTTTAGTTTGTGGATGATATAGGCAATACCCTTTGCTTTCAGAATTGTACCCAACAAATATACATTTTACTAGTTTATCATCCAATTTCTTGTGATGTTGTTCAGGCACTTATGCATATGTGAGACAACCAAAGACACGTAGATGAGCAATAGATGGCCTGTGCCCATGCCAAGCCTCATATGGAGTGATAGATGGGAGTGCTTTAGTGGGACACTTGTTAAGTACTTATGCTGCACACATAACAACCTCAAGCCAATTATGTGGTAAATCTTGACTCTTAACCATACAGCTCACCATCTCCATGAGTGACTTGTTCTTTTGTTTAGCAACTTCAATCTTTTGAGGTGTATACGGCACTGTACACTGATGTTTTATCTGAGGTTCAGCTAGAAATGCATAAAAATCAAAAGACATATATCCCCCCCTTGATAAGAACAACGGGTGCCCATTTCACATGATGACAAAATCTCAACCAAAACCAAAAACTTTTTGAAGCACATAAACACTTCCGACTTTGCTTTCAATGGATATACCCATGCATGCATGTTAAAAGCATCAATGAAAGTCACGAAGTAAAGATAGTTTTCAAAAGAGGGTGTTTGCATAGGACCATAGACATCACTATGAACAAGATGCAATTTCTAGGTAGCTCGAACTAAACCATCTTTTGGAAACGAGGAACACTGCATTTTGCTCGAAATATAGCCTTCACATATATGTTTACTAGTGCCTCAAGTTTGGGCAAAGAGGACACAAATTCAGATTTCTGCAAGCATAGTAAACTAGAAAATTTATATGACCAAAATGTACATGCCAAAAATTTGCATCTAACATAGCCTGAGAATGATGTACTACACATGCTAAATCATTCATAGATTTTTCAAAGTATGTGAGCTTATACAACCTAGGACATAAATTGCTAGAAGCAATAATGACATCGCCAGTTGACACATCATGAACGGTACATCTGTCATCAACAAATTTCACAACCAACCCAATCTTGGCTAAAGCTAGAACTGATAACAGATTCTTCTTTGAGCCCTAGCACAAATAAAGCATCTAGCAATGTAAAAGAACTACCATCAACACTAATCAGAATGATCTTATGAACTCCCATGGGAGGATAAGACGATTTGTTGGCACATGTGAGAGTAGTCCCTGTAGGGGCAAGCTCGAGTGAAGCCAAGAAACTGCACTATGAGGTAATATGTTTGGTTGCCCCACTATCAAAGTACCAAACATCTGAGTCTACTACAAACATACACTGCTCATGAGAAGATGGGTCAAAACTACAAACAATAGTAAATGCCCATTCTCCATTCTGCACAAGATTAGCAGACTCTGTTTTTTGGTGTAGAGGCCTTTGCAACAACCATTCTAGCCTCTTTCTTCTTTGCTTCTTTTGTAGCCAGTTTTGGACAAATCTTTATGACATGATCATTTGCTTTACAGTATTTGCAAAACAAGTTCTGCTTTTCTATTTTGTTCTCATCTCTATCATACTTCTTTGATTGTGCAGAATTAGCAGATTTCTACTTACTAGTAGAAGAGCTCCATTCACCTTTGCTCCTTTTACTGGCCAAGAAAGCTTGATTTGTAACATGCGTAATGGACCTCTTTTGCCTAGGTTGATCTTCCTACAATAGAACAAAGAATAAATCCTCAAATGTTAAGGCATTTGGATTTCCTTTCATCATCAAACAAACTGTAGAAGCAAAACTCTGATATGAATTGGGAAGACCATTCAGAATAGTCTACATAGCTGAACTATAAGGCAAGATTTCATCAGTAGATGTTGGTGCAATTCAAGCCTTCACCTTTGGCTTGGAACTCTTGAAAGATATCTCTACATGAAGCAAGAACCATAGGAACTTATGCTTATAAGTTCTTACCATTTTACTTCTTGTAAAAGTCTATATGACTTGGCATCTCATGTAATCACACCTACTTGATTAAGTCGTGGAAAAATTGATTGATTGATTGAGGGAATATCTCAATCAACTTTTAGGTGAAAGATTCTAGGAGTTTTTTGAATTTTGAATTCTCACTTAACTCCTATAAAAGCTACAAGTCAAAAGTCGCGGGTGTTCTTCACCATTCCCGAGGCTAATATCTGTGATCATTGAGTGTGTAAGGTCTACTCCATAGCCCACACCTCTGAGTACAATTTGGCTATGTATATCATGCCAATGGGAATGTACATTTACATGATCTAATACAAATACTTACATTCATTATCTCTGATTTTCTCTGAGTCATCATCTCCAAGTCTGTCAACTTCAACAAGGCATATCTCAGGATCTACTGAAGCAAATCAAGTGATTCAAAGCTTGTTGGAACCATCTCTAAGCATACTACATGCCTACAAAATTTTAAGGTCACTGGATCAGCCATCTCGGAGAAATCTCGCTCGAAGTGGTCTCTGGTATTTTTCTGCAGAATTCCTAAAAAGTTGGGAGTACATATAATTTTGCTAAACTTCTTTCTCAGAGTATAGTTTGTCATTTCTTCTCATTTCACTTGCAAATGGTAGCTTGTTAAGCTAATTGAATAACTCTAGGAGGAATTTTGCCAATTGTAAGTGTGCTGGTCATACTGAGTGAAACACTGAGCAGGTATCAAGATCAAAATAGAAAGTTTTTCAAGTCTAGTAAAGTACAAACTCATCTGTTTTGATCTAATCATTAGTCAAATCATTTCCAAAGTACATATAGCATATTTTGGTATCATTTGAAAGCTCAAGGAGTCTACTAAGCATATCTGGAGTCAAAGAGGGCTGGTGCAAAGCAGGATTAGCAGCATCTACTCAATCTTCTGAGTGCATCCAACCATTTCTCCCTACAGTGGTATCAGAGCAAATAAGGTAAACATGGGAGATGGTTTTCCTTCATTCATTGACAAATTGGACAGGAACAATTACCAAGCTTGGTCTCTAAGGATGAAGACCTATCTACAAGGAAGAAGCTTATTTGGATTCATATCAGGAGATGAGGAATTGCCCTCATTCAAAGCTAGAGGACTACCCACCAAGGATGAACAAGAGAGGCTCAACCAATGGTGTGCAAAAGATGCTTTGGCAAGGTCTTATCTTCTTAACTCTATATCTGATTTCCTTTTACCTCACATAAGGAATTGCAAGACTTCCCAAGAGACTTGGGAAACCTTGTCATCATACTTTTCTTCTAACACAAGGGCCAGAAAGAATCAATTGTGGATTGAATTCACAACCCTTAGAAAGCAACCAAAACAATCAGTCTCAGAATTTGTGACCAAGATCAAGGATGTGGTAGACCAATTAGCAAGCATTGGAGAGGAGATTGAAGAGGAACAAATAGTAAGGCAAGTAACCAATGGACTAAAGGCAGATGATAAGTGGGAGAGCTTCACCACTGCAATGGATCTCTACATGGACATGCATACCCCAGATCGCACAACTCTCATGGGCCAACTATTCACACATGAAGCAAAGTTTACAAAGGCTGGAGACCAATCAAAAGGTAACAACCCCTCTGCTCTATATACTGATAAGAAAGTTAAGGATAAAGATAAAGGGAAGAAGCAGGAAGAAGAAGGCTCTACCTCCCAAGCTAATTATGCAGGGAGAGGTAGATCTTCAAGAGGCAGGGACAGAGGAGGTAAGCAAGGTAGGGGCAGACCCTACAACTCATCACCATGCAACATTTGTGGATTGTCTAACCATACCACAGATGAATGCTACAGAAATTATAAGAATCAGAGAGGAAGAGGTTATCAAAGAGGTGGATACTCTCAAGGCAGAGGCAGATTCAACCAACACCAAGGCTACAATGGATACAACAATCAGTACAACAATTACAACCACAACCACAATGGTAACTACCAAGGTGGATTCAGAAATAGAAGGGATTACAACAACTACACAGAGGAGCAAGATGACTCCCTATTGATCATGAATATGACCTCCAAGGCAGGTACAAATGATGATCATTTATTTTATATTGATTCAGGGTGTTCTAACCATGTAGCTGGTAATGTGGCACTACTCTCTGATTTGGAAGAACCCAAGGGCAAACATCAGGTACAGACAGGTGATGATACTAAACATTCTGTTGTAAAGATTGGAAATGTGAAAACTTGTGATGGAAACCAGAACCTATTGAGCAGGGTACTTTATGTACCAACCATTACCAAGAACCTAATGAGTGTTGGTCAGATTGTGGAGAAAGGTTTGCAGGTCAAGTTCACTCAACATGGAGCATATGTGGAGGACCCAAGACATGGATTCAGAAGGATAGCCAAGGGAGAAAAATCAGGTAGATTGTTTATTTTTGAGCTAGAAGACACCAAAAACATTGCTTTATACAATTACAAGGATCAAACACTTTCAGAATTAGAAATATGGCACAAGAGGTTAGGTCACATAGGTGAAAGAACCCTAAAGCAAATGTGCAGGGATCAATGTGTGCTTGGGATACCTAATGTGTCCAAGCAACACATGATTTACAAGTGTGGTGCTTGTCAGTTTGGTAAGTCTCACAGGTTGCCCTACTCAAGGAAAGGTTTCGTGCATGAAGACTACCTAGACTTGGTACACACAGATGTTTGGGGACCTAGCAAGGATCCTTCCATTTCAGGATCAAGGTACTATGTGTCCTTCATTGATGATTATAGTAGATGGACTGTCTTATACTTTATGAAACATAAAGATGAAGTGTTTAATTGTTTCAAGAGGTATCTTGCACTTGTTGAAAACCAAACAGGAAGAAACTTGAAGAGGCTAAGGTCAGATGGAGGAGGAGAATACTTCTCAAATGAGTTTGAAGATTTCTTGCAGGAAAGAGGCATCAAAAGGGAGATAACTACAAGGTACTCACCTGAACAAAATGGGGTAGCTGAAAGAAGGAATAGACTCATTGTTGAAACAGCTAGGTCTATGCTTAATGAAAAGAAGTTGCCAAATTATCTTTGGGCAGAGAGTGTATCTACTGCCACATATCTCATCAACAGGTTGCCATCAAAGTCTCTTGATGGCATGACACCTTATGAAGCTTGGCATGGTAAGAGACCATCACTGGATCATTGCAAAATTTTTGGTTGTGTAGCATATGTGCATATTCCCTCACAGGTAAGGGGAAAGCTAGACCCTAAAGCTGAAAAATGTATCTTCATTGGTTATGACTTGAACCAAAAAGGATACAGATTCTACAACCCTTCAAACAAAGGCTTCAAGGTAAGCAGAGATGTCATCTTTGATGAGAATGACTCATGGTATGAAAATGAATGCAGGAAGGTTAGTCTACCCTATGATATGGAAGAAGATTTCCCAAAGCTCACCAAGGAGGAACCAATCCAGAAAGAAGAATCAAGCTCAGATGATGATGATACAATTAACCTTGAGGAATTCAAGGCATGGAAGTCCAAAGGGAAGATGAAAATGAAGAAGCTAGAGGATGTACCAGAATCCTCAACTCAAGCAATGAGGAGATCTCAGAGAGAAAGTAAGAAGCCTATCAGATATGGGTATGATACTTCTCTTGTAACCAAGCATTCTGTATATCTTGCAAAGGATTTGTTGAATGAAGAACCAGGTACATATGAAGAGGCAATCACCAAACCAGAATGGAAAGGAGCTATGGATGAAGAAATGGAGGCTCTCAAGGAAAGTGACACATGGGACTTGGTACCCAAGAAGGACTCTATGAAGGTGATAGGATCCAGATGGATCTACAAGCTAAAGAGAAACTCAGATGGAACAATCAACAGGTACAAAGCTAGGTTGGTAGCCAAGGGTTTTGCACAAACCCAAGGCATTGATTATGAGGAGACATTTTCTCCTGTGGCTAAGATGCCAACAATCAGAGTACTAGTGAGTGTAGCTGCATCCAATAATTGGAACATGTACCAATTAGATGTCAAGAATGCTTTCTTAAATGGATGGATATCTGAAGAAGTCTACATGTCACAACCACCTGGCTATGAAGATCCCAAGAAGGTAAATTATGTTTGTAAATTGAAGAAGGCTCTGTATGGTTTGAAGCAGGCACCTAGAGCATGGAATTATAGGTTGACAACATATCTCCAAGACCAAGGATTTGTGATGAGTAAAGCAGACACTTCTCTATTCATAAAGAGGAGTAGTACAGAGGTAATCTACTTGTGTGTTTATGTTGATGACATCATCATTATAGGAAATGATGTCAGTGGGATTAGACACATCAAAGGACAGATGATGAAGGAGTTCAAGATCAATGATCTTGGATTATTGAAATACTTCTTAGGTCTTGAGTTAGTCTACACTAATTCAAGTATATATATCACTCAAAAGAAGTATATACAGGACATTGTGAAGAAGTTTAACTTGCAGGAAGCTAAAGTCTCAAATACTCCAATGGAGGTCAACCTAAAGCTAAGTCCTCATGAAGGTGATGAAGTCCAAGACATTACAGGATATCAAAGTATGGTAGGTAGTTTGAATTATGCTACCTTAACCAGAATTGACATAGCATATGGAGTTAGTGTGCTAAGCCAATTCATGCACAAACCAAGGGTACCTCACCTAGAGGCAGCAAAGAAGATCTTGAAGTATCTAAAGGGAACTCAGAACCATGGTTTGTACTTTCCTTATACATCAGATATTGACATTAAAGTATATTCAGATGCAGATTGGGCAGGATGCAAGGATGATAGGAGGAGCACATTAGGATACATATGTTTTGCAGGTGATAAACCTATTTCTTGGTCAGCCAAGAAACAACCTACAGTAGCTTTGTCATCCACTGAAGCAGAGTATAGAGGGCTAGCCAATGCCACTCAAGAAGCTATCTGGTTGAAACTTTTGTATATAGAGTTAGGCCTATATACAAGGCCACCAATTATCTTTGGAGATAACACAAGCTCTCTTCACCTTGCAGCTAATCCAATATATCATGCTAGGACAAAACACATAGAGGTTCATTACCACTATGTGAGAGAAAAATTGCTAAGCAAAGACATTCAATTGACTTATGTGTCCACTAATATGCAATGTGCAGATTTACTTACTAAAGCTTTGGATGGAAACAAGTTATGCAGATTCAAATCCATGATTGGATTGCAGGATGTGATTGAAGATTGAAGATGAAGACTTGAGCCAAATGTTTGGCTTGAGGGGGAGCTGTTGGTGCAATTCAAGCCTTCACCTTTGGCTTGGAACTCTTGAAAGATATCTCTACATGAAGCAAGAACCATAGGAACTTATGCTTATAAGTTCTTACCATTTTACTTCTTGTAAAAGTCTATATGACTTGGCATCTCATGTAATCACACCTACTTGATTAAGTCGTGGAAAAATTGATTGATTGATTGAGGGAATATCTCAATCAACTTTTAGGTGAAAGATTCTAGGAGTTTTTTGAATTTTGAATTCTCACTTAACTCCTATAAAAGCTACAAGTCAAAAGTCGCGGGTGTTCTTCACCATTCCCAAGGCTAATATCTGTGATCATTGAGTGTGTAAGGTCTACTCCATAGCCCACACCTCTGAGTACCATTTGGCTATGTGTATCATGCCAATGGGAATGTACATTTACATGATCTAATACAAATACTTACATTCATTATCTCTGATTTTCTCTGAGTCATCATCTCCAAGTCTGTCAACTTCAACAAGGCATATCTCAGGATCTACTGAAGCAAATCAAGTGATTCAAAGCTTATTGGAACCAGCGCCAAGCATACTACATGCCTACAAAATTTGAAGGTCATTGGATCAGCCATCTCGGAGAAATCTTGCTCGAAGTGGTCTCTCGTATTTTTCTGCAGAATTCCTAAAAAGTCGGGAGTACATATAATTTTGCTAAACTTCTTTCTCAGAGTATAGTTTGTCATTTCTTCTCATTTCACTTGCAAATGGTAGCTTGTTAAGCTAATTGAATAAATCTAGGAGGAAGTTTGCCAATTGTAAGTGTGCTGGTCATACTGAGTGAAACACTGAGCAGGTATCAAGATCAAAATAGAAAGTTTTTCAAGTCTAGTAAAGTACAAACTCATCTGTTTTGATCTAATCATTAGTCAAATCATTTCCAAAGTACATATAGCATATTTTGGTATCATTTGAAAGCTCAAGGAGTCTACTAAGCATATCTGGAGTCAAAGAGGGCTGGTGCAAAGCAGGATTAGTAGCATCTACTCAATCTTCTGAGTGCATCCAACCATTTCTCCCTACAGTAGAGATCAACTATTCTTTCAAATCTTTGATCTTTCTCAGAAAACTATCCCTGGAATCACCTTCATTCATGTGCTCACTCTCCAACTATTTTTGGAGGTAAGCAACACAAGCCTCATTCCTTACCTGGTATAAAGGGGTAGGTGTATCCTAAGTATCCTTAGCTATTTTGATAGAGTGAATGTGAGGAATAATGGCATGTTTGACAGACAAGGCTATCAATGCATGTGCCTAAGCATCTCTACCATCCCAAAAAATTTGCTCTACAGTAGGTGTAGCACAAAACATAATATGAATAGGAACATAAAGAATATCATCATCCTCAACAATTGTGTTAGCGGGTGTAATAGGACATTTTCCAATACCCTACACAATATTCCATAGTGCTTTTGCAACCAATACATGATGCTACCAACATATTCTCAACAACCAACATACGGAATAAATTACTACTTTTAGCCATTGCGACTCACTAAAATATGCTGATGCAAAAAATTCACTATATCTCAAAAAGTTGAACAGGAATCCCCTATCAAGTTCTGCTAAACTTATAGCAGACTTTGAGATGCTTATACTGGCGAATGGAAACACGTATATATCTTTGGCACAAAATGATGAAATGCCTATACAAGCACTACAATAGTATGTTCGAAGGCAAAAATGAGCTCAGATCATGATTTGGGCACCATAGAGTGAAGCAGTTCTGATCTTCTAATCACCTTGAGTATGCTCACCAAATTTCGTGTGATTTTGAGATTGTGACTATACGGCTGTTGACGATGCCCTAGATGAAGCGTCGACCTACTCTGATACCAATTGTTGGGGTTTGAGGTCTATGGGAGCGTGCGAACAACACAAGGAGAAGAATCTTGGAGCACAACACACAATACTGAATGTATTACCTGTTGGAGTTCAAGGTCTATGGAAGCACGAGAATAGCACAAGGAAGAAGAAGAAGAAGATTGGAGCACAACACACAATACTGAATGTATTACCACTAGAATGTATAAAGATAAGTAACCCGTTAGGGCTATAGGTGTATATACAAGCCAAGGGAAGACACCTGCTAAAGAGGGAAAAAAGTTCCACGGTGGTCCTAGTGTGTTCACACACATCACTACCTAAATATATCAACAAATCCCCCCTGGGAGTGATGCGGTAAACAAGGAAGAAGAAGAAGAAGAAGATTAGAGCACAAGATACAATATTGAATGCATTACCACTAGAATGTGTAAAGATAAGTAACCCGTTAGGGCTATAGGTGTATATACAAGCCGAGGGAAGACCTCCTAAAGAGGGGAAAAAGTGTCACGGTGGTCCTAGTGTGTTCACATACATCAATACCTAAATATATCAACAAATCCCCCCTGGGAGTGATGCGTTAAACAAGGAGCGAACACTCAGTTATGTGGAATCAATCCACAAAAGGAAGTAGGCCCAAAGGTTTGTAGAAAGCTTCAGACTTCTCCCTAGGCTTTGTGAAAAGGTTTGCAATGTTCTCTTGTGTGGGCACATATGCCAAGTTGATCTCTCTAGCAGAGAACCCCTCCCTCACATAATGATAATGCACCTCAATGTGCTTAGTGCGAGCATAGAACATAGGGTTTATCGCAACTACAAATGCACTCTAACTCTAAGTGAAGATGGTGGTGGCAGAAGACTAACCAACACCCAAATCAGCCATAAGGCATCTGAGCCACATACACTCAACACTCACTCTGGAAGCTGCCCTATACCTAGCCTCACAACTAGAAGTGGCCACAATAGGCTACTTCTTGCTCAACAAGGATATACATGAGCTAGCAACCATGAAGCAAAAGCTATTAGTGGACACATGAGCGTCATAACAACGAGTCCAATCAAAGTAAAAAAATAGCATGTCAATCTCGCGATAGTGATCTCCCCTTGGGATAAAACAATCCAAGTATTTGGGTACCACTCAAGTAGCGAAAGACGCTTTTAATCACCTACCAATGCTTGACACCTAGGCAATGCATAAACCTGCTCATCTGTGAGACACTAAACTAAATATCTGGCCGAGTAATGCATAAGTAAATCAAGCATCCAATAGCCTGCTAATAGAGAATGCCATCAAATGCATCTCAAACATAATGAATACTCAATCGTGAACTTGTCTGCATAGGAGTGGCAATAGGTTTACGGTCTTCAAGGCCAAAACGCTACAATAATGTCAATATATTTTGTTTGACACAAAGCCATTCCACCATCAACTTGCATTAACTGAATGGACAAATAATGATGCAAATGCCCCAAATCAGACATCTCAAATGAGGCATGCAAATCAGCGATATGCTTCTCATGAGGACCAGTGAGTAGCATGTCATCAACATACACAACAATGATCAGAAACACATCATTAGCATGCTTAATATATAAGGTTCTCTCAGTTGGACTTTTCTAAAAACCATGTGCAATCAGATAGGCATGTATCTTTTCATACCAAGCATGTGGTTCTTGCTTTAAACCATATAATGCTTTCTTTAACTTGCACACCTTGTTTTCATGCCCTTTCTACACAAAGCCACAAGGCTGAAAAACATACATTTCTTCATGTAAGTCACCATTTAGAAATGTACTTTTAATGTCCCACTGATGTACATTCCAACCATGATGAGCTACAAGTGCACAGATGCTATGAGCAATAGTCATTCGGCATGTAGGTGCAAATGTCTTATCAAAATTAGTGCCTCTTTCCTATGCATATCCCTTTGCAATAAGCCTAGCCTTGTACTTGTCAATTGTTCTATCAGGTTTACACCAGTCATGAAGTAAAGATAGTTCCCAAAAGAAGGTGTTTGCATAGGACCACAAACATCACTATCAACAAGCTGCAATTTTTTTAGTAGCTCGTACTAAACCATCTTTTGGACAGTAGGAATGCTGCATTTTGCCCAAAATACAACCTCCATAAACATGTTTACTAGGTGCCTCAAGTTTGGGTAGAGAGGACACCATTTCATATTTTTACAGGCATAACAAACTAGCAAGATTCAGATGAGCAAAGCATGTGTTGTGGGTTTTCTTGGACGTGAAGGAGTTTGAGGGTTTGTAGGAGAAAAAGAAGAAGAACAAGAGACGAAATAACTCAGACAAGCTTCTACAGAAACACCTTTGAACCTTTGAACCTTGAGTTTTTTATTACAATAGAAGGATTATACTATTTCATTCAATCCAAGTTAATACTCGGGGTGCAATTGCAGTGAATGCTCAATCATAAAAGATTAATTATCTCAGAATCTCCCAGCAGCCGGCCTCTTCTGCACCAGTCCTTCACTTGCTTCCAGCTTCTCCTTGTGCACACCTTGCACTAAGCTTCCACGAGCTGAGGGACTAATCTCTTTCGGGCCTGATCGCGGAGAGAGACTTTTGGGATTTTGGTCCCCTGCTTCGCACTCCCTGCACCTCCTTTAGCCTCACTTCTTGCACTCTTCACCTTCTGCAGTCGACACACACTAGTGACTCTTCACTTCTCCCTTTCTTCCTACTTTTTGTCCCAAGAATAGCCTTTTGTCTCCCTTTTGTGGAGTCCGCCGGTTCGCGCACTCTAACTGTAATACAATCTTGGTGCCCTTTCAATGTCCCAAGATTGTCTTTTGAACTGGTCCTCAACGACTCACTACTTTGTCCTGTAGTGACTTTAGAACAAGAGTGACTTTGAAATAAAATTTTGATTGGGCGGCCCTATTTCCACCTTTGCGTACGCGGCCTTCCATACCTTCACCTTTCCTTTTAATTCTTTACTTTTGCACCTTAAGATTTTAAATTCATCCTTTGAACCTTAAGAGAAAAAATACTTTGCACCCTTAGTTTCAACCGGTTAGGGCTCGACAGATGCCCACCACCTAAAGATCTCTCCGTCCCGGAGAGACAACAGCAATACAAAACAAAAAAATTGCAAAGACACAGACATGACCAAAACGAAGCTGAGGCAAGAAAAGAGTTTAAAGGGTGTGTATATTATTTAAGTAAGAAAAAGTATAAGGCACCCTACAAGAATTATTGAGAAATCAGAGGGAGGAGAAAAGTATTGACAAAGCGATAATGGAATCTAAGAGCAATTATTATGAAGGGGATGAGCAATTTATTGATACTCCAGGGGAGCGAAGATGTGGGACTACGGAGTAAAAAGAAAAAAATGAACGCATTGAGAATGGTGGTCATGCGGAGTGAAAACCTAGCATTACTTTGAAAGTGATCGGTACAAAAGGCAATAGTAGCCGAGGCTGACAATCCAGAGTATAGGAAAGGGGGAGCACGAAAATGTAATAGGGGGGACCCAATACTGGTGGCAATGGCTGGGATGAAGAGAGTGCCAGTTCTAAAATGAGGGAAGAGGCGGATAGCTTCATAAACCTGGGTAAAATTGGCGGGGGTATTGAAGAAAACATTGGCCAAGCCCCACATGCCCGCCTGCTGAAGATCCTCAATGGAAAACATTTGACGAAGGGCAATGGTAGGTAGGGATAAATGCATACGGATTTGCAGGTTTAAGTCAGGTGGAAGAAACAGGTGCATATAATCCTCGGTGGGCGAAGATGGGTGTGAGGAATGAGACACAGATGGGGAAGGAGAAGGAGGGTGAGGGATGGGAGGTGGGGAATAAAGGTCGGTGGAATCAGAGTGTATGGAATAAATAGGAATATCAAGAAGGGCAGTAGGATGCGGTGGGTTAGCTGGAACAGATTGTTTTGCCGATGAGGGAGGGGGTTGATTTGGATAGTCGAAAGGAAGCGCGGAGGTGGGGGAGGATTGATCGTGATGGTTGGGAGGAAGCTCGGACGGAGGATCTGAAATATCACCCGGAGCGGAGGGGTCAGCCATTGATGGAAATGGGAATAAGAAGCTGAGCAATAGAAACCAATGTAGGTGGAGGGAATTGTAGGGGAAGAGTGTGGGGACAGAGGATGTCGTGACTGCGGAATAATCGGAGGGGTTAGTCGGGGGTAGTGGGAGGAGAGGGAGGGGCGTGCGGGGTTGAGGGGGGTTGAGGGGGTTGGAGAGGATGGAGAGGGAGGGGCGCGCGGGGTTGAGGGGTTGGAGGGGGTGGTGGGGGGCGGGGGTTCGAGGGGGTTGGAGGGGGTGGTGGGAGGCGGGGGTGCGAGGGAGTTGGAGGGGTGTGGTGGGAGGCGGGGGTTCGAGGGGGTTGAGGTGGATGAGGGGGGTTGAGGGAGTTGGAGAGGTTGGAGAGGGAAGGGCGCGCGGGGTTTGAGGGTTGGAGGGGGTGGTGGGAGGCGGGGGTTCGAGGGGGCTGTAGGGGTGTGGTGGGAGGCGGGGGTTCGAGGGGGGTGGAGGGGGTGGTGGGAGGCGGGGGTTGGAGGGGGTTGGAGGGGGTTGGAGGGGGTGGAGAGGGTGGAGAGGGAGGGGCGCTCGGGGGTTGAGGGGTTGGAGGGGGTGGTGGGAGGCGGGGGTGCAAGGGGGTTGGAGGGGTGTGGTGGGCGGCGGGGTGCGAGGGGGTTGGAGGGGTGTGGTGGGAGGCAGGACGCTGGGGGTTGAGGGGGATGAGGGGGGGCGGGTGACGGCGGGGGCAGAGTGGGTTGGAGGGGTGTGGTGGGCGGCGAGGGTTCGAGGGGGTTGGAGGGGGTGGAGAGGGTGGAGAGGGAGGGGCGCTCGGGGGTTCAGGGGTTGGAGGGGGTGGAGAGGGAGGGGTGCGCGGGGGTTGAGGGGTTGGAGGGGGTGGTGGGAGGCGGGGGTGCGAGGGGGTTGGAGGGGTGTGGTGGGAGGCGGGGGTGCGAGGGGGTTGGAGGGGGTGGAGAGTGTGACAGCGGGGGTTGAGGTGGATGAGGGGGGGCGGGTGACGGCGGGGGCAGAGGGGGTTGGAGGGGAGTGGTGGGCAATGGGGGTTCGCGGGGCAGAGGGGGTTGGAGGGGTGTGGTGGGCGGCGGGGGTTCGAGGGGGTTGGAGGGGGTGGTGGGAGGCGGGGGTTCGAGGGGGCTGGAGGGGTGTGGTGGGAGGCGAGGGTTCGAGGGGGTGGTGGGAGGCAGGGGTTCGAGGGGGTTGGAGGGAGGTGGGGAGGCGGGTGACAGCGGGGGTTGAGGTGGATGAGGGGGGGGCGGGTGACGGCGGGGCAGAGGGGGTTGGAGGGGTGTGGTGGGCGGCGGGGGTTGGAGGGGGTTGGAGGGGGTGGAGAGGGTGGAGAGGGAGGGGCGCTCGGGGGTTGAGGGGTTGGAGGGGGTGGAGAGGGAGGGGCGTGCGGGGGTTGAGGGGTTGGAGGGGGTGGTGGGAGGTGGGGGTGCGAGGGGGTTGGAGGGGAGTGGTGGGAGGCAGGGGTTGGAGGGGGTTGGAGGGGGTGGAGAGGGTGACAGCAGGGGTTGAGGTGGATGAGGGGGGGGCGGGTGACGGCGGGGGCAGAGGGGGTTGGAGGGGTGTGGTGGGCGGCGGGGGTTGGAGGGGGTTGGAGGGGGTTGGAGGGGGTGGAGAGGGTGGAGAGGGAGGGGCGCTCGGGGGTTGAGGGGTTGGAGGGGGTGGAGAGGGAGGGGCGCGCGGGGGGTTGAGGGGTTGGAGGGGGTGGTGGGAGGCGGGGGTGCGAGGGGGTTGGAGGGGAGTGGTGGGAGGCGGGGGTTCGAGGGGGTTGGAGGGGGTGGAGAGGGTGACAGCGGGGGTTGAGGTGGATGAGGGGGGGCGGGTGACGGCGGGGGCAGAGGGGGTTGGAGGGGTGTGGTGGGTGGCGGGGGTTGGAGGGGGTTGGAGGGGGTGGAGAGGGTGGAGAGGGAGGGGCGCTCGGGGGTTGAGGGGTTGGAGGGGGTGGAGAGGGAGGGGCGCGCGGGGGTTGAGGGGTTGGAGGGGGTGGAGAGGGAGGGGCAAGCGGGGGTTGAGGGGTTGGAGGGGGTGGTGGGAGGCGGGGGTGCGAGGGGGTTGGAGGGGTGTGGTGGGAGGCGGGGGTGCGAGGGGGTTGGAGGGGTGGAGAGGGTGACAGCGGGGGTTGAGGTGGATGAGGGGGGGGCGGGTGACGGCGGGGGCAGAGGGGGTTGGAGGGGTGTGCTGGGCGGCGGGGGTTGGCGGGGTAGGGGGTGGAGAGGGAGGGGTTTTGATGCTAGAGGAGGAGCATGAGCGTCGGTGGTGGAGGGTGAGGCCCACGGTTTTTCTTTGGTGGAGGGTCAGCGCTCTGGTATTGCATAGACTTCGGAATGAATAGGATGAATGAATGTTCTTATTATATAGCAAGGGGGATGAAGGGCTTACCTCACAGCAAGGAATGGTGGAGCATAAAAGAAGTTCAAAAGAGAGGAGATGTCATATTTAATCTCATCCATTCGAGAAATACAAAGGAAAGGCTAGCCTTAAAAGCTAGTGGTAAGAACTAATATCCATAAAGAATTTTGCGCCAAATGTTTGTATAGAGCCCTTTTTTTTTCGTGGCAAATATGAGCAATGATTACAGAGGTACAATAGAAAACAAAATAAAATAAAATAAAAAAACAAAATGAGCTAAGAACTATGGAGTGGAATGTTAGAACTTTTGATGATAAGCTTTGAGTCGAGAAATATTTACTAGCGGTAGGGTAGATCCATCGAGTGTTTCTAATTGCACAGCACCCCATTGCAACATTTTCAGAACTCAAAAAGGTCCTTCCCAATGAGGGATCCATTTTCCTTTTGCAGTCGTATGAGGGTTAGGTTTATGGAGGAGAACTAACATGCCTGCTTCAATGTTGTTTTTCCACAGATGTCGATCATGTGCCTCCTTCCGTTTCATTTGAGTCTCTATCAATTGTTTTGTCGCTAGTAGACGAATCTCCTCCACTTTATGTAGTGCTCCTAGCCTCTGAGAGACATCACAATCCTTCTTTCCCTGCATGAATGCTATCTTAGGCGATCCATGTAAAAATTCAAAGGGCTCGATAGGTAATATGCCATAGACCAGTTGGAATGGGGAATATCCAGTGGCCTCTTTGTAGGCTAACCTGTATGCCCAAAGTGTACCTAAGTACGCAATGCCCCATGAAGTGGGTTGCAACATACACTCCTTTCT